>JADRCH010000118.1:3118182-3186277 GCA_019843965.1 Rhynchomys soricoides | reverse complement strand
TTTTGTTAGCTAGGGGGACACAGGAACTCACTGAAGAAGGGCACCCTTATTCTCATTGGTCCCCATATGCCCATTGTGTCCCCGGAACCTCTCAAAACCATGGTCTGTTCATCTGTGAGGATGCTTGTTTCCCGATCTCCTGAATCTCCCGTTGGTTCTAAAGCAGGACATGGGTAGCTCCCCCTGCCAATCTTGCACTTGGCTTGAACTGAGAAATGGACCATGAGGCTCATCTCAAGATGAAATCCTAAAAAGTGAATAAGTTTTAGCTACACTTTATGCCAGTGTTATGTAAAGGAATGGCTGCTGGTAGTAGACAGGAAATCCCTGTTTTTTTGTTTTTTTTTTTTTTATGAGACAGTCCTGTGTGGCTTTGCTCCTTTCATGTCCTAAGGACCCTTGAAGATATTGCTGCTTCTTGTCTAATTTTGTTTAAAAGTATTGTAGAGAAAATTGATTTGGTACCGTAAGGAAGATACAATATCCTGTTTAATTTTTTCCCCAGTTTTTGTAGATCTAAGTTGTTGAATATTCAACTGAACACCAATTTATTATTTATTTTTTACAATTTGGAATCCTAGGACTGAGGATATAGCTCAGTTGGGAAACTGCTTTCCTAGCATGCATGAGACCTTGGGCTCAGTTCCCAGCACTGCATACAATGGTGGAGTGGAGTGGTACATGTGTGAGTCCCAGTACGTGGGACGTAGAAGCAGGAGCATCAGAAGTTTAAGGTCATCTTCGGCTGCGTGTTGGGTCGGAGATCACCAGCCTGGGCTACATAAAACTTCCTCACAAAGAAACCACAGCTCAGCAAAAATTACAATTTGGAATTCTAATTTTGCCAGGTTAATTCTCTAGTCAAATGACCTCATGAGGACCTACTTGGAAGTAACAGTGGTAATTTGTAGAAGGGACATTTTTTGCTTCCCCTTCGGTTTCTTTTCAATGTTAATTACAGACGAGATTCCACTGAAGAGGTGAGGACTATACTAAATGCTGTAGGACAGATAGCATCTTGCATACTCCTCTTTTTCTGTTTTATTTCTTTTGTTGCCTTTTTTTTCCCCACTTATTTCTTTGGCAGTGGTTCTTCAGTTTCCCATTTTCAGAAATCACCTAGCAGATCCATATTTGTTATATTTAAAGTATAAGAATTAGTGTGTATTTTCACGGGTACAGTGTATTATGCTGGCTCTTTCTTAATCGACGAGAACTAGGCTTATCCGGTTCATAGATGTGTGTGTATGTATACATACATCTTATACTCAGAGAGGCGCTCTACCAGTGAACCATACACCAGCCTTGGGTTTGCCCATTTGGTAGGTATTTGTGTACCTGTCCTTCTATATATCTATATTTGTAGGTGTGTATACATATCTACATCTACCTATCATCATCTATGTGTTGGCATATCTCTGTATATATTTATGTGTGTATGTATCATCTATCTGCATATGTATACATAATCTACATCTATGTTATTATCCCTTCTCTCTGTGTGCCTCTGTCTCTTTCTCTCTGTCTCTGTCTTTCTCTGTCTCTGTCTCTGTCTCTGTCTTTCTCTCTCTGTGTGTGCTGTAGATCAAACCCAGGACCCCATATATGCTGCTCCTTCTGGATATGAAGACTCAAATATAAAATAAAACAAGTAAGAATTTTTACAGAGTTGAGGTAGATTTGCTGTATACTTTGAAATTTTTGACAGTCTTATAAAATTTATTTATTTTTTTAACTTTTTATTGATTCTTTGTGATTTTTACACATGTGTCCTCGTCCCTTCATATCCGCCCTCTGTCCTTGAATCCCCCCAAAGAAAATAAAAAGCAAAAGACAAGACAAAACATAAAACACATCTCCTCGTGGAATTCGTAATGTGTCACAGTGTGTCCCACAGAATACCCTTCTGTTTACGCGTTATTGCTTGTAAGTGTTCACTGCAGTGAGTCATTGGTCTGGTTCAAGGCCTCTGGCCTCTGCTATACCATCAATACTAGATCCTCCTCTTCTTGTAGCCCTGGGTCATGGAGATCCTGCACCTTTGGGTCTGTAGGATTGGTCCATTCACGTGTTTCTGCAGCTCGTAGGTGAGGTAGATGTTGGAGTGGACCAACTCAAAGCCCTGCATCTGGGGCTAGGTGGTAGCTGAGTTGGTCAGCCCGCCAACTCTCCTGCACCCACAGCACCAGGCTGAGCTCTCCAGCACTGCCCTAGCTAGCTCACCCAATGCCACAGCTGGCAAGGGGCAGGGTCAACTGTCTTGCTCCCATGCCCTCAGTGCCCATGTCTCACATGCACCCATGCCGTAAGAGCCAGCTCGACTGTGCTTCCCAGTTAAGGTGTGGGGCCCACTCTCCCCAGTACTGCATCCAGAGAGGGGCTGGGCTAGCTTCACTGTGCTGTCCAGGAGAGGTGTAGGGCCTGCTCTCTTGGGTGCTGCAGCTGGTGAGGGGCAGGACAGGATCTTGCCCCCAGGGCCAGCTCTATCGACTGCTGCAGATGGTGAGGGGTGAGGGTGAGAGGGTATCACCCCCATACTACCTCGTGGCAGATGAGTGGCAGGGGCAGCTCTCTTGTGCTCACACCCTTGTGGCTAGTTCTCCCTCTCTCCCACCCCATGGCCAGATCTACTGTGCAACCCAGGTGAGGTGCAGGGCCCACTGAAATATTTCAATTATTTGAGGGGTTCCCCCATTCTGTTTATTTTTAGTAAATTGTGCCGCTGAGAAGGTTTTTAACAGGATCACTTTTTCTCACATTGTGGCTACATGTACACACAGTCTTTTGCTGCATAAGTTAACAGTATATACAGTGGTATCCCATGTAATTACGTCTCCTTAGACATAACTAGATGAGCATCTTAGGTTATAAATGTATACTCTGGTGTTCATACAAATTTGAACTTGCTAATGCCACATTTCTCAATGTTCTCCATGCTCATTGTATGGCGTATAACAGGGGTAAAGGGAGTTGGAGAGCAGTATGTCAACATTGTAGTTCTTTGGAGGATGATACTCTTAACTGCTTGAATTTGCGCAATTTCTTTCCCACCTCACAGAGTCCAGTTAACAATGTGTCTCCGAGTCATCATTAGACATGATTTTCCTGGTCATTGGCCTGCTGTGGTCGACAAGATAGACTACTACCTGCAGTCCCCAAACAGTGGGAGCTGGCTTGGCAGTTTACTGTGCTTATACCAGCTGGTGAAGACCTATGAGTAAGTTCATTTCTGCTTGCAAAGAGAGCCGGTGTCCTGTGGTGTCAGGCTCACAGAGCAGTCTGCTGCGGGGCTTGGCAAAATCAGTTCGCGGTGGAAAATGCTGAGTCAAACAGTTAGTGTGTTCACTTGCTGCAATTGCTCAGTGACACTCACTGATTTCTGAGGCAGTGAGCGGTGGTACTTTCTTTAGCTGCTGCTGTAGATATACCTTGGATACAGAAATCAGATATTTTCTGGTAAGATAAGGTAGGAAACGTGAAAGTTATCTGAGACATTTCAATGAAAGTTGCTGGTGAGGTACAAGACTTGGGTGGCAATTAAAGTTAGTTTTGGGGGTTTTAAGATGAGTGCTACTTTCGTATATGCAGTCCTGTAGTTTTCCTTTGTTTTGAGACAGAAAGCTGGCCTTGAGCTCACAGCCATCCTCCTGCCTCTTGAGTGTGGAGATCACAGCCCATGTAGTTTTTGTTCTTTAAGATGATAGTTCAGAAAGTTTTATAGAATTTCTGTTTAGAAAATAATTTTAGATTGGCAGCAGTACAAGTGAACTGAGAACACCCAGGCTTGTAAGCTGTAATTTACTCTCAGTGAAGGTTGATATGAGAAAATGTTTTCCATGTTATTTACCCTACAGAATGATGTATCTAAGCTAGCAGAGCAGCTTTCATTTTATGGGATGAAGTGTGGTTTGATGAGAATTAAATACTAGAGAAATTTCCATATAAAATGGATAGATCCTTCCTTCCTTCCTTCCCTCCCTCCCTCCCTCCCTCCTTTCTCCCATTGCTGCATAACAAACCAACCCAGGTCCTTTTTCACAAGCCACATCCCCAGCCATTGGCATTTTCAGACAGATTTTGCTTTACAAGTTCAGGCTGGCTTTGAAATCATGATCCTTCTGTCCTTACCTTCTGAGAACTGGGATTACAGTTGTTCAGTGGACTCTTAAACTAGTCCCAACCTCTGAACCAAGATTCCGTGTCCACCTAAAACAAGAATTTATCCTTTCGAGTTTCTTCCAACTTCATCGCAGCAACTGTGTAGGAAATTTAAGCCCGTGTTTTATTACTTCCCGTTTTGTGTGGTTAACAAGTCTTTTTCACTCACTGTTTACAGATCACTGGGAAGGAGAAATCATCACCTTTTATCCTCTGTCTTTACTCATGCAGATATAAAAAAGCAGAAGAAAGAGAGCCTCTTCTGGCAGCCATGCAGATATTTCTGCCTAGAATCCAGCAGCAAATCCTGCAGCTGCTTCCAGATGCCTCCCATTACTCTGTGTTGCTGCAGAAACAGATTCTGAAGATCTTCTATGCTCTTGTTCAGGTTGGTTCAACTGCAGAAGACAAACATGGAAGAATCTTGTATTTGTGTGTACCCTGTAGAGGCATCAGTCATTATTTAGAATTATATTTTTACCTTAGGAGAATCAGGCTCATAGAAATTTACTGTTAGCCATGATCACTGGGCATTCAAAGTTCAGCTTGGTGTCTGTCTTTCTTCATCTAAAGTCCCAAGTTATTAAGAACCCCAGGTATTGCTTGTCCTAAAACTTGAGTTTAGATTCATGGTGCCCTGTTTGCTGGTTAGCTGTGATTATAGGAGGAAAGGAAAGAAATAGAGTCCTTCTTAATGGGAGATCACATCGATGGCCTTTTCTCCTCTTCAGCCAAATTTAAGCCAACACAGATTTAGTGGCTCTGTGGAGACAGGTCCCTGTAGGCTTTATAGCAGGCAGGGAAAAACCATCAGATGGCTGTAAGAGTGAAACCTAGATTAGCCTGATTTTGGTGACCAGTGCTGGGCTAAGACTTTGTGGAGTCTGACTCAGATAATTTTACTTTAGCCATATTTAAGCACAGCACACTTTTGGGAAGAGTATTCAGATAGCAATTAATTCAGGCCCAGGAGTATGACAGAGCTTAAGGCATGTTTGCATTGAAGCTTTTTACAAAGCACACATGTGGCTTCCTCGAGGTAAACATAATGCCTGGTCCTAAGATAACATAGAAATCACTTAGGCTGAGGTACAAATGATATGTCTCACAAGAATGAGTTTCATGGCCTGGAAGTAAAGCTCAAGGTTTTAGGGGAAAAAAGTCTGGGATAAACAAACATAATATTCTGGGGGTTATGAGCAGAGCCTGTCCCAACAGGTAGCAAAAGATCACCAGGTTGTAAACTACATTTTCTCCAGCATTCCAGGAGAAACAGCCAAATACCTTTTCCCTTGGGAGAGATCAGCTGTGTATTTTAACTTCCCCTGGCTTCTCCTGTGTGTATCTGTGGGCACGTGGCCTTTATGATGTCCACACATTTTCTTTGACTTAAGCTGTAAGGGGTACTACTACTGTGGTAATTTAAAAAACAATAGAACATAAGGAGGCAGGGTTAAAATTTGAGGATATTTAACATTGATTCCTTGAAAAACTTGAGTAAATGATTTCAGCCTTGGACGAAGAATTGGGGTCAGCCTAAATGTGAATGGATTAAAGCTCTCTTCTGTGCTCTCTTTGTAATTCTGTGTGATACAAGTTTGGTTTGTTTGAGCTAGGGAGGCAGGAGAGCTGGGATATGCCCTTCTTTTTGACTTGGGCATCTTGGGACTGTTTTAGTATCACTACAGTACACAGTTGGAGTTACAGTCTCCTGTTACACACACACACACACACACACACTTTTATGTATTTATTTATTTATTTATGGCTTTTTGACTGTGTGTATCAGGCCGGCTTCTTACAGAGATCTGCCTGCCTTTGCCTCCTGAATGCTGGGATTAAGGTGTAGCTGCCTCGCTTGGCTCCATAAGCTTTTAATAAAGGCAGTTGAAGGCAGTTTTTTTTTTAAGTCTTTTTATTTTTCAGGATAGATCGGAGGAAGCAGATCTCACAAGAGAGAAGAAAGTAGACTATCAGAGAAATAAATTCTTCCACATTTTCTGAATTTTTTTTTTTTTTTGTGAAGAAAGCTACATGGCCCTTTTTACAGTTAGTATAGAGATCTATCACCCTCAGCAGTGTTAGAGATCTGCCCCAGCAGGCCTACTTTACACTGAGGCATCATAACAACAATAATGGCCTGTGTATTTGGGCTGGACTAGCCTTTTCTATGGGGAAAACAGAGCCAAGCACTGGTTGGTAACATGAAGGCTGGTGGATTCTTTATATACTTGGCTAACTTAGAAGAAAAATCTCTTAAACACATAAAAAAAACCCAAACACAACCAAGATGAACCATTCTAACATCTTTTAACTGTTTTTGGTAATCTCTTATCTATTAGTACAGTAATGTGCTTCTCTGGAGGCAAAAAAACCAAAAAACCAAAAAAACAAAACAAAACAAAACAAAAAAAAACCCCAAAACTGATTTGAGAAGTGAAACTGCATCCTGATGTCAGAGAGAGTTAGAATTGACTGGCTGGGATACAGAAGGCCCAGACATACTGCTGTCAAGCGTCTGATTCAATGAGATTGACTTTGTCTCAAGTAGCAATTATCTGTGTAGAGTACAGGCTTTCACACATACTACAGGAGTCACTACTTTCTGCCTAACCCCCTGCCTGCACCTCCTCTGGATCCGAGTTCAAGGCCAAATGCCTCACTCCCGTGTGGCACTTAGAATAAAGTGTGACCTTTCTGAGTCTTTTTTTTTTTGAAACAGAGTCCCACTGTGTAGTCTAGGTGGGCCTCAAACTCAAGTCAGTCTTCCTGCCTTTACCTCCTGAGTGATGGTTATGTGTGTAGGTCATCTTGTCCAGCTTGTAGGTGTGAAATAACACCCGCCTAGCCACATGTCTCCCCTCCCTCACTATTCTGCCATTCCTGCCCTTGCCATACACGTTCGTTCTCCCAGCTGGAGCGAGAGCCTCGTGAGACAGCTGTGATGTCACTTGTTTGGGATGATGTCACTAGCACCTAGCTAGGGGACAGTAGAGCAGTGGGGGAAGAGGCAGCTCCACAGCACAGCAGGGGAGGTAGAAACCTGAGCAATAGTCGTTTTAGGAATTGGGCCACAAAGTAGAAGATGGGGATTGAAAAGGAGCTTCATGTGTATTTAGTGAGGTGAAGATTTTCGTCAAAGTGCTTATAATTAAAAGTTTGATACACGAAGAGGCAAGTTGTAAAGGTAACCCAAAATGTATGTGATGTAAAAGAGACTGAATTGATATTAAATCTTTCTTTTTAATGGTAGACCAGAAAATAGACAATGGCATGTATATTTCTAGATTTAAAAGATTTATATGTAAAAAGCAGGTGTAGGTTGTAAATGTTTGTAATCCCTAGTATTTTCAGAATGGAGATGGGAAGATTAAGATTTTAAGGCTGTCTTTGGCTCCATAGCATATCTGAAGCCAACTTGGGCTACAAGAGACTCTGTTGCAAACTGTAAATGTAACTTTTATTTGTGTGTAGTAATTGTCCTCCCAGAGCTTATTGCCCCAGTCGGCTCACCTAGGCCTAGTCCTGTAAGCTTCTAGCTTCTGCACAATCTGATCTAGGCCTAGAATGTTTTCAGCCTGTGAGATTTACTGCTGAATTAGTTCACCCTTTCTAGTTCTTTCTGAACTCTGTTGGCTGGTTTAACTCAGCTCTTCTGACTCAAACTCCTCTCCAAGCTGACTGATTCAATCTTGCTTCTCTCAGTTTCTGACTGAATTGCTCTGCTTGGCCTCATAGTATGGCAGTATGTTCTAGTCTTCTGGCTCATTCTCATTCTCTGGCTTGTTCTTTCTTCACCTGTGTCTAGCTTGTTCTTTCTCCACAGCCTGTCTCTCTATAACTCTCCTGGCAAGACTGCCTCCTCTCTGTGTGCTGCTCTCTTAAGTAGCTTCCCTTCCCTCTCTCTTCTCTTGAGAGTTGGGCATATCCTAGTCTGTCAAATCTTCCTCTGATTCATCACTTCACTTGGTCTGCCTCTCAATTAAACACCACTTTCAAACATGGGAGCTTCCTTCTATTACTAATGTTACCTTCATTGTCTGGGATTAAAGATGCGTATTAAGGAAATGTACTAAGGGCTGAGCACACACCTAGAAATATCTTGCAACACAGAACATAACCGGCCAACCAACCAACCAACCAACCAACCAGACAAACAAGAGGGCTGGGAAAGTAGCTCAAGTGCTTTTCTTGATACATAAAACCTTGGGTTCAATGCCCCGTGCTACATAAAGCTAGGTATGGCAGCATACACCTGTAATGTCAGTACTCAGTAGCTGGAGGCAGGAAGATCAGGAGTTCAGAGTCATCCTATTGGCTGAGTTTTAGACTGTGATATGTGAAACCTTGTTGCCTCCTACCTGCCAAAACTACATATTTGATGATGGATTTTTTTTTTTTAAGGTTAAATTTTAGGTTGAATCAGGAGTTGCTGTTTTCTTGCTCAGATATTATCCCAGAAGGTTTAAAATGCTGGGTCTTATGGGCAGGAGGGATCACTGTCTAATGCTGCTCTGTTTTCCAGTATGCACTGCCTCTTCAGCTGGTGAATCACCAGACCATGACAACGTGGATGGAGATCTTTCGGACCATCATTGATAGGACAGTCCCTCCGGTAGGTCAGAGAACTCTGAGGAAGGTCTGCAAATGTATTGGGTGGAATACTTAATGCTAATTCAATGTCTTGTCTGCAGTTAAAAAACAAAACAAAACAAAAAACCAAACAAACCAGAAACCTACTATCATATTAACTTATAAAGTACTGTCATACATAATTAATAATGTCCACTTTTAGAACATCAGATCAGCAAGAGTATTAAAACAGAAACTATGTTTAATTTTACTTAAACTGGTTAAAACATTTTAAACCTTGTTACATATCTCTCTAGTCTTTTCCTGCATGTATGTTTAGAGTTTTACTTATAAAAATAGTACATGTACTTTTGGATTTGTTTTTTCACCAAAAATGAAAAGTAAATATTAATATTTTTCTGGCTATAATTGTTCTTTAAAATTAATGTTAATTTTACACTTAAAATGTTTGTTGGTGGATGTTTGTATAGGCAGGTGGTATGTGTATTTGGGAGTAGCACACCATGGTGTATGTGTAGAGGTCAGAGGATGCTGTGGTTCTTTCTTTCAGCCATGTGACCTTGGGGATCAAACTCAGGTCATGGAGGTTGGTATAGGCACCTTTACCTGCTGAGCCATCATGCAGGCCCCTGACTGTTTTCATACTGTCATTTTAATTGAGTGCTTCCTTAGTGGATATCTGGGCAGTTTAAATGTCTAAGCTGTTAACTCTTAAGAATATAGTTCAGTGCTTGACCGGGTGGAACTCAACGCCCGAGTGATTGCTTCCTGAAAGCCCTGCAAAGCAGAAACTGAGCTCAGGCATGTACTTTAATAAACAGTGGCTGAGCTGCAAGTGTGCACAGGCAGGGTTCTAAGCCACCTCTTTTCCAGGTGAAGTATCCCATTGTGGTCTGCAGTGGCAACAACAGTGCTTTTTTTGTTTGTCAAGTTAACCTTTGTATCTTAAGAACTTGAGTTGTCCTGAAAATGTCCTCCATTCTTTTTGTGTGTATCTTTTACTTACATATTTAAGTGCCAAGGTTGAACCCAGGGTCTCTCACATGCCAAGCATGTCCTTTGTTCCTGTCTTCTTCACTGTCTATATTTGAAATAAATTATTCCAAGTTTCAGTGTACCCATATAAGCAATAAACAGTTGAGTATTTTTGACAGCAGACTTGCTACTGTTGGTTGCCCACAGCAAAACTCAGAATCTCTCATCCTCTCAGAATCTGTCAGGTGACTTGGTGCTTGTGTTTTGTTTCTGCCTACTTGCTTCTCTTGGAGATCATTTTGAACACTAACACTGGCCAGGAAAGATAGGTTTAATTTATTTAATTCTTGACTTGCTACCCGTAAAGTAAGAGTAAGCAGTCTCACTTTGTCTACCTATGACTTAACTTCTAAAATTTATGCAGTTTTTATACACATTCTTAGGCAAAAATCTGACTTGGCTGTTTTTCTCCTCTCAGGAGACTCTTCAAATTGATGAGGATGATCGACCGGAGCTGGTATGGTGGAAGTGTAAGAAGTGGGCTCTGCATATTGTTGCTCGTCTCTTTGAACGGTATTGCCCCGCTTACTGTAGTAATGATGTTACAGTTGGTCTCTTGGTATTAGGTGTACTAGAGTTGGGTGGCTCCCGGATGCCCTACAGAACATCAGTTTTTCTTTTGTCTTTAAAGCCACAGAGAGTAGCTGGGCATAGTGATGCTTGCTTCTAAGCCTCAGGGAAGTGGAGGGAGGAGGGTCAGGAGTTTAAACTCATTCTCAGCTGAGCTATAGGAAATGTATTGCTCTTTACCTGGTGCCGTGCCGCTCTGGTCTCGCTCAGCTTTGCCAAGCAGCCAGCTAGCAGTTTTTTTTTTTTTTTACTCGAGAACACTGTCCATTCCTCCACCGTCCGTTCTTCCGGCTGCCCGCTTTCTCCTCCTGCCCACTTTAAACGAGGCAGACGGTGGAGTGGAGGAAATGGCAGGCATGTAGGTTAAATGAGGCAGGATATTTTTCGCCCAGTGGCTAGTTTTAAAATATTAAGACTGTCTGGTGTTTTCCATCCGCCGCTACTCACGTGGGGTGGTTGGCCCGTGGAAAGCAATCACAGCTCCCTGGCGTTCATGGGAAAAGCGTCAGCTGGCAATTGGCAGAGCTGAGTGAGGCGGGCGGCTGCTGATCACAAGGCCTAGCTAGGAGTGAGGAAAGAGCAAGCGTGTTTTTTAAAATTACACACAACAGAGATGCTGTCTCATACGATCAAAAACCAAAACACAAAACCCACAAAAGACAAAGTTTTTCCAGCTGTTTAAAGTAGGCTTGTGCTCACTGCCCCAGAGATCATAACAGAAATGTACAGCCTTTAGCTCTATTCTTCTCTGCAAAAAAAAAAACAAAAACAAAAACATGGACAACTTCACACTTTTTTTCATTGGACATATCTAGAAATTATGCAAGAAGGTGCACATGGACACTGTTATTGAAAAACATGTCAGGTATAACATTTTTATTCCTTCTAGGAGTTATTGGTTAGAAGTTAGAAGTCTCTTTCCAAAATGTTAACTGTGCTCTAGGGTCTTAAGAGTTCCTCCTGATTCATATTATGTCGTGTGGGAAAAGAGAAAGTGTGAGTTTTATGACCCAGTAGAATATATCTCTCTATATCTGCATTTAAAATAGCAAGCATGCTTTGTTTTTAAATATCACAGTACTTAGATGTTTCCTCTTTGAATTTTAAGGTATGGAAGCCCAGGAAATGTCACAAAAGAGTACTTCGAATTTTCTGATTTTTTTCTGAAAACCTATGCAGTGGGAATTCAGCAGGTAATAAAACTCATGCTTTTAAAGTAGAAGAATGGTTATTACTGAGTGCTATTTCTGTTTTAAAGTAGATTGCTAACATGGTAATTCATTGCACACTTAAGATGAAATGGCAGCTGTGAGAGTCTGCTACAGGACAACTAGCTTGAGAGTCTTGTATTCTTCGTCTGCTTCCACCAGAACTGCCCTTCCTGACTCCTAGACTTGGAAGGAAGCCTCGGATGATGATGTAGACCTTGCCAATGTTAGGCTGTCTTCTTATGTTTCTTATATCTTTGGGCTTTGCCGTGTTTATTTGAAGATTTGTACTCTCTGAATAAATCTGTTTCAAGTGTAGTCAAGCCAGCATCTACCCCGTCTATGATGGGGGTATGTGGAGTAAGTGAAGGGGCCAGTCCTGCAGATCAAAGCTGCAGGATTTCCATGGCACAGGGATATCTGAGAAGAGTCCCAGTGAGGATCCAATACTGATAGTGTAATAGAAACTAGAGGCCTTGAACCAGACCAGTGATTCACTGCAATGATTATTTGCAAGATGTGTAGACAAAGGAGTGTACTGTATAGCACACTGTGACACACTGCAGTTCCAGGTGGGATTTTTTTGTTTTGTTTCGTATTTTCTTTTGGTGGAGAGGATTCAAGGATGGAAGACAGATATGAAGAGACGGGGAGGTGAGTGTGGATTGGGGTGCATTGTAAACATTAAACCATCCCCCCCCCCAACAGTGCATGGTGTGAAATTCACAAAGAATCAATAAACATACACATGTTCATGGAAGTTGGAGTACATATTCCACATAGGAAAACGAGGAACTCACGAGAAGCTGCTGATGTTAGTATTTAAAAACTTCAAAACTTGAAAAGGACAAGTGGACTCTGATCACTGGACCGTTGGATATTGCCAACTGAATCATATGTTTGCTTTTTTTTTTTTAAAAAAAAACTGGGAGTTAATAATTAGAAATTAGCCGTGTCAGGACCCTTGTAGGAAAGCCAAGTCTGCTTAATCAGACATAAGCCAAGGCTTCTACGATGCAGAAGGTGTTTATAGATTTTTCACAGATCTCTCAGCAATGTGAAATTAAGTACTTCAAGGATGACTTAATGGCTTCTGACTCATGAGATACTCTATTGGGGGAAATTAGTAAATAATAAGTAAAATTATCTGTTCAGCTATTCAGAGCAGACATCAGCCTGATCAGTTCTGTCTTTGGCTCTTTTCTGCTACTATTAAACACCAATAAGTGCCTTGACATTGATGTCACTTAGACTGTTTAGAATTTTCTAGTGTCACTTAAGCATGCATGTATATACACATACATGTATATACATATGCATATACTACTTGTATTAAAAAATAATTGCCTGGGTGTTGGTAACACACTCCTTTAATCCCAGCTTCAAGACAAGAGGTAGACAGGTGTCTGTGAGTTACAAGGCCAGCCTGATCTACAGAGGGATTTTCAGGACAGCTAAGGCAATACAGAGAAACTCTGTCTCAAACAACAAATAGCCATATTCAAGTGTCTTTGCCAGAAATGTTACCCAAGACATGTTCCTGATGTTTAAAAATAGTTTCCTTGCCAGGAATTGTCCTCTGCTGCTGTCTTGAGTCTCCCTCCTCCACTTTGTTTGAGCCCCAGCTGTGTCAGGACTGTCTTGTTCAGTTTCACCCTCTTCTTACCTGCCACTGCAGCAGTTTCTAGTGATAGTAGGACTTCAGACACATTTTACTAACTAGATTTTAGGTACCTTGTATAAAATTGATATTCTGATTTATAGATTTTTTTCCATATTTTGAAAGGTTTAGCAACTCACTTGTAAGCTGGCACATGAAGTGATAGGGACCAGGAAATGGGAGGCAGGAGCCCTGTGCTGTCTCTGAAGGCCCTGGAGCCAGTCACAGCTGCATCAAGGCTCTTTCCTATAAACAAGATTATAACCAGCCCATAAGAAAAGTCAACTTTGTATCATGTTACAGAGATTGTTGGTGGCCTGAGATTATAAAATATAAATA
The DNA here is from genome assembly GCA_019843965.1 of Rhynchomys soricoides. Classification (NCBI taxonomy): domain Eukaryota; kingdom Metazoa; phylum Chordata; class Mammalia; order Rodentia; family Muridae; genus Rhynchomys; species Rhynchomys soricoides. Next base: position 3,172,714 of record JADRCH010000118.1, on the reverse strand, counting down.
TCCCCAATTTTCTCCTGGGAACTCCATGCTTTAGAATTTTTTTTACTTGTTAAAGTATTTACCTATCTGGAATTTATTTTGGTGTGAAGGTTAGTTAGAGATCTAATTTAATTATTTGAAAGAATAATTGCCTAAACTAGTACCATTTTTAGAATACTGTTTATATTCTGATTAAGGTCTAAGCTTTGGTGCTATGTGAACATGTGCTGCTGTGTAATTTGTTTTGAAATGTTTACTCAGTCAAATCTGTAATTTTATTGAAAATTGAAGAAGCTAGCTGTCTCAGTTTGGGTCTTATTGCTGTGAAGAGATACTGTGGCCATGGCAACTCCTATAAAGGAAAACATTTATAATAGGGCTGGCTTACAATTCAGAGGTTTAGCTGGGCAGTGGTGACACATGCCTTTAAGGCCAGCTTGGTCCACAAAGTCAGTTTCAGAATAGCTAGGGTGTTACAGAGAATTCCAGTCTCAAAGAACCAAAGAACAAAACAGCCTCACCCCTCAAAAACAAAACAAAACAAAACAAAACAAAACCCAACAAATTCAGAGTTTTAGTCTATTATCTTTATGGTGGGAAGCATGGCAGCATACAGGCAGACATAGTACTGGAGAGGTAGCTGAGAGTTCTACATCTGGATCAGCAGGCAAGAAGAGAGAGTGGCACTGGGCTTGGCTTGAGCATCTGAAACCTCAAAGCCCAACCCCCCTCAGTGACATACTTCCTTTAACAAAGCCACACCCACTCCCACAAGGCTACATCTCCTAATAGTAATGCTCCCTATGAGCTGATAGGGGGCCACTTCCATTTAAACCAGCACACTAGCCGTGGGCTAGAAAATAGAGTGGTTCTGCATAGCATACATGTTAGAGGAAGAAATGCTTAAAGTTCAGTGAGCTCTCTCTTAGCTGTCTGAAAAGTAAAATGCCTGCATGAGCATTCTCATGTTATCTCCCCCAAATCCGCTTGCATAGCTCGCTGTCTCTACAGTATTTTATGTCAGACCATAAACACTCCGTTCCTCTTTAACCTAGTAATTGTTCTGTGTTTCTCCCTCTCAACCCCACCTCTTTTCCTGTAGGTACTACTAAAAATTTTAGACCAATACAGACAGAAAGAGTACATAGCCCCCCGTGTTCTTCAGCAAGCATTCAACTATCTAAACCAAGGGGTTGTCCATGCTGTGACTTGGAAGCAGATGAAGCCTCATATACAGGTCAGTGTTGGTGGTGGCTTCTCTAAACCACTGTTGCTAGTTTTTCTAGATAAGGTAGGTATTGTTTAGTCTTATGTTTTATATATAAGTTTTGTTTCCACTAGCAGTAAGGTCTAACCAGTACAGTCTTACATTATAAAGGGCTTGCAGAGTTTGAGCACTTGAGGCGTGGTCTCGGTGTTTGTGAGTTGGGAGGCTTGGAGTAGGTTCCTTCAGTCGTTTATTTGGCCTTCGTTTCTGTCCTGTTAAGGCAGATCATAATGGTTTTTTTTTTGACCATTGTGTGAAAACATTTTGAAAGCTGCAAGTAGGGCTTCACAAAGGAAGTGGTACTTTGCAAAAGATGAAGTCTGATAAATGACTTTTCTCTTGTGGATATGTGTCAAAAGGCCAGCAGGCTTGTCATCCTTCTTAACTTCCTTCCTTTCTTCTTGGTTGGATTCAGTTCTTTAGCAGAGGTTGAAGTTTTGTTTTATTAAAAGCAGCTTTATTATTTTTATTTTTTATTAAAGTTTTTTTATTAAACCTTTTAAAACTATTTTATTAATGGCTAACCCTGTTGTGTGTATGGTTTTTTTTTTTTTTTTTTTTTTTGGTTTTTCGAGACAGGGTTTCTCTGTGTAGCCTTGGCTGTCCTGGAACTCACTCTGTAGATCAGGCTGGCCTCGAACTCAGAAAACTGCCTTTCTCTGCCTCCCAAGTGCTGGGATTAAAGGTGCGCACCACCACTGCCCAGCTAACCCTGTTTTTTATTAACAACTTTTTTTTCAAAGATAGAATTTAGCATCATTATTTGCAATAATTGAAGAAACCAGAATGGTAAATGATGGACCAATAATATATATACATTTTATTTGCACATAAATAACTGGGTAATTTGAAGATGTTAGAAAGTGAATCTCCACTTCTAATAAACTCCGAGTTCTTGGTGTAAATTTTTTTTTTTTTCTTTTGAGAAAAGGTCTCTCTGTGTAGCCCTGGCTGTCCTGGAATTTACTATATAAACTAGGCTGGCTGTGAACTCAGAGATTCACCTGCCTCTGCCTCCTGAGTGCTGGGATTAATTCATGAACCACTGTGCCATACTTAAAGTTCTTTTTGTCTTTTGAGACAGCAGCCCAGACTGACATTGAACTTCCTATGTGGTGGTAGATGGCCTTGGACTTCTGATCCTCTTGTTCCTACCTCTGAAAGGTTGAAATTACTGGCATATACCACTAATACCTGCCATGTCTGGTTTATGGGATGAAGGGGGATTGAACTAAGGGTTTCAAGGTCCTCATGCATTCAAGGCAAGCATTCTGTCAACTAAGCTACACCTCAGTCTCTTGTTCTTAAATTATATATGTTGGTGTCATATATATATATATATATATATATATATGTGTGTGTGTGTGTGTATATGTATATACATATATACACACATATATATATGTTGCACTCAACATTTTTCTTCTTCCACCTTCTGAATGCTAGAATTACATTTATTACCACGCCCAGCTTTTGTTAGCATTATCTGAATATATGTCTTACATATGTAGCATCTTTTAAATTTGTGAGCTGTGGACTCTTCATAACTATTTGTTTACTTACTTTCACCAAATCGTTGTAATTTCTTTGCAATTAGGAAAGATACTGTTGTCTTTCCTTTGACCTTATTTTTACATGGCTTTCACATAGAAACTTTCAGGAAAATACTAACCTCTAAACTGAGTTTTAACCAAGTGGTAATAATTTTTTTTTTTTTTTTAAAGATTCACTTATTTTGTGTGTACGGGTGTTTTGTTGTATGCTTGTCTGTGCATCATCATGTACAAGCCTGGTGCCCAAAGAGACCAGAAAAAGACTTTGGATCCCCTAGAACTAGAGTTATAGATGGTTATGAACCACCATGTGGGTGTTGGGAATAGAACCTGCATCCTCTGGAAGAGCACCTAGCTCTGTCTCTAGCTCTGGTCCTGTTTCTATGTGAGTAGTTAGTTACACAGGAGCCTGCTTGAGTTTAGCTGCTGTTCCTGGGCTGCTTAGGGACCTTCCCTGAAACACAGCTGTGGAGTAGAGTACTAGTGTTTTAGAAGTGGAAGCAGAAAAGATACAATGTTGTTGATGTATTGATGCTTAGGACTAACTGGACACATGAAACATTTTCACAATGCAAAATGTTACAGTAAATGTAACCCGGGTGGCATTTTTCCTTCCACTAGAATCATGGTGTGCTTCTTGTTGGTTTGTTAGTGAAGTTCTGCCGTTCCTGTCCTTACTTCAAGGAGAATGGTTTAACTGGTCTTTTCTACTTCTAGCCTCCAGGTTCCAAGTGTTCCGTCTTTCTGAATCTTCAGCTATTGGGCCCTCTGGATGTGAATGCAGGCTGACAAGAATTATTTTAACTGGAAAAACTAATGTCATAAGTCTTGTTGGAATGGCCTGTACCCAATTGCTTTGTTTGTTTCTCGTCTTAGAATATCTCTGAAGATGTGATTTTTTCTGTGATGTGTTACAAAGATGAGGATGAAGAGCTGTGGCAAGAAGATCCATACGAGTACATAAGGATGAAATTTGGTAATTGAGACAAGTTTTCCCTCAGCACTTCCTGCATGTGTAAATACAACTAAATTTATATTTCAAGGCAGTTCTGCTCTTCATGATGAGCTATGAAATTCTGAAAAGTTTGATGTCATTTTGCACCAAGGAGCTTGATGCCTCTGGGTGAGGGAGATGAAAGTGACTTTATTCGTGTCTTCCATCACAGCTAAGGTCTTAGCTACACAGGCTGTGTGGTTTGCTACACAGGCTGTGTGGCTGAAATGGAGGGACCACCTTCTCTTCTGTGTTACCTCATTGCACTCGTATTCTGGGAGAATTTTGGTTCCTGCACATTTGGGAAGCACCTCAACTTGGTTTATCTCTGCCATCCCACCCCTTTGGACTACATATTCTATCACAGAATAGGATTTCCTTCATTGGCATCGGTGTGTGTGACCCAGTTCTTTTGGGGATCTGTGTGGCGTGGATCTTTCTTGAAGCTGTTGAACTGAGTCGGTTGCCTGGTAACTCCCCCTTTCTCTGGGTAAAACCCTGTTGCGAATGTTATTATGTGTAAATCTATATCCATCCCATAGCAGAGATATGTGAGAGCAACAATTTATTTGCCTTTTTTTTTTTTCTGTTTTCATTTTTATATTCTCCTGGTCTTAATTGTCACTAGTCAGACTTCAGTAATGTTGAAATAAAGATTGCCAGTTTTGAACTGAGATAGATGTGTCAAAGGTACCGTGAGAAAATTGTTTCCCTTGTTGAGTTAGGTGTCTTAGGTTCCCAAGTTCAGCTTAAAGTCCTGTCTGGGCCCACGTTGTGGGCACCTGAGTTACAGAGCTTAGCGTGCTCTGATTCCAGGAGAAACTAGGGAAGGAGGAACACTGACCATCTGTTCTTTCTCCATTGCGCTTTGAAAAGTTGTTCTATGCAGTATTTGCTTCCCTCTCTTCCTTGTGTCTGCACCTTTCCTTGCTGGCTTTGACAGAAGATTGAAGACATTCTTCCTTATTTTTAAGTCTTTTTGAATGGGATCTCACTCAGTATCTAGTAGGCTGGTCTCAAACTCCTGGCAGCCTTCCTGACTCAGCTTTCTGAGTGCTGCATTTATAGATATTTGCTGTCCTGCCTGGCAGCGTATGCTGGGGATTGCATTTAAGCCCCTATGCATGCTAGGTAGGTAAGTAGTCTACACTGAGCTAACCTCCAACCCTAAGACATCCTTTAGTTAAAAAGTTAATGTGGTTTTTGTTTTTGTTTTTTTTAAAGTTAACGTTTTTTTAAAGGTGTGTGTGTGTGTGCGCACTTATTCTCTGTGTAGCTCTGACTGTCCTAGAACTCACTTTATAGACCAGGCTAACCTCAAACTCAGAGATTCACCTGCCTCTGCTTCTTGAATATAGTGGGATTAAAGGTGTGCACTGCCATCACCGCCACTGGCAAGTTTTCAGATTCTTAATGAAACAGGTTGTTGTGAAACTGGCAGTGTATATGGTGTTAAGTAGTATGTAAGTACTTCAGCATTGATACATCATCCACTGAATGCTGTTAGGCACCAGGCACTCCTTAGAGCTCATCCTTGCTGCTTGAAGTTTTTGTCTTTAGAGTTCCGTGGATGGCTTCCTCCTTCACTTACTGGCTGCTTCTTTCTTGTTACCTAACAGAGAATGGGCCAGGTGGGTTTTCTCTGTGTTGGTCACTGTCTCTTAACCCTTTCACATCTGTGCTCGGACTGCCTGCTGTAGTAATTCAGGTAATCTCTGTCTCTGCCATGTGAGCTTCCATATTTGATCTCTGCATCCCTAGAGCCTGGCACATAGGGCCCTCTGCGGCCTGGCACATAGGGCACTCTACAGCTTGGCACATAGGGCCCTCTGCAGCCTGGCACATAGGGCACTCTACAGCCTGGCACATAGGGCACTCTGTAGCCTTTGGGGGTACTCTACAGCCTGGCACATAGGACACTCTTCAGCCTGGGACATAAGGCACTCTTCAGCCTGGCACATAGGGCATTCTACAGCGTGGCACATAGGACACTCTGCAGCCTGGCACATGGAACACTCTGCAGCCTGGCACATAGGGCACTCTGCAGCCTGGGACATAGGGCACTCTTCAGCCTGGCACATAGGGCACTCTACAGCGTGGCACATAGGGCACTCTGCAGAATAAGTTTTTGTTGTATTTTAGTAGAAGCGAAGCACTTTTCCTATGTTCAGGGAATTAGATATCTGGGATATAGTGATTTTCTTTAGTCTTATCTCTTGAAAGGTAGCACATGGTGTTTGCTAAACATACTAAATCATAGATTATTTATGAAAGTCCTGGAACCATGAACTTAACAGCTTTAGTCTGTAAACCACTGGCCAGGTTTAAAATCCGTATAATAAAGAGTTGTGTTTTTACTAAGATTTATTTTGACATTTTAGATATTTTTGAAGATTATGCTTCTCCCACCACAGCGGCCCAGACCCTCTTGTATACAGCTGCAAAGAAAAGGAAAGAGGTACACAGTTGTTCTCTGTAATTTAAAACTGAAATGTAGTTCACATTGATTTGACACCCAAATATGTCCTCAGTATTTGAAAATGCTTATTATTACTTACAACCTGTCACTTTAAATAGTTTTTGTTGTTGTTCAAGTAAAAGGTTGAGGTGCCTTTTTGCTACTTTCTTAAGCTTATAGCTGATGAGGAAAATGCAATAAAATGGTTTTAGTTCTGACAAATTTGAAAATGCTCATATTTAGCATGGTGGTGACAAGATGGAGATTCGTGCAGATTGAAATGGATTCTTCTTTTTCTTTAGGTATTGCCAAAAATGATGGCGTTCTGTTATCAGATATTAACAGACCCGAACTTTGACCCTAGGAAGAAAGATGGAGCCCTGCATGTGATTGGTTCCCTGGCTGAGATTTTGTTGAAGGTTAAGACAATCAGTTTCTCTATTTCATGTGTTGGAGGGTATTTGTGTAGTGTATGTTCACACACACACACACACACACACACACACACACACACACATTTGGAGGCAAGAGTCAGATGCCTTCCTTTATGGTTCTCCATTTTATTTATCTTTATTATTTTGCTTACTTTATATGTGTGAGTATTTGTCTGCATGTGTGTTTGTACACCATATGCATACCTGGTGCCTCAAGAAGCCAGAAGAAGGTGTCAGATTCCTTGAAGCTGGAGTTACAGAAGGTTATGAAGTGCTATGTGTGTACTGGGACTTGAATCTGTGTCCTCTGGGAGAGCAGCCAGGGCTCTTAACTGCTGAGCTATCTCTCTAGCTATTATTTAGTTACATTTAGACAGGTGTCTCATTGGCTTGGAACTTACCAGTGACTAGACTGGCTGGCCACTGAGGTTTGGGGATCTACCTGATGCTGTACTCACCACTGCCCACGTGCTTGGGCTTGGTGTACCATTACTCCTGGCCCATTTGGAAATCTCAGTTTAGGTCTTCACACCGTGTGGCAGATAGTTCATGAACTGAGCCATTTTCCCAGCTTAGATTATCAAAATTTAACTTAATAATGCTGTGAAGCTCAAGCCAATAAAAGCATGAAAATTATTGGTGACTAATTCTAGTTACTATAAATGTCCTTTCTTTTGTAATCTATTTTTAAAAATATATTTCTTATTCTTTGGGGTTTAAAAAATGTATTTTTAAAAATATTATATAGAGCTTTATTCAGAGATAATTTTTAAAAACTCACACTACTACAAGCAACCAGGAGCCTCTGGTTCTACATGACACACACTGATTAAATTCATTAAACATACCACCTGCTTCTTGGAACCCCTTACAAATGTCCTCTTCAAATTCCAAGAATTGCTAACGTGGTTAAAAAAATATATTTTAATATTTTATTTACTTACTTTAAGTGTGTGTGTATGTCCCTTTGTGTGTGTGTCCCACAGTATAGGTATGGAGGTCAGAGAACATGTGCAAGTTGGGAGTCAGTCCTCTCCTGTCTCCTTGTGGGTCCTAGGGATCAAATCAGGTGATCAGGTTCGATGGCAGGCATCTTCATTTGCCGAGCCATCTTACCAGCTCTGTCACCTCCTTTCTTAACAAAAAAGAAAATTTACTTTTATCTGTTTGTGATTGTGAAACTGTAGCTCTGTAAGAAAGATCTGAAATGGTTTTAGTATAATTTCTTCTTTCTATAAAAATCAGTTAATATAAAATTGATCTAAGATGCAATTCTGACTTGTTTTAAAGATGCAGAGTATTTATCAAACAATTTTACAAAACTGGGTGTTAAATGCAAGTCATCATAAGCATTACTTTTTTGGAAACTAGCTCTTACATATGATACAGTCGTTGGCACGCTAAAATTGAATTTCTGTTCCTAACAGAAGAGTTTATTCAAGGACCAAATTGAGCTGTTCCTGCAGAATCATGTATTTCCATTATTATTGTCTAACCTGGGATATCTTCGAGCTAGAGTAAGTTTTCGTTACATCTGTTATGAATCTTAAGATCTCCACCTCTCGGGTAGATTCCTAAGTGAATGTGATGCTTTGGTAAAGGGCTTTTCGTGTGTGGCACAGTCACAGAGTGCTGTCATGCCAGTGGCTGCCCCTTGACACTCACAGAGCTCTGTCATCCAGTGGCTGCCCCTGACACAGAGCTCTGTCATCCAGTGGCTGCCCCTGACACAGAGCTCTGTCATCCAGTGGCTGCCCCTGACACAGAGTGATGTCATCCAGTGGCTGCCCCTGACACAGAGTGATGTCATCCAGTGGGTGCCCCTGACACAGTGATGTCATCCAGTGGGTGCCCCTGACACAGAGTGATGTCATCCAGTGGGTGCCCCTGACACAGAGTGATGTCATCCAGTGGGTGCTCCGGCACTGCCACAGAGCACTGCCATCCCAGTTAGTACCCTTTCTTTCCTTGCAGTCCTGCTGGGTGCTGCATGCGTTTAGTTCTTTGAAGTTTCACAATGAGCTCAACCTCAGAAATGCAGTAGAATTAGCAAAGAAGAGCCTGATTGAAGACGACGAGATGCCTGTCAAGGTGGAAGCTGCCCTGGCCCTGCAGTCGCTGATCTCCAACCAGACGCAAGGTGATGACACACGCATCTTTTCTTTTTAAATAAATGGCCTTAAATAATCTCACTCACTTCCTTTTTTAAAGTAGTAGATTTCTAGCTGGGCAGTGGTGGCGCACGCCTTTAATTTCAGCACTTGGGAGGCAGAGGCAGGTGGATTTCTGAGTTTGAGGCCAGCCTGGTCTACAGAGTGAGTGCCAGGACAGCCAGGACTACACAGAGAAACCCCGTCTCGAAAAACCAAAAAAAAAAAAAGAAGTAGATTTCTAAGCCTAAGGGTCTAAAGTTTAGATTCCTTGCTCCACTTCTGAATTTTATAGGTATTTATTCTGCTTATTTTAGTTCTGTTGATTGTGGTTTCCAGAAAACTTTGGTCAGAAACAGTAATTGCTGTGTACTAGAGTAAGCTGGGCATTAAGGCACCCAGACCAGCTTTGTGCTCTCTGACTGACCACATGAAACTGGGCAAGGCATCCAGTTTCTTCTCTAAAGCTTAACAATGCTGGCAAGGGTTTAAACCTGTCAGGCCTTCATTTCCTCCAGTCTCAGCTTAAGAAGTTAGCTTGGACAGCACCAACATTCAACTCTAGGGTTCTGTAGTTCTACCATTTCAGAAGGTAGCAGGTAATATTTTCAGTGGGCAGTGACACAGGTAGTTTGTTTGTTTCTGTTCACGATCCAAATAACCTTTGCAATTAAGTTCAGCTTTATGAGAGCATGACCTGTGTCCTGTTTTAGTAGGAAGATTGGATGAGGTGTGAAGATCTGCGGAGGGTCAGTAAAGATAGGGCAGGACAGTGATGGCTCCCACCGGTGCGGACCATAGTCTCTGTGGGTTTCACACTTGTCATCTGAGTCCACAGTCAGGCTCATAACACAGCATTTGTGTAATTAGAATTTCTCACAGTGAGGGTGTAGAGCTGTTGGCCTTCCAGGTAGGACAGTTATTCCTTAGGCAGAACACCACAGCCGGATGCTGTATGACTCCAGAAGGTCATTTAATACAGCTTTGTAGCTTGTTCACCAAAGCCCAGCAACATCTAGAGCCTTATCCTGGAGTTATCATGTATGAGTGATGAACTGTTGCTGATTTCATCTGTCTGACTGCATTAGCCAAGGAGCACATGAAACCATACGTAAGAGTCATCATGCAGGAGCTGCTGCACATTGTCAGAGAGACGGAGAATGATGATGTCACCAATGTCATCCAGAAGCTCATATGTGAGTACAGTCAGGACGTGGCCTCCATCGCTGTCGACACAACCCAGCACTTGGTAAGTGATGGCTGGCTTCTGCTGGAGAGAGGTGATTACTTACAGGAACCTGCTGTGTACAGGAGAATGGCTGACTCAAGGCAGCTGCATCACTGAAAAGCCCATTCCGACATGGGTGACCATGAAAGTTGCATCCCTGGAGCTCCCTGTGTAATGTTGAGGCAACTCACTCTCTTCCCCTGCACTTGCTATCTTTATCATTTGGAGAGGAGCCTTGTGAATCTTACGAACTTGCTGAATCCCCTTCTAACAGCCTTGCAATTTTTGTTTTATAAAAATTCCTGAGTCTTACAAGCTTTCCTCTTCCCTTCACTCCCTTCAGGAAGATGTAGCCACATAGCAGCAGTAATAATGAGCTAAGTGCATATTAGTTTGGTAAAGAACCCTTAATAGGGGTTGGAGATAATGGTTCAGCGGTTAAGAACACTTGCTGCCCTTCCAGAGGATCAGGGTTCAGTTCCTCACACCCACATGGCAGCTCACAATGGTCTGTAATTCCAGTTCCAGGGAATCTGGTACTTTCTGTCCTCCTCGGGCATCAGCCATGTGTGTGGTGCACAGACATAGATGGAGGCAAAACACATACACACATAAGAAAAGCCCTGAGGAGTCCAACCCCCCTTTCCAATAAATTAATTTGGAGTTGGGTTTTATTTGTAAACCAGTTATTAATATGACAGTATTTGCCTTGGTCATTCAGATATTCCTAAGGTTGGGTTGATTAGCCTTAAATTAACCCCATTCAGGATAGTCCCTTTTATCTGTAATACCCTGAAATATCATAATGATGCTCTTAATGTGAGCATTCTGAACTCTTACTTTTGCACTTGGAATTTCATTTTTCTTCTATACATGGGGTGTGTGTGTGTGTGTGTGTGTGTGTGAGAGGACAATTCTGTGGGGTTGGTTTTCTTCTTCCAAATTTATGGGTGTTCTGGGGATTGAAATCCTGTTGCCAAGCTTGTGTGGCAAGTGCCTTTACCACAGAGCCATCTTGCCAACTCAGGAGAATGGTTTTGTTGTTGTTGCCTCTTTGATAATTTATATATATATATATATATATATATATATATATATATATATAAAAATTAACTTTCTGAATGATCTTTGCTTTCATTTTCTAAATATTCTGTCATATTTTTCTTTTTAGAAACACTTGTTTTCAGTGTTTCTAGATTTCAATTTCATTTGCCTACAGATAACTGACAGTTAAATAAATATTAGCTATTGGTTACATTAGCTAATACGTGTTTCATGTCAGTGACTACAATGGATACACAAGGGTGGTTGCACTTACAGCATGCCGTGATCTGTCATTGCAAGAAAAAAGGTGATTCAGTCAACAAAGTTCAGAACTTAGTGTCTGAGACATGCTAGCATTTGGGTGTGCAGTACTGCTCCTTTGCCATGGTACCAACTGCTGAGTATTATAATGTGATTTTCACAGGCTGAGATATTTGGTAAAGTTCTTCAGAGTGATGAGTATGAAGAAATTGAAGACAAAACTGTCATGGCCATGGGAATTTTACATACCATCGACACTATCTTAACTGTTGTGGAAGATCATCCAGAGGTGAGTGAGGTACCTTGTGTTTTATTACAATGATTATATTAACTGAAATTTATGTGACCAGTAGTTATGAATTCTTGTCTTTTTAATTTATTATGTGTGTGTGTGCGCACACACATGCCAGGTTTATGTATTTGTGTGTGTATATCAAATGTGTGTGCATATACATATGGGTGTCCTCAGAAGAGGACATCAGATCTCCTGGAACTGGAGTTATAGGCAATTGTGGGCTGCCTGATATGGGTGCTGGGATATGAACCCAGATCCTCTGAAAAAGCTGCAAGCACTCTTAACCACTAAACTATTCCCTCAGCACAATGAGCAGTTATCCGACCTGCTGACCCGTCTCAACAGCCCAAAGTCTTGATAGTAAAGGTTTATACTTAGTTATATTAGTAAGTTTTAAAAATTGTCTTCACTTCAGCATTTACGCAGGAAGATTACAAGTTTATGACCAGCCTGGGCTAGGTAGTAAAACCCTTTTTCCAAACAAACAAGCAAATAAATTGCTCTCAAATTTTAAAGTAATGTATTAAGGTGATTGAGGAGGGAAACTGCACATTTACTGAAAGCCTTTGCACTAATCTGAGTTCAGGTCATCATATCTACTGTGTGCCAAGCTAGGTTTCTGTGAATTGCTGTTTCAAGAACAAGGATCTTGACTTCTAGGAACCCACAGTCCAATAATAGTGGAGAAGGATGGAGCTTTCAATTACAGTGGCCAGTATTAGTAAAGGAACATAGTTGTCATGTAAGGGGTGCAGTAAGCATGGAGAAGAGTAAGCAGAAACTTGAAGACATCCAAATCTCAGAGGAACACTAAGATAAAATAGAATTAAATTTTTGAGACAAGGTCTTCAGCCACCCAGGTTGGCCCCAAACTCTAACCAAGCATGGCCTTGATCAGGTGATCCTCCTGGCCTTACCTGTTTCCCCTTGTGCTTGGATAAAACAGGTGTATTTACGCAGTGCTGGGGATGGCATCCAGGGCTTCTCAGATGCTAGGCAATCACTCTACCCGCTGAGTCACATCTAAGACAAGAGTTTAGATGTTGTATTCAGTACTTAGCTGGTTCAGTAAGTGAGGGTTTGGGAAGCAGGTGCTAGCTCTTTACACTGTGCTGCTAGCCACATGATTGCAAATTCATCCCATGTTTGTCAGGCACCCAAGGAGCTTGCTGAAATAGTGCAGTGTTATTCTGCTGGACCTTCCTGTACCTTAAGGTCTTAAGTGGATCTTTAATTTTCATATTGAATATTTTATTTTTGTGTTTCCATGTTGAAACTCTGGTGCTCTTGGTACCAGTGAGTTAGACCAAAGTAACTTAGAGTAGCTACACTTAAGCTAATTATTACGTTAATTTCTCAAAACATTAGAAATCACCGAATCCAGTTTTCCCAAGTATGGGTATTGTGAAGAGAGAAAACTACATACTTTTGAAAATGAAAGCATCTTGCGCTTTTGAATTCGATATTAATTTTTTTTTTTTTTTTTTTAACTTCAAGTAGTGTTGAACCTTCAAAGCTCCTATAATTAGCAAAGGAGACATGAGTTAGAGTTGAGTCACACTCAGCAAACCACATCTGGCTTCATTCCTACAGGTGAAAATGTAAAGCCTTCTGCATGATTAGAAGCAAAACCAGCCATAATTTGCTCTTCTGGTCACCCGTTCTTAAAGTTTTCACAGATTAAAATTAATTTTAAAAATTATTATTATTTTTTCTTTTCAAGACAGGGTTTCTCTGTGTAGCCCTGGCTGGCCTGGAACTCACTCTGTAGCCCAGGCTGGCCTTGAACTAAAGGATTTCTTTTTTTGAGATTATCATATATTCACCCATGTGTTGAGAATTTAATAATTGGAAAGTCCTGAGAAGATATTTGAACTCTGAACCTTACTAAGTTACTCCAGTCATCGAGTCTCTTCTCAGAAGTTGTAGTTTTCTTTTGTAATCTCTAAGATTTTTCTGTGGCCAAGCTAGCAAAAAACAATAACAACATCTTACGAAGTAGTTTTAACTGACATGTTTTACGAAGTGTATCTTGTGATTCTTCCATAACATTCAGTAAGCACACGGTTTTAATAGAATTCTCTTGTATGTGTGTTACATTTACATGGCCAATCCCTAGTGAGTAGATACTGACATTCCCTGTTAAATGAATATTTGGTTGTTGGTGTCACATATATGGTTGCGTTGAGTGGCCTTTTCCAAGTCCTGTCACAGGAGTGGGAAGTGTCTGTGGGCCAGTTCCTCGAGTGGATAGTTGTTGGCTGAGACTATATACGAGTGTGTACCCCCGAGATCAGAGCACCCGTCTTTCCTACCTCACTTAGCTGTTGTATTCAGTCAGTAATCTCCCCTGGGTGAGAATGACCCAGAGAGAGTTCTCCATGAGCTGGAGGTTTTTTTTTTTTTGCTTTTTATAGACTTTACCTGTTTTTTCTGTTAGATTTCGTGTATAGTGGGAATCTATTATTTGTGATACCACTCGACAGTATTTCAGTCCCTTTGTCATTTGTCTGGACCTGCTCATACTCTTGTGCAGGAATACTTGATAGTTTTTGCATTCAGGTGGTTCAGTGTCTTAAGTTCTTGTTTTGCTTGTGACTTTCTTTACCTCCTAATGGTTGTACAAAGATTCTTTTTCTTTTTCTGGTGTTTTTTTATGTTACTGTTTTTTACATAGAAGTCTTTGATCCATAAGGAATTTATTTGGTCTGGAATGTGAGGCCAGGAGGTATCTAATTTTGATTTTCCATGGGTTTAACTTGCTTCGCTATCATTGGCCGACTTTCAGAACTTCCCTGTATTTTTGCATATTTACTTTTCAGATGAAGATTACAACTTCCACTCTCAAAAAATATCTTGTAGATATTTCATTGGGATGACACTAATTTACCTGTTAACTTCAGAATGATCACAGTGAATTTCAGACTCTTTAAAATTTATCTTTAGATTATACAGCAGTTGGAGAACATCTGCCTACGAATCATTGATCTTGTTTTACAGAAGCACGTCATTGGTAAGTTCAGAGGATGGAGAAAAGGTAAACTGAGATTTTTTTTTTTTTCAATTTGATGAGCTGAAGGTGTAATTTTTAGCCCTTTAAACTTAGTGAGGTAGATGGTTTTAAGAAAGGGGAATTTGTTCTCTTTAAACTTACAGCTCAGCTTTCTGATAATAGCTAGGTATATTTTAATTCAGCAGTAAACTCTTAATGTGTCCAGTGAAGAATTTCTGATTTTAGAAAATTTAAAAGCTGGAGAATGCAATATTTATATTTTAAGAGATGAACTGGGGTTACAAGTTCTAGGTCAGTTGATTCTAGGTAGAGTGATTGCCTGCTACACAGGAAACCCTGGGTTTTGATCCCAGCACCACATATGCTGACAGGGTTGGAGCAGCACTTGGGATGTGGAGGCAGGAAGAGCAGAAGTTCACGGTCACCCATCTTTGGCTATATAGTTTGAGGCCAGCCTGGGCTACTTGAGACCATAGTTGGGGGTTAGGGAGGAAGAAAAGGGGGAGACGGAAAGAACAGGGAGAAAGGAGGGAAGGAGAGGAAGATGGGGAAGCGGGCAAGAGGGGAACTGGGTGAAATTTAGGTGGAATTGCTTTAGTCTGGGATGCCGGAAGCTATGTTTACTGAGAGTAACGATAGAGTGTGTAAACACAGAACACCCCCTGGGCCTCTTCACTTACGTCAGGATAACGTATTCTGAGGCAAACTGAAGAACACTGCTCAAACTGTACGTTCTATAACTTGAAGAGATCGCTGTATATTTATAGCTGTTGGTAAACTAAAAATGTGATAGTAATATATATTATCTCTGTATCGCTAAGCTCTCCAGGGATATTATTTATTGTTTATAAGTTTTAAATCTACATGATAGAGGTGTGCTAATATAGTTCTTATAAATTTGTAATATAATTTTATAGATAGAAGCTATTTTAGGTTGTAAAATAGACGTTTGATTTTTGTTGTTGTTTTTATTCTTTATTCTTTATTTATTTTGAGATGGGGGGGTCTCGTTATGTAGCTCTGGCTGTCCTAGAACTCGCTATATAGACTAGGCTAGCCTCAAACTCACAGAGAGCTGCCTGCCTCTGCCTCTCATGTGCTGAGATTAAAGGCGTGCACCGCTATACCTCAGCTGAAATTTGAATTTTCTCCCCAGGGTTTCACTGTTACCTTGCCTAGCCTAGAACTTGCTGTGTAGACCAGGCTGGCCTTGAACGTAGAGATCTGCCTGTCTCTGCCTATAGAGAGCTGGAATTAAAACCATGTGCCACTACACTTTTCCTACAATAAAAATTTTAAGTATTTTTTTCAGTACTATGCTCAGATTGTTGTCTTTGTTGAGTAGAGGGCAGATCTCAGTATAAGTTGAAGGCAGCCTCTCTGGCTGATGCCACTGAGGAAGGGGTACAGGGAAGCACGTGATACATGGAAGGGATGTGTTTGAGTCCTCTGTGTGGTCCCCTTTAATCTTAACTGTTTCTTCACATTCTAACTAGAGGTTTGTTCTCTTCTAGAGTTCTATGAGGAAATCCTTTCCCTGGCATACAATTTAACCTGCCATGCCATCTCCCCGCAGATGTGGCAGCTCCTGGGCATTTTATATGAAGTTTTTCAGCAGGATTGCTTCGAGTACTTTACAGGCATGCATTGATCCTATAACAGCCTTTCTTTCTATCTATACATATGTTCCTTAACTATTGATGATTCAGCACTAATCAGATGTTTTCATTTTATTGTCAAGGAAAGGGTGGGGTGATTATAGCAATGTTTTGGCCCTTCCATAAGCAGAGGAGGTGGGCAGCGTGTCTTGTCTGTTATGTGAGTTTGCAACCGGAGCATGTGTTCATGTGTAGATTGAGTGAACACTTTCTGAACACAGCTGTGTTCTAAGCACTGTTATCGAGCCCAGCCATGTAGCAGTGAGTGGCTGCAGCCCTTCAGTAGTCTGCTTTCCAGCAGGAGGGAAGTAGCCAGGGCACGTTAAGGCTAGTCATCAGCTAAAGCTAGTCAGGAGGCCGTGGCTGTATGTCAGGTAGTGCTGAGTGCAGTGGGAATGGGGACAGGGAAAGGTCAGAAGTGTTATTCTGATAAACAGTGAGCATTTTAACCTTCCCAGTCTGCACTGTCTTCAGGCCTAAATAGAGCAGGTATATAGCATGACCTTTTCTAGCGTTTGTGGTTGCTAAGGGAGACAGTACTTGAGTGCTATGGAGCTGTGTTTCCAGTGGGAGTCATTCATTTCCGCATCTGTTGCACAAGTCTCAATGGGATTCTGGATCTTTTCCCAGACATGATGCCTCTCTTGCATAATTATGTGACGGTAGACACCAACGCTCTGCTGTCAAACCCAAAGCACTTAGAAGTCCTGTTCACAATGTGCAGGAAGGTAGGTGCATCTTGCTAATTGTCATGTGATTCTTCACAATGTTTAGGCGTGTAGTTTATGTTGCTTTACCTGAATAGATTTCAATTTCATTTTTAAAATGAGTTTGTGATTGTTGTCACTTGAAAGCTTCACCGTATGTGTTGCACTTAAAAGTGTCACTTTGATATTTATAAACTTTGAAATTTCCCAAGTTAATACAACCATCTCTCGGTGTCCATAGAGACCATTCCAAGACCCTTTTGGATATTAGGCTACATGAGTCCTCCAGTCCCATAACTAACAAGTATGGTCTTTGCCCATGGCCCTGGTACATCTTGGTATGCACTTTAGCTCACTTTTATAACACCTAACGTGGTATAATGTTATATAAAATAGTTGTCAAACCATGTGGGTCAGGGGATAACAGTAAGAGAAAGAATCTGTGCACATTCGGTGTAGGTCCAAGTCTTAAAAAAAACACATTTATTTGGCCTATGGTTGGCTGAATCCATGGATAGAGAACCTTTCAATATGGAGGGCCAGCTCTCTACTTGTCTTTTCCTTTTTGTTTTTCTTCCCAAAATATAAACTTGTGGGTGCTGGCAAGTGGCTCAATGGTTAAGAGCACGTGTTGCTCTTGCAGAGTACCCAGGTTCGGTTCTCAGCACCCACATGGTGGCTCGTAACCATCTGTGGCTTCAGTTTCAGGGGTTTTGGATACCCTCCTCTGGCCTCTGTGGGCACCAGGCATGTACATGGTATACATACATACATACATACATGGAGGCAAGACACACACACAAAATTAAATAAATCTAAAAGGAAAATGTAAAAACACGGCCTTGTTAGTGGCCATACAGGTAGCCAGTCTGTGACAGAATGGTGCCGATCTTTTAACTGAATGTATATTGGAAGCTACCTTTATGTACCTCGATGTAGGTAATCTGAGCACAAGCAACATAAACAATGATGAGAGTTACAAAAGCAGCACTTAGTTTAGTAGGTGATGATTCATGGATGTATTTATGCACAGACATGGTTGTCCATTGTGTTATCTTAACCACCATTTGGTTATACCTTAGAATTTTTTAAATGACTAAGTCATGTTTACCTCCTTTAAGGAAGCGTGTGTGTGTGTGTGTGTGTGTGTGTGTGTGTGTAAACTTGTATTATACTCAAGCTGGCATTTCAAATAGCTAGAAACCAAAAAGCTAGGCCATGGAGTTGGGTGTGAGAAATAGCCGTAGTGCAGCCGTGGTTCTTGTTAGCAGGGAGGTGAATCGGGGGCTGGTAAGAGCTCTAAACTGGTAATTAGTGCATCTGGTTTGGGTCCCACTTAAACAATAAAGAGCTTACAAAATTGTGCAAATGTCTTATTTAAGCTGAGATTTTTAAAAACTCCTGTAGCTCCAAGATAACACTTTTACCTCACCCGCCAGTCTTCGGGCCTCAACCCTCAGTTACAGGGACGAGGGGGAGAGAAAGCTGCTGCATAAAGCAGTTGTGTGTGTCCCCTCAGCAACTCAGTGTTCTGTGAGCGCACACAGAGAAGGCAGTGCTCACAGCAGTGTCCTTGTCAAGTCGGGGACATATATTTCATTTTCTTAGTTTTAATGCTAGTTCGTATTTATTAAGTTAGTACAGTACAGCAGATATTTCCTGTGTATTTTAAAAACATTTATTTTTAATTGTGTGTGTGTGTATGTGTGTGTGCGCGCACTAACTCCACTTCCCAGAGATTCTTTCTCTCCTTGACTAGTGTCTTGTGTCATCCACCACCACTCCTGCTTCTAAGAACATTTATATATCATCTCCTCCTCCTCCTCCTCCTCCAACACAATGAGTTTCCTTAGGATTGTCTACAGGAGCACTGGCCACACCTCTGAAGACAGCGTCTCTTGCTTAGCAACTGTTCTGAGCTTTTTTGTGTATCTCAACATACTGAACTCTTAAGACATTAGGGAGCCCCACTTCTATCCCTGGGCCTGCTGCTTAGTATATTGTTCCAGGTCTCAGAGCTCCTGTGTTGGAACCGTGTTTGAACTCAGGTGTGTGGCTCCACAGTCCACTTGTAAATGACAAAATATGTCTTGTTTCTTTGCCTTTTTGCAAAGATCTGCCTGCGTCTGTCTCCCAGTGCTGGGATTAAAGGTGTACACACCCGCCCAGAAAGTTGCCTTTCTAAAATCAGTGGTACCCTCTCAATGTGAAGCCTTTAATCCCAGCACTTGAAAGGCAGAGACAGGTAGACTCCTCTGAGCCTGATGCCTAGTGGTTCACACAGTGAGTTCTAGGCAAGCCAGGGCCACATAGAGATCCTGTAACAGCAAAACTGATTTCCTGTGGTGTCATGGACTTGCCTGTGGCGCTCATGCTGAGCTCACTTGTCTCTCTAGGTACTGTGTGGAGAGGCGGGAGAAGATGCTGAGTGCTATGCTGCAAAACTCTTGGAAGTCATCATTCTTCAGTGCAAAGGAAGGGGAATTGACCAGGTGATACATGTCAGAAAAGCATCCTCCCAGACATTTGCATAAAAAATGCCCATGCTTGATTGATAGTCTACTTATGTTTTGATGGAAAATTAGAAAGGCAGCCAGATTTTGTGCTTGCTGGTGCAAATCCTATTTGAATAATAGGGAAAAAAAGAGAAACATTCACAACAACAATAGCAGTTAACAGAAAACAAATAGCATGTGTAATGGAGATCATATGTGGCTCGCAAAGTAAAAATTGTGCTTTAGATCCTGCTCTGAGCAGTTATACGGAGACCCTTGAGCAGAAAAATGGCAAGGTCAAAAGCCAGGGTGTGCTACCAATGGATGAGTCTTCTGCCAATGAGCAAGGAAGCTGCAGCTGGTGTAGGTGTGAGGAAAACAGAGATTGTGAAGCAGTAGATTTTGTAGGAAACAACAGAAAAGAGAAGGCATTAGAGTAGAGAGCTGGGTACAGGACAAGAGCGTAGATTTGCCTACAGAATCTTCCCTGGGTAGGGCTGTTAATGGGCTGCAACGTGTGGAAGCAGAGTTACGTAACCCACGCTTACTGTCTACGGGCGGTAATAGATGTTCACAAAACAAAAAGTTTCCTAGGGTCAAATCCAGGGGAAAATGGGCCAGACAAAAGTTAACAGATGTCATTGTGTGCCTGTCTGGGGTGTGTCTAGGAAGGTGTATTTGTATTGTTTTCCAAGTTAAATATTAATGGTTTTGCTTTTCTAAACCCCTAGAGCCATATTGATTGTCTTGAAAGTGCTGTTTAGATCATGCTAATACAGGGGCGTGTCTTGAGGTAAGAAGGAACTATGATGACTGGCTCATCCTTGACTTAGAGTTGGATGATGTGAGGAAAGGTGACAACTTCAGTTCAGACGAATGTGGTAGGAAAGGGTTGCCTTCATCTGGGCTAGTTCCTGTATAGTCAGTAAGAATCTGCAGCATATTGCAGCGGGTTTGTATCTGACCTGGGCTGCAGGGGGATTGAGAAGCTTGAGACTGTGCTAAAGAGTTGAGGACAGTAGGTGATTGAATATTAGCATGGATGCAGCACAGCACCCTCAGGTATCACCTGGACAATACACTTCTCTGTGTTTCCTGTCAGCTGCTGTCAAGTTATAGGCTGGTCAGAATCAGGTTTGACTTTTAGCTGAGCATACTTCAGAGGTCACTGTGAGCTATTTCTACCAGGAGAGCAGTATATCTTATCCGTGATATCAGGGCTGATGGTGGTGATCTTTCATTTATTCATTATTTATTAGATAAAAGATTTCTATGAATGTTTTTCTAAGTTGTCAGTCTTGTCTTAATGCAACAGAAAGGGATGATTATTATATTAATTTTAAAATTTAAAGGTTCCTGTAACTCTCGGTGTCTTTACATATATATGATAGTAGATATTATTTCACCACAGCTTTTGATTTTTAATGTAGTTGATATCAGACTAATATGATACGATCCAATCGAAGAACACTTAGTATCTAAATGGGAAGTCAATGCAGAGTCAGCACTGCAGTCAGATGACTTGAGACCCAAAGTCCCCCCCCCCTTTTTTTTTTAAGAGTTTTTGAGCTTTCAGGTGTAGCTGTAGGATTTTGTTTTTCTTCTTCTTTTTTTTAATGTCTTAATTATTTTATTTTTTATTTTCATATTTTATTTACATTTCAAATGTTTCCCCCTTTCCAGATCTCCCCTTTGGAACCTCCCCATTCCCTCCGCCCTCCCCCTGCCTCTATGGGGATATTCTCCAACCCACCCACGCACCCCACCCCCCACCTACTCTCGTCTTCCCTCCTTGACATTCTTCTATACTGGGGGATATAACACCCTCAGGCCCAAGGGCCTCTCCTCCCCCTGACAGATAACAAGACCCTCCTCTGTAGTCTTTGTGGCCAGCACTATGAGTCCCTCCATGTGTATTCTTTAGTTGGTGTATCAGTCTCCAGAAGTATGGGGGGGGGGGGTCAGGCCAGTTGCCAGTGTTGCTACCTCCCTGGGGCTGCACACTCCCTCAGCTCCTTGAGTCCTTTCTCCAAGCCCTCCATCTGGCACCTCGTACTCAGTACTACTGTTCCTGCGAAGTGACTCTTGGGTATTTCAAACTTTTAGGCTAATAACCACTTAACAGTGAGTACATACCATGTTCATTCTTTTGTGACTGCGTTACCTGGCTCAGAATGTTTTTAAAATCCATCCATTTGTCTACAAATTTCATGAAGTCATTGTTTTTAGTAGCTGAGTAGTATTCCATTGTGTAAATGTACCACATTTTCTGTATCCATTCCTCTGTGGAGGGACATCTGGGTTATTTCCAGCTTCTGGCTATTATAAATATGGCTGCTATGAACATAGTGGATCATGTGTTTTTATTACATGTTGGAGCATCTTCTGGGTATATGCCCAGGAGTGGAATAGCTGGGTCCACAGGTAGTATTATGTTCATTTTTCTGAGGGTCTGCCAAACAGATTTCCAGAGAGATTGTATCAATTTGCATTCCCACCAGCAATGGAGGAGTGTTCCTCTTTCTCCACATCCTCGCCAACATCTGCTGTCACCTGAGTTTTTGATCTTGCCATTCTGACTGGTGTGAGGTGGAATCTCAGGGTTGTTTTGATTTGCATTTTCCTGATGACTAAGGATGTTGAACATTTCTTTAGGTGCTTCTCGGTCATTCGAGTTTCCTCAGTTGAGAATTCTCTGTTTAGCTCACTTCCCCATTTTTTGATAGGGTTATTTGGATCTCTGGAGTCTAGCTTCTTGAGTTCGTTGTATACATTGGATATTAGCCCTCTATCAGATGTAGGATTGGTAAAGATCTTTTCCCAATCTGTAGGTTGCCGTTTTGCCCTAATTACAGTGTCCTTTGCCTTACAGAAGCTTTGTAATTTTATCAGGTCCCATCTGTCAATTCTTGACCTTAGAGCACAAGCCATTGGTGTTCTGTTCAAGAACATTTCCCCTGTGCTCAAGTGTTCGAGATTCTTCCCTACTTTCTCTTCTATTAGATTCAGTGTATCTGGTTTTATGTGAAGGTCCATGATCCACTTGGACTTGAGCTTTGTGCAGGGAGATAGGAATGGATCAATTCACAGTCTTCTACATGTAGACCGCCAGTTGATCCAGCACCATTTGTTGAAGATGCTGTCTTTTTTCCACTGTATGGTTTTAGCTCCTTTGTTGAAGATCAAGTGACCATAAGTGTGTGGATTCATTTCTGGGTCTTCGATTCTATTCCATTGATCTACCTGCCTGTCATTGTACCAATACCATGCAGTTTTTATCACTACTGCTCTGTAGTACAGCTTGAGGTCAAGGAGGCTGATTCCCCCAGAAGACCTTGAGTTGGGATTTTGATGGGGATAGCATTGAATCTGTATATTGCTTTCGGCAGGATGGCCATTTTAACTATGTTAATCCTGCCGATCCATGAGCATGGGAGATCTTTCCATCTTCTGAGGTCTTCTTTGATTTCTCTCTTCAGAGACTTGAAGTTCTTGTCATACAGGTCTTTCACTTGTTTGGTTAGAGTCACACCAAGATATTTTATATTGTTTGTGACAATCGTGAAGAGTGTCATTTCCCTAATTTCTTTCTCAGTCTGTTTATCCTTCCAGTATAGGAAGGCTACTGATTTGCTTGAGTTAATTTTGTATCCAGCCACTTTGCTGAAGTTGTTTATCAGCTGTAGCAGATCTCTGGTGGAGTTTTTCAGGTCACTTAAGTATACCATCATATCATCTGCAAATAGTGATATTTTGATTTCTTCCTTTCCAATTTGTATCCCTTTGATTTCCTTTTGTTGCCTGATTGCTCTAGCTAGAACTTCAAGTACTATGTTGAATAGATAGGGAGAGAGAGGGCAGCCTTGTCTAGTCCCTGATTTTAGTGGGATTGCTTCAAGTTTCTCTCCATTTAGTTTGATGTTGGCCACTGGTTTGCTGTATATTGCTTTTACTAAGTTTAGGTATGCTCCTTGAATTCCTGATCTTTCCAAGACTTTTATCATGAAGGGATGTTGAATTTTGTCAAATGCTTTTTCAGCATCTAACGAGATGACCATGTGGTTTTTTTCTTTTAGTTTGTTTATGTAGTGGATTACATTAATGGATTTCTGGATATTGAACCATCCCTGCATCCCTGAGATGAAGCCTACTTTATCATGGTGAATGATTGTCTTGATGTGTTCTTGGATTTGGTTTGCAAGAATTTTATTGAGTATTTTTGCATCGATATTCATAAGGGAAATTGGTCTGAAGTTTTCTTTTATTGTTGGGTCTTTTTGGGGCTTTGGTATCAGTGTAACTGTGGCCTCATAGAATGAATTGGGTAGTGTTCCTTCTGTTTCTATTTTATGGAATAACTTGAAGAGTATTGGTATTAGGTCTTCTTTGAAGGTCTGATAGAATTCTGCACTGAACCCATCTGGTCCTGGGCTTTTTTTGGTTGGGAGACTTTTAATGACTGCTTCTATTTCTTTAGGAGTTATGGGACTGTTTAGATGGTTTATCTGATCCTGATTTAACTTTGGTAATTGGTATCTGTCTAGAAACTTGTCCATTTCCTCCAGATTTTCCAATTTTGTTGCATATAGGCTTTTGTAGTAGGGTCTGATGATTTTTTTTAATTTTCTCAGAGTCTGTTGTTATATCTCTGTTTTCATTTCTAATTTTGTTAATTTGGATACTGTCTCTGTGCCCTCTGGTTAGTCTGGCTAAGGGTTTATCTATCTTGTTGATTTTCTCAAAGAACCAGCTCTTGGTTTTGTTGATTCTTTGTATAGTTCTTTTAGTTTCCACTTGGTTGATTTCAGGCCTTAATTTGATTATTTCTTGCCTTCTACTCCTCTTGGGTGCATTAGCTTCTTTTTGTTCCAGAACTTTCAGACGTGCTGTTAAGCTGTCAGTATATGTTCTCTCCAGTTTCTTTTTGGAGGCATTCAGAGCTATGAGTTTTCCTCTTAACACTGCTTTCATTGTGTCCCATAGGTTTGGGTAAGTTGTATTTTCATTTTCATTGAATTCTAGGAAATCTTTAATTTCCTTCTTTATTTCTTCCTTGACCAAGTTATCATTAAGCAGAGCATTGTTCAGCTTCCATGTGTATGTGGGCTTTGTGTTGTTGTTGTTGCCATTGAAGACTAACCTTAATTGGTAGTGATCTGATAGGAGGCATGGGATTATTTCAATCTTCTTATATCTGTTGAGGTTCGTTTTGTGACCAATTATATGATCAGTTTTAGAGAAGGTACCATGAGGTGCTGAGAAGAAGGTATATTCTTTTGATGCAGGATGAAATGTTCTATAGATATCTGTTAAACCCATTTGGTTCATAGCATCTGTTAGTTTCACTGTGTCTCTGTTTAGTTTATGTTTCCAAGATCTGTCCATTGTTGATAGTGGGATGTTGAAGTCTCCCACTATTATTGTGTGAGGTGCAACGTGTGCTTTGAGCTTTAGTAGAGTTTCTTTTATGAAAGTGGGAGCTCTTGCATTCGGGGCATAGATGTTCAGAATTGAGAGTTCTTCTTGGTAGATTTTTCCTTTGATGAGTAAGAAGTGTCCTTCCTCATCTTTTTTGATGAATTTTGGTTGAATGTCAATTTTATCCGATATTAGAATGACTACTCCAGCCTGTTTCTTGGGGCCATTTGCTTGGAAAATTGTTTTCAGCCCTTTACTCTGAGGTAGTGTTTGTCTTTAATACGGAGGTATGTTTCCTGGATGCAGCAAAATGCTGGGTCCTGTTTATGGATCCAGTCTGTCAGTCTATGTCTTTTTATTGGGGAGTTGAGACCATTGATGTTAAGAGATATTAAAGAATAGTGATTGTTATTTCCTGTTATTTTTGATGTTTTTTGTATTGTTTGTGTGGCTATCTTCTTTTGAGTTTGTTGAAAGATTACTTTCTTTTTCTTGAGTGTAGTTTCCCTCTTTGCGTTGGCATTTCCTATGTATTATTCTTTGTAGGGCTGGGTTTGTGGAAACATACTGTGCAAATTTGGATTTGTCGTAGAATATTTTGGTTTCACCCTCTATGATTATTGAGAGTTTTGCTGGGTATAGCAGTCTGGGCTGGCATTTGTGTTCTTTTAGAGTCTGTATGAGCTCTGCCCAGGATCTTCTAGCTTTCATAGTCTCTGTTGAGAAGTCTGGTGTAATTCTGATAGGTCTGCCTTTATATGTTACTTGCCCCTTTTCCCTTACTGCTTTTAATATTCTTTCCTTGTTTTGTGTATTTGGTGTTTTGCCTATAATGTGACGGGAGGAATTTCCTTTCTGGTCCAGTCTATTTGGCGTTCTGTAGCCTTCTTGTATGCTTATGTTCATCTCTTTCTTTAGGTTAGGGAAGTTTCCTTCTATAATTTTGTTGAAGATATTTACTGGTCCTTTTAGTTGGGAGTCTTCACTCTCTTCTATGCCTATTATCCTCAGGTTCTGTCTTCTCATTGCATCCTGGATATCTTGGATGTTTTGGGTTAGGAGCTTTTTGCATTTTGTGTTTTCTTTGACTGTTGTGTCCACGTTTTCTATGGTATCTTCCGCACCTGAGATTCTCTCTTCCATCTCTTGAATTCTGTTGGTGATGTTTGCATCTATGACTCCTGATATCTTTCCTATGTTCTCTAACTCCAGGGTTGTCTCCCTTTGTGATTTCTTTATTGTTTCTACTTCTGTTTTTAATTTCTGAATGGTTTTGTTCATTTGTTTGATCGTGTTTTCCTGTATTTCTGCCCGATTGATTGTGTTTTCCTGTAATTCTTCAAGGGATTTTTGTGTGTTGTCTTTAAGGGCTTCCAGTTGTTTACCTGTGTTCTCTTGTATTTCTTTAAGGGAGTTATTTATTTCCTTCTTAAAGTCTTCTATCATCCTCTTGATAAGTGATTTTAAGTCTGAGTCTTCCTTTTCTGGTGTGTTGGGGTATCCAGGTCTGGCTGTGGTGGGAAAGCTGGGTTCTGATGAAGCCAAGTAGTCTTGGTTTCTGTTCCTTGTGTTCTTGCCCTTGTGTTTTGCCATCTGGTTATCTCTGGTGTTAGCTGGTCTTTCTCTCTCTGATTGTGGCTTGTCTTTCCTTCAAGCTCAGATGCCAATAATCCTGGGAGACCAGTTCTCTCTTCCAGCTGTTCTTCAGACCCTGCGTCTGGAGTCCTCCTGTTACTGCCTCTTCAGCACAAGTGGGCGGGTAGCTTTCTCTCTGAGCTACTTGTATATGGAGAGGCCTGTTGGCCCAGGCGGGGTTTCTGGCCGCAGGTGGAAGCAGACAGGCTCTTACCTCTCACCTTTTCCTCGGTCCCTGCCTCTGGAACCCGAGTGGGTGGGTAGCTTTCTCTCTGAGCTACTTGTATATCAGGATTTTGTTTTTCAAGAGACAAACTGATCATGTCATACTCTCATTCATTTATTTCCAAAT
Organism: Rhynchomys soricoides; assembly: GCA_019843965.1. Classification (NCBI taxonomy): domain Eukaryota; kingdom Metazoa; phylum Chordata; class Mammalia; order Rodentia; family Muridae; genus Rhynchomys; species Rhynchomys soricoides. The sequence continues at coordinate 3,145,773 of JADRCH010000118.1, read as the reverse complement.
CGACATAAAACCCAACTCTGTTATAGAAGTGGCTGAGTGAGTGAACTGTTTTAAATGCTGAACTCATAGGCAAAAGGGAAGAGGCTTCCTCAACTCTTACTCTCTGTCTACTTAGTTTCTCTGAGTTTGATGGAAATGCAGGTCTTTTAAAGTCTCCTACACACAATTGAAATAAGCAACACTTATGTCACAAAGACTCATTTATTGATGATACGGGGAGCCTCCTGGCCGCCTTGTGTGGGTGACTCTTCCATCCTATCCTCCAGTGTATCCCTCTGTTCATTCAACTCGTCTTGGAGAGATTAACCCGTGGGGTCAAGACCAGTGAGCTACGCACGATGTGTCTCCAGGTGGCCATTGCAGCTCTTTACTACAGCCCTGAACTGCTGTTCCACACACTGGAGCAAGTCCAGCTGCCACACAATCCAGGACCTGTCACGTCGCAGTTCATAAACCAGTGGATGAACGACACTGATTACTTCCTTGGGTGTGTGCCTTTTACATTGCTTTGCTGTTGCAGGAGATTTACTTTTTAACACAGAGCTGTGTTAAGAGATAATCTTCATATCTTGGGAACTGTTTTAGTGCATTATTCAAATTTTTGAAAATTAAGAATATTTTAAAAAATTACTCATTTTGTGTGTATGCCAGTGTATGTGTGTGGGCAGACTTGTATCATGCATGGCATGTGCATGTCTGAGCACAGCTTTTAGGAGTCTGTTTTATTCTTAAAGCAGCATCTCTATCTGCTGAGCTGTCTCTTCAGTGCACATAATTAGGAATATTATAGAAGTATAACCTGATGGAAAGATACAGAGTACAGTGCTTAGTGTAGGTTTTAACTTTATTCTTTTCAAGTCTGATCTCATGTACCCAGGCTGGCCTTGAACACCTGATCCTCCTGCCCCTACATTCTGAGAACTGAGCTTTTAAGACTTATTTTTATTCATGTATATGTGTGTTTCTCAGTGTGGAGGCATGCCATGTGTATGTCGTGCATGTTTGGGTATGCCCAGAGGCCAGAGCAGGTACTGGATCTCCTGGAGCTGGTGTTGTAGGTGGTTATAAGCCATTTGATGTGGGTGCTGGGAATCAAGCTCAGGTCCTCTAGAAGGACAGTGATTGCTCTTACACACTGAACTTTTTAATATTTTGATATTTTAAAACAAAAGAAATTATTTTATTCTGTTACAGCGAAGGCTGATGGCAGATGTATGTGTAGTTAGACAGGTCAGCATGCTAGATGCTGATGTTTTTGAAATAGCTTTTGGCGTCCTGGGTTTGTGTAGGTGGAGCATATCTGCCAAGAAACCCTGAGGACCAGGCTGAGAGAGCATATATGGAGGGAGAGCTCTTCACTTTTCCCATTGTATAGAAATGTTATGTTGTCAAGGAGCCACTTCTGCTCTGGTAAACCTCATTATACCAACATTTGGATACAGCTCTTTCATTAATCATAAGTGGTATTATATATAGCAAAGGCAAATGCTAATGGCAGACTCCTATAAGCCCATTCCCCTCCTGAAGCCAAGTCTTGTTATAGAGCCCAGGCTGGCCTTGAAATTGCTCTATAGTCCAGTTCACCTTGAATTTGCAGTACCTCTGCCTCAGCCTCCTCAGCGTTGGGATTATAGGTTTGAGCCCCCACAGGTCTCCCCACAGGTCTTTGGTGATAACAGTTGGTCCGTAGAATTTGGCTTATACAGGTTTCAATTGCTTTAGTTTTTCTAGGGTGGTGATTCTCATTCTGTTGGCCATGACTAAATATCTCCAAAAATATTTCCATTATGATCCATAACAGTAGCAACATTACAGTTATGAAATAGCAATGAAAGTCATTTTATGGTTGGGATCAGCACAGCATGAGGAAGCATATGCAGGGTTGCAGCATAAGGAAGAGTGAGAACCGCTGCTCTGGAGTTGGTCCTTTGTGACCGCATTTGCCTGTTTTCCGCATTTTGCAGACACCATGACCGGAAGATGTGTATAATAGGGCTGAGCGTGCTCTTGGAGCTGCAGAACCGACCTCCTGCCGTGGATGCTGTAGCTGCACAGATCCTCCCCTCCATTCTCTTCCTTTTCCTTGGCCTGAAGCAGGTCTGTGCCACACGACAAACAGTAAATCGTGAAAACCACCCAAAAGCAGAGAAAGCCGACATAGAAGAAAATGGTAAAGTCTTCTACTTATGATGTGTACTATAGTTGATTTTGCTTTTAAAAACTGATTATTATTAACTTATTATAAAAATTAAATTATTATTTTATGTGCATGAGTGTTTGCCACCATGTATGTATGTGCACCACACATGTGCCTGGAGCCTATATAGACAGAAGAAAGTGTAGAATCTCCCAGAACTGGAATTCAGATTGCTGTGAGCCACCATGTAGTGCTAGGAACCAAACCTGGGTCTTCTGCAGAACAACCACTGCTCTTAACCACAGAGCCATCTCTCCAGCCCCATATTTTGCTTTAAAAAAAAAAAAAATATATATATATATGTATACACACACACACATACATATACATCTCACTGACCCATTGCTTTTTGAGACAAGTCTTGCTTTGTAGCTCAGACTAGCTTTAAACTTATGATATTCCTGCTTTATTCTCCTGTGTACTGGGACTGTGTGTATCCACTGTCATTTCTGAATTGGATTTTGATTTCAGCATGTGTTTTCTTTAAATTTTAGCCTGTTTGGAGTCATTAAACAGATTGACATTTTTTGGCCTTTGACACATTTAAACTGGGGCTTGGGTGACTTAAAAATTTTATCATGTAGCATACATCTAAAATTCTCAGTGACTTCTAAATAGAGTGTAGCAGATGTGATTTTTCTCTTGATAAGTCTACATATAAGAGAATCAGATGGTCTTGACTATGAGTTAGCAACTTAAGACTTTCATGTTTGTAATTAAAGGTAGCTACCATTAACTGAATGACTCCCTAGATTAAGTGTACAGCGTCAGTACAAGAGTTTATAGAGATTGATGATTTTCTTAATGGTTCTTGGGTAATTCATCTTCAAAAATTATAATCTTGACATGCTTTAAGGTTTAAGGAAACTTAGAATAAAATGCATGAATGCAAGCAATTTAGCAATCAAGAATCACAAGGCTGGCAAGATGTTTCAGTGAGTAAAGGTGCTTGCTGCCAAGCCTTATGACCTGGGTTCAAACTCCAGAATCTACGTGGTATAAGGAGAGAACTGACTCCTGCTGGTTGTACTCTGACATGCACATGTATGCAGGTACACAAATATATAAACACAATAAAAATGGTCAGGGTACGGTTGTTACCACTGGGGCTAGCTCAGTAGTGGATTACTCACCTCGCATGTACAGCTCCTGGAATTTGATCTCTAGTACTTCAAAACTAGTTGTCAGTGTCAAGGATATGTGATGGAGCCTGGTGTGGTGGTGCACACCTTTAGTCCCAGCACTTGGGAAGGCAGAGGCAGGCACATCTATGTGAATTCAAAGCCAGGCTGGTCTACACAGGGAAGTTGTAGGCTCGACAAGGCAGCATGGAGAGATCCTAAAACAAAACCAAGAATTTTACGTGGTTGTTTATCCGATAATAAGACCGAAAACTTCTTTTGGGAGCCCAGGAAGTTGCATTATCTAGCTCCAAGTGAAACTCTTTCTTCTTGTTAAAAACAGACACTTTGAGCTGGGTCGGTGGTGCCACGCACCTATAGTCCCAGTACTCTGGAGGCAGAGGCAGGCAGATCTCTTGAGATCAAGGCCAATCTGTTCTACAGAGTGAGTTCCTGGACAGCCAGGACTATATAGAGAAACCCTGTCTCAAAAAAACAAAACAAAATCCTAACACCCCCCACTGACCCACCCCCAAAAAAAGCAACAGAAAAAAAAACAAAACCAAACAAGGCACTTTGTTAATTGTGAAAAAAATCAGAATTTCCATAAAATGTACATCTATATTTTGCATGCTAAATTTTGTGATTTCCATGAGTTTAGATTTAAGATACTTTTCATCAGTAAATAGGAATCATCTATCCTATATTGTTAATATACAAGGAATTTTGAATCATTCATCTCCCACCTTAGCATGAATATAGCTTCTGACTTTTCTGCAAGCTTAAGTAGATCTTTTGAAGTAACTTCCTGCTTTCTTTCCTGTCCCTCTTATTTCTTTCTTCCCTTGAGTAAACATATGCTAAAAACTATATACTTACTTTTTAGTATATTATCTTTCCTTATAATTTCTTGCTTTTTAAACTATTTATTGGTCCATATCTAGTATGGTTGAGAGGGAATGCCCCAGACTCGTCGACTTTCTTTCTGAAGTCGAATGATGAACCAGTTTGGTGGTCTCCCATCTTTGTAATTATATCTGTGCCATCTGTTTGTTTCCAGACCATGGTTTCTTGCTTTAGCCATAAAGCCACCTTGCCGATCTTGTCTGTTTTTACAAAATATCTGGAAGGTCTTGGATAGAAGAACTATGTTGTGTGGGTCACTTGATATTTGACAACAACTTAGAACAGCAGAAACCTTATCATTGCTTTGAAGGTTGGGGAGTCCAAGATCAAGCTGCTGTCAGACTTGGTGTTCAGCTCGACTGGCCCCAAACTCATGACCGTCCTACCCTTTTATCCCCAGCTCTGGGATTACAGCCCAATGCTACTGTTGTTCCTAGCATATTGATTGTTAGGGCCGATGTTTCATTGAGGTATGCAAGCATATGCTGGGATGTGACTGACCAGCGTTACCTGTTATTCCTGGGCATCCCCATCTCCCTCCCCATTGCCTTCCACACTCTGAATATTTCCGCTTTACTCTCATATCCTTACCGTTCTTCCCAGCCCTGGTACATCTACTGAGGGAGAAATGACATTTTTTTGGTGAGATGGCTTATTTCACTGACCATGATGGTCTCCAGTGCATCTGTTCCCTGCAAGTGATATCCTGCATTCTTTGCCTGTGTGTTCATACCCCTCCTCCTTCTCTTCCTTTTCCTCCTCATCCTCTTTCTTTCCTTCCTCTTCCCCCTTTTCCTCCTCCTCCTTCCCTTCCTCCTCTTTTTTTTTTTTTTTAAGGCATGGTTTTGTTACATAGTCCTGGCTGACTTCAAACACACACAGGAATACTCCTGTCTCTGCCTCTCTATTACTGTGATTATAGGCATGTGTTTGATTCTGTGTTATGTTATTATTTTTGCCATAGTTTCTTTATCCATTCATTTGTTGAGGGACATCTAGGCTGATGTCATTGTTTGGCTGTTGTGAATATTGATGCCTGCCATGAACTTGGGTATGTAGATATTTCTGTAGTAGGTGGCTTTGGTTCTTTAGGTATTTATCCATAAATGATATATCTGAATCATATGGGATATTGACTGGTTGGTTTAGGTGTTCTTTGTCCCGCGCTACGGTCTCGCCAGCAAGAACGACGCGGCACACATAGGATCCTTCTGCAGTAAAGCTTTAATGCATCTTGAGAGGGAGAGCATAAGCTTGCCACGAGTGGAGACCCTGAACAATAGAACACCCATCCCTTATATAGGCCACAGTGCTTGCCTGGGACATGGAGCTTCCCCATTGGCTCCCCGCACATCAGGCCAGATGACGCTGCGAGAGAGGCTGAGACTCTGAGGTGGAAAATTACCAGGTGCATGCGCACTAGCCTGTTTACAACTTGTCCTCGGCCAGATGTAGGCGCCATCTTGTAATGGCGAATGTGGGTGCGACTCGGGCGGCTTCCCACATCTCCCCCTTTTTATTTCTGTAAGCAAAGTAGGACACTCTTAAGAGGGCGGAGACAGAGGTCAAATCCCCTGACCAAAAGGTTGGGCCTTGTACAGGAGACGACCCCTAAGCTCATGCGCGCCCGAGGTCTTCCTGACCCGCCCAGTGCCATTTTTTAGAGGGAGGGAAACTAGGGCACTCAACCCTCATGTAGATGACATATCTCCCAAGGCGGCCAACAATGATGACCGCCTTGTGCGATGCTTTGCTCGACATCCCTCAAGAGCTGCTCAGACCAAACACTCTACCCAGTGCAATGAGACTAGACTCGCGGGTGTGCAAGAACTGTCTGGCTGGCGACCTACTGCTATTAGCCAAACACCGGCCGAGGCTCCTTGTTCTAAGGCAACAAGCGCCTGCGCAATGACCACCTTGTCTCTTTTAGTCTGGGCCCTGAGTTTGCAGATGAGCCATAGGAGCAACACCAACCCACAGCAGAGCGCTGCTCCAAACAATCCCACCCCCACCCATTCCTTGAAATAAGAAATTGCCGAGGAAATCCATGAAGAGAGGCCCTCGGTCAAGGACAGGTCAAGACGGGTGGAGTTGATCTGAATAATTGCTGTCCGCAGTTCTCGCAGGGTTTCATCAAATTTAAGGGTCCAATTCTGTAACATACACTGTGAAAGACTTTTAGACAGGTTAGCTGCTTTTGTAAATCTGTCATATTGTATAGAAGTCACACAGAGTCCTGGCAACTTTTGTTCACAGCCCAATTGGGCTAGCTGTCAAAGGACATCCAGTTGTTCTTGAATAAGATCAATGCGCTGGTTAACCAGCATTAGGTCCCCCCTGGACTTGAGTATTGGCGGATACCTGTCTGTCTAGAGCTAAGGTGGCAGCTGCAGACAACTCATTAATGGTATTGGCGGTCTGCATCGTTTCAGAGAGCGCAAGGGCCGATGCAGTGATGGCCCCTGTAACCGCAGCCGCTGCCACCACACCTATGATAATGGCAGAGATACCAAAGTCTCTTTTCTGCCTGAATATAGAAAGAGTGCCAGAGGTAGCTACAGGCACGGGCACATATCTTGGCATGCGCACAACAACAGCCAGGGGAAACTCTGTGGCATTCCAGCACAAGGTATAATAGCAAGAGGCAAAATTACAGTCTAATATGCTATCATTCAAACTCACATTACTAACTAACCACATAAAAGGCGGCCAAACACAAACTGGAACAGGGTCGAAACCCTCTCTGATAAATGAGTGATAACTGACCTCGCTGGCCTTCCAGGAAAAGGAGCCCGAGTTCAGGGAACCCTTCCAGTCAAAAGACATCTGGCCCAATTCACTCCCTCCTCCCTGTAACATTACCATTGGTGTAAGGTCAGTACAGCTGCCATTGGCCCCACAAAGGAGCCACTGATCAAACGGGTTTCCATCAGCCTTGATGGGGTCGATGGAGGTGAAATTCCTCCCCGACCCTAAGTCAGGAGAGAAGGAGAAGGCCGTGCCATAGGAGCCCATTCTCGCTTGCCCGGGTATTGGAGGCCCAGCGATGTCTGGGAGGAGCAGTAGCTGAGCTATCTGATCTCCCTTTGTGATGGAAAAGACCCCCCCAGGGCAAGAACACTGACAATCTGCTATACCCGGATGAACATGTAGGCCCTTTAAGGTCATGGATCCTCTGCCAATTATAAGACCCATAGTTAGGTGACCTAGTCGGCCGCACCCGAAGCAAGCCCTTTTGTCTGTCCCCTTATTGGGGTATTTTTGAGACTGGATGATAGCAGCCGCCAGCCCCGCATTAGTAAGGGGTCCCCCAAGCTCCCTACAAGTTCGAAGCCAATCCTGTAGCCCCTTACTTTTCCTTGGCGCTATGGTGGCGTGGCACTCCTGTGTGGCTTGCTCAAAAATGAGCTGTTCAACAAGGGGTGCCGCTTGGTCGGGGTCGCCGAAGATGCGCCCCGCAGTCTCAGTCATTCTGGCCACAAAGTCTGAAAAGGGTTCTTGGGGACCTTGAATGATCTTAGTTGTCCAGAGGCTTCCCCTTTTTTGGGGAGTGCCTTCCAGGCCTTGATGGCCATATTAGAAACTTGCACATATGCACCCCATGGAAAAGCGGTCTGATCCACCGCAAAAGGACCTTGGCTAGTTAACATATCAAAGGTCCAATCTCTCTGTCCAGGGGTCGGTGCCGTAGCATTGGCTCTGGCTTGAGTTTGTGCAGCTTCATGCCATAAAGCCTTCCACTCCATATATTGGCCCATTGTAGGGAGCGCAGCCTTGGCCAGCATCTGCCAATCGATGGGAGTCATGGACGCCCCGGCAAATCTCTCTAACATTACTATAGTAAAATTAGCATTTACCCCATACTTTCGGACCGCTTCAGCCAGGTCTTTAATTTGGCTGTACTCTACTTTGTCTTTAATCTCTCCCTCGTCCTTAGACTTACCAGGAGGTCCTTTTCCCTTGCTGGGATCTCTTTCTTTTTGGTTACCCATCCTCTCACTCCGTTCGGATTCTGACATGGTGTCCTGGACCCTTTCAAGGGTGATTTGCCCCTCCCTTACAGCATCTACACAGGCCTCACCTTGTTCGCAGCAATACAAAGACAGTAAAACCAAAATGAGGGCACTTAACACAATTAGCAAAGCTTCAACAGCGTTAGACCAAAAAGGGGGCAATCTCAAATCAAGACCCAGGGTCAACATGCCTATCCGAACCTACCTCCCTGCAGTTCTGAATCCTCCCTGTTTCCAGGGGGTCTCCAAAGGTGCTTGATGATGACAAAGTTTCCCGGGTTTTGGCACCAGATGTCCCGTGCTACGGTCTCGCCAGCAAGAATGACGCGGCACACATAGGATCCTTCTGCAGTAAAGCTTTAATGCATCTTGAGAGGGAGAGCATAAGCTTGCCACGAGTGGAGACCCTGAACAATAGAACACCCATCCCTTATATAGGCCACAGCGCTTGCCTGGGACATGGAGCTTCCCCATTGGCTCCCCGCACATCAGGCCAGATGACGCCGCGAGAGAGGCTGAGACTCTGAGGTGGAAAATTACCAGGTGCATGCGCACTAGCCTGTTTACAACTTGTCCTCGGCCGGATGTAGGTGCCATCTTGTAATGGCGAATGTGGGTGCGACTCGGGCGGCTTCCCACAGTTCTTCAAAAGTATAATTTAAAATTTTTAATTTGTGTGTGTGTGTGTGTGTGTGTGTGTGTGTGTGTGTGTGTATCTGCTACCTTTGTGAGGGCCCTAGGGATTGAACTCAGGTCCAGGCAAGTGCATTTACCAGCCTGATTTAGAGTTATGACAAGGTCTTGCTGTGTAGCTATCACTGTCCTAGAACTCACTATGTAAGTGAAGAGTTGCTTTGAACTTGCAGTGGTCCTCCTGCCTCTGTCTCCTTAGTGTTGGGACTGTAGTCCTGAGCCACCACACTTGCCTAGTTTTATTTTTAAATGTTTTGAACAATTTTCATTACTAACTTTCCAATTGGATTAGTTTACATTCCCATTGGTTAAGAAGAAGGGCTCTCTTTTTCTCTTATCATCACCAGCATATTTTTTATTGTTTTCTTTTTAATTTTTTTGTCTAAGAGTGCATAGAGGTCAGAAGAGGACTCCCTGGAACTGGAGTTATGAATGGTTGTGAGCCCCCATGTGGGTGCTGGGAATAGAACCTGGGTCCCATGGCAGAGCAATCAGTACCCTTAACCACTGAGCCATTACTCCAGCCCCTATTGTTTGTTTTCTTAATGACTGCCATTCTGACAGGGCTGAAATGGAAACTCAGTGTTGAGTTGTGTTTCCCTAATGGTTACGGTTGTTGAATGTTTTCCCACATTTATTGGTCATTTGTACTAATTCATTTTTTAAAGCGTCAGTTCAGATCCATTGCCCATTTACTGTTTGGATGACTTGCTCTAACTCGTTTGTACATTTTGGTATGGCTTCTCTTTTTTTTTGAGACAAGGTGGCCTTGAACTCACTATGGAGCTGATGCTGACCTTGAACTACTGATCCTCCTGCATCAGCCTCTCATGGTCAAGCCTGGCTCAGTGTGGCATATTTTGTGGGACTGATTTTTAAAGGATTGCTGCTTGGTAGTGTTCGTTCTGGGCTTTTTCACTCAGTCATTTGTACTGCTTGTGCTCCCTGATGGTTTAATATCCATTTGCAATTCTTGCCTGGCCTCTTGGAACAAAGCAGAATGAGATTAGGTGGTGTGTACTTTGGCTTCCTTTTTGTGTTGTGTGTCTTCATGTGTGTGTGGGTACACATGTGTGCACTGTGAAGGCTGGAAGACAGTCTCGGATGTTGCTCCTAACACATCTTTTCCCTTGATTGTTTGTTGTTGTTTGTTTTTGAGAGATGGTCTCTCATTTGTTTGGGGTTCACCAAGTAGGTTAGGCTAGCCCCAGGGATCCACTCAGATTACAAGCAATGCTGCCATGCTTGGTGGGTTTGTTGTTGTTTTGCGTTGTGTTTGTTTTGTTTTGAACATGGGTTCTGTGGGTTGCCCTCACACTTCAAGCTGTCACTAGAGCCATGGTTTAACTTTTCAAGTTACAAACAGCCCAGCATTTCATTTTTCTTGACGTGTTTGTATCATTACTATCTGTGTTAGCAGAAATTACCTCTTTGGGGGGATTTTGGAGCACTTCATAATTGTTTTCTTAATGATTAAGAGAGTTGAAGTCATTGCTGCTGAGAACACACATGGATGGGGACCATTCTGCTTTTCTTCCCATCAGAAGAACATGGGGAATCTGCAGTTAAACAGTACTCTTATGTGACTAGGGTGGCCCTGCTGCAGCATTAGCAGTGTTCAGTCTGAGCCACTGAGTTGGAGAGGGTTAGGCCAGTCAATCTACTGCAGTAAGGATGAGAGCTTATAACCGTAGATAGATTCTGTGGTGCTCTTGTATTTCCAGAATTTTTTTTGTAATCTTCGTTTTCCATCTTTTTGCATAATTAATGGTCCACAGAGGAGATTTCCAGTGAGGAGGAGGAAGAGACAAGTGTAAGTGCTCAAGCTATGCAGTCACAAATTGGCAGAGGTGAGGAGGAGGAGGATGACGACTGGGATGAAGAAGTGCTGGAGGAGACAGCCCTGGAGGGCTTCAGCACCCTACTGGACCTCGACCACAGCGTGGATGAGTACCAGTTTTTTACACAAGCTCTGCTGAGTATGTCTTCACTTGTCATTCCCCATGACCCCATTCCCCAAACTGGTGATACTCTTTTAAGCATCTTTAATAATTTCTTCCTGCTAGACGTTGTTTTGGGATCTGCCCTATATTGGTATAGACTTTTACATTTTTATCTTTCATTTTAGAAATAATCAAACATACTTAAAATGAAAAAAGTTAGCACAATAACACACTCAAAAGCTGTCTTAAGTTCCCATTGTTGTAGCAGCAGCATCAGAGTCAGCCTGCAAGTCATCTTCATAGGAGTCATTTTAGACACTGGTATAGCAAATCATGCTCAGACTCAAGCACGAATGGCCCTTTCCCCCATCTCTTTCACAACTGAGACTTCAATGGCCGATGAGCAGAGTACATAGACATTTTAGTTCTTAACAAATGTACCAAACTCTGAAGAGCCACACACTGTGTCCACATACCCACATGAAGAGCCACACTGTGTCCACATACCCACACGAAGAGCCACACTGTGTCCATGTACCCACACGAAGAGCCACACACTGTGTCTACATACCCACATGAAGAGATAGACAGTATGTCCAGAGACCCACATGAAGAGCCACACACTGTGTCCACATACCCACATGAAGAGGCACACACTGTGTCCACAGACCCACATGAAGAGCCACGTGCTGTTTCTCTTTGAACTTACTCCAGTCATGTTCCAGTCTCAGACTTGGCAAATTTCCTTGAGACCTCACATAACAACCAGACGCTCATAGTCCTTAGTTCCCCTGACTCACAGTTTTATGCCACATACAGAACATACTCAAAATTTCTATCTTACACAGCACATTATCACAACTCTTAGGAAAATGGACTGCCATGACCAGAGGCGTTACAGTTCTGACAGAGCAAGGACCAAGGAATGGTTTTAAATGGGATGAGGTGGGATTCCCTCACCTTTTAAACAGTTTTAGAGCTACTAAAAAACTCACACTACAAAATAGTTGATAAAAATATTCCTCTGGATATTCTGGATACAAGAAGGGAGGCCAGGACCACTGACAGACGTGATGGGTGCTTAGTCGGACTTGGCTTCTTTCTCTTGTGCTTCAGAGGCCACACTTTGAGAATCTCCATTTTCTGCAGGCAGATCTGCAGTCAGCCACTTCAGCCGTCTGCCCTTTGCTCCCCTCTTCCCTTTTGTTTACACTTTTTTGTCAGATGATTTATCCTCTCCCCAGCCCTTTTTGTCTTCACATCTTCCTTGGCAGGGGCAGTCTTGGGCTCCCTCCATCCTAACCTTCCTCTTAGGCATCCGATGGTGCGGTGGGCAGTGCCCTGCTTAGCTGCCACTACACAAACTCACAAATAGCCATTTTTACATGTATGGGTAAACTGGTCCAGGCATGTCATGCTCAAGAGACAGGCGGAGGATTGGATGAGGGCTGGGCATGGTTACAGATGTGAAGGGAGTAGTTGGGGAACTTTCCAGAAGAAGATAGAAAAAGACAGAACTGGGGAAACCACAGATTTGTGAAGGTTACTTTCCTTGGGGCTCCTCATAGTTGGGTATCAAGTGGGCCCTCAGACATGACTGTTAGGATCAGACTCATGACCCTGATTTGGTCATGCTGCTTACCTTTCCGGAGATGATAATGGTCACCGGCTCTCTTACCTTTTCTCCTCCACACCCCCTGGAATTCTGTAGCTGTGCAGAATCGGGATGCTGCCTGGTACCAGCTGCTGGTGGCACCACTCAGCGAGGATCAGAAAAGAAAGCTGCAGGAGGTGTACACGTTGGCAGAGCACCGAAGGACACTGGCAGGTCAGCCAGTCCTTTCCATATTGGAGCTGTGTGTCTGAGGGCCACCATCTGCCTTACTTGATTAAAATGGCTGAAGACCAGTCGTATAGCTGTGCTTGCTTTGTTTTTAAGACAGGGTTTTGCCATGTAGCTAGGCTGGCCTGAACTTGTAATCCTCTTAATTTATTTTTATCTGTATGTGCTAGAGTTACTACTGTGCTACTCCTGGGCTGAATGGTGGTTCTTTCTCTCTACGCTGGGGTTTGAACTCAGATCTTTGTACATGCTGGGCAAATAATCTACAAGTGAGCTAGTGAGCTACAATCCTAGTCCTTCTCCTCTTCTTCTTCCTCCTCCCCCTCCTCTTCCTCCCCTTCCCCATCCCCTCCTTTGTCTATCTCTGGAGACAGAGTTTCACTTTAGCTGACCTGGAACTCACTGTGTACCCCAAGCTAACTTCAAACTCAACTATCCTTCTGCCTCAACCCTCCTGAGGGCTCAGATTACAGGTGTGTGCCATGATTTTTCCTTTTGTTTAAGAGGAGATATTACAAAGTTGGCTAGTCTAGCCTCAAACTTGTGATCCTCCTGCCTCCTGCCTTCTGAGTCCCTGTGTCACTAGGTCCAGTTTGGTGTTTTGTTTGTTTGTTTGTTTGTTTAAATCGTAGCTCTATCAACATCATTTCACAGGTAAGGGTTATTAGCATGTTCCCATTCACATCCTCCTAATGTTTTGGAGAAGTAAGGGTTGGGTCAGGTCTTGTGGAGAACCTAACATCTCAACCACAGATGAACTAAAAGCACTCAGTGGATCTTACAAGAACCTTGTATTCCCGAAAACGAAATGCCACAATCAGTTTACTATCGATTAAGGAAATTAACTTTTGAGGAGGAAGATTTTATTTTGGCTCTTGGTTTCAGTCCCTGTCCACTTGGTCCCATTGCCTTTGGGTCTCTGGTGACATAGTGCCTTATGAGAGGAGTGTAAAGTTAAGGAAGTGCTCTCATTTCAAGGGACCTAGGAAGCAGAATAGAGATGGGGCTGGGTTTCCTAGTATCTCCTTTAAAAGCACACCCCATGGGACTGGATAAGGGGCTCAACAATTAAGAGTCATTGCTATTCTTGCAGAGAATCTGGGTTAGGTTCCCAGCACCCGCATCAGGTGGCTTACGACTACCTGTAGCTCCGGTTTCCTTTTTTGATGCCCTTTTCTGGCTTCTTGGACACCTGCACACATGTGGCATAAGCCCCTCTCACACAGATGCATAAACATGTATGCATGCACACACACATACACACAAATAAATAAAAATAAATCTTAAAAAAAGCACACCCAATAACTTCACATCCACCAGTGACACCTCTCCTCTTAAAGGATCTACTACCTCCCAGCAGTGCCATAGTTCAGCATGTGGACTTCAGGGGACATTTCTGACCTAAACCAGGGAAAGTTCTCATTTATATTTGTTGGGATTCATGTGTTGGTGACTGTTAATTTTCAGATTTTGAGGAGGAGAAATTGTTTAATGTCAGGATTTTGAGCTCACTCCTGGGTTGTTAATGGGAAAGAATTTGTGGTTACAAAGAATTTCAATTGAGATACATGGGATGTGAGGACTGTTCTTCTGGATCAGGGTGTGGGGTAGGGGAGTGATGTATCTTTTGTTAGCATCTGTGAGGAGTGTAGCCTGTAGCTATTGGCTTGCAGCTTCAGAACTGTTTACATTTCCCTTATGCTAGCAAATGGGTTTTCCACGATAAACATAATTGCTCGTCAATTTGGTTTTGTTAAAGGCTGGTATCCAGTTAGATGGCAAACTAATACCAGGAATCACGCTCTTCTCAAGTTGAAAATCCATAAAAAGAGCCAGGCCTGGGAGGGGAGATAGAAGTGTCTGTAATCCCAGCACTTGGTGTGTGAAGGCAGGATGATCAGGAGTTGAAGGCCTCAGTCACTTAGCAAGTTAGAGGCCAGTGTGAGCTACATGAGGCCCTTTCTGGAACAAAACAAAGCAGTGTACTATCATAAAAGTCTGGTTCTTTAAGGTTACTTTCAATGCTCTCACCTGAAGCAATCTTTCACGTCTTCTTCTCTCCCCACTTTTTTTTTTTTTTTAATAGCAGAGCAGTTTCATGTTTGAGGACAAGAGCATCTTCTCTGCGTTTAATTTTGGAGTTGCGCCCAGCAACATCTGGAAGGCGCGTCCACCATGCACCGATCGGCGTCACCGCTGCTGCTTAGTACACGGGTTGAGGGCCAGGTGGGAAACAAGGGGCTGTGTCATCGGCATCTGGCGGCCACGGACCTGCTCTCCCTTTCCTTGACCCTTCTTACCCTGGAATATATATATATATTTTTAACAGCTACTGTAATGTACGAAATTTTAAAAAAAAAGCAGAGTCATTGATTGGAAAGGACACAAAGCATCCGCTCTGATGAAGGCTGGACACTGAGGGTTTAGAGTTGTGTATCGGCGCATGTCTCAGGTTTTTGCCATGAAGAATCAGTGGATTTATGCAGATAACAGTGCCTTCTGTTGTAAACGAATAATCAGAAAAAAAATTTTTTTTGGAGTGCATTGCAATTTTTTTAAAGCATAAAACATATTTCTAGATATCCTGTAAACCTTAGTTGTGTCATTTCATTCTGCATTTTACTCTGTGAGTTGACTGTCGGGCAGTTAGTGCAGGTCTCACTCTGGCTTCAGAAGCATCCCTGCTTCCTTCCATCACGCTGTGCCCAGAGGCTTCCTTCAAGGGTTGGAACTTGGGCAGTGACTCTGGTTTTTCATATGACATCTGTGGCTATCCTAAGACCTGTTAAATTCCGTTTTCCATCACATTTTCCCTCTTGAACGGGATGATGTTTCTTTCAGGATCACAAGTGTATTGATAATATTGATAACCTGCTAAGTTCAGGCATTACCCACCTCTTGGCAGCCAGCAGCAGGGACTTGTTAGTCACCGGGCTTAGCAGAAAGATTGAAGGTCTTACGAATCATGTGCTTAAGTGATACTGCAGGAAAGCACACTGAAGTTCTAAGCAGACGGTGATTTCGGGAGTGGGGAGATGGGGTGTGGTTTAGTCAGTAGTTACTATTCCAACCATGTTGGACAGGACCCAAAGCATTTTATAATTTTTTTTCTTTCTCCTTTCAGCCCTCCCTCCTTTCTTTGTGAGATAGTCTGTCTCTGTATGCAACCCAGGTTGGCTTCAAGATTGCAATCCTCCTGACTCAGCCTCCTGGCTGCTGTTAACACACCCAGCTGATGGGTTTTGCTATGTAGTTCTGACTGGATTGGAACTCATGCCCAAGGGCTGGAGTTTCAGCCACGACAAATGGTAGATATATTTTTATTTAGTAAAAAGACTCAACAGATCAGATCTAACAACCTGCTTTTCACAGTCTGAAATCTCTCCAGCCTGATTGAGCTAAGTCTTTATTATTTCTCAATTGTTTTTTTTTTTAATAAATTCTTCAAGGGTTGGTCTCTCGGTCAGCTGGATTTATAGGCAAGTGATGATGAATCAGTGTTGCAGATGGCTTTTCCTGAACTGTTGAAGAGCAGAATATGAACCACCATGCTTTCATTTGGCAGAATGAAAATATGTTATCAGGACTCGACATATTTCTGGATGTGACACAGATTTTGTTTATGTGAAATACCTGCAGCTTAAATTTCCATCAGCAACTGGCACGGTTTTCTAGGTGAATCCTGAATTACCAATCCTTACTTGTTTTTTTTTTTTTTTTTTTTAAATTTAGGTTATTTAATTTTTTTTTTTTTTCCAGAAGTAGCTAAGAAAAGCCATATGTTTCAGATTGAAATTACCTTGTATCTTGCCATCTCTCATTTTTCAGGGCACCAAAGCTGCATGTTCCCCCATCAGTTAGAAGGGAAAGATTGCATTGTGGGGGTTTTAGACCTTTGAAGTAGTCAGTTTTCTCCCATGTCTTCTATGGTTCGATTATAACATAGGTAGTATGCCTTCACACTGGATCCCGGGGGCATGGGTTTTGGAGATGTTACTTTGTGGTGAATTGTCATCTGCAGTATTAAAGGGAAAACATATTCCTGCACATCACCATACCTTGTTTTTAAAGCCAGAGTCATTGTATGATTTTTATTACCAGAAGTGCTAACCGGAATGTGATCTGGTTACCTTGGAAATGCAGGAACTTTTATGAATGTACTGTAAAATAAAATGTGGGCTAATTCCCAGGAACTGAGCTGTGCTATATGGAATGTTTTTGGGAATGTGGAAGTGATAACTCATTGGCATGCTTTCATTGGCTTGTCCTGACCTGGGACAAGGGGGCTGTTGGCACTGAGAAGTCAAGTTAGAACCCACGGGTCTCATCATGACCAGGCCACAGTAGTGCTTACTGGTAGGCAAATGGTAAGGAGGATCAGACAAGAGGAACACTAGTTTGAGGCTAACCAACACTACACCTTTCGAGCTGGACATGGTTGCACGTACCTGTAATCCCAGCACTTGGTAGTAGGCAGGAAGATCATAAGTTCAAGGTTATCCTCATCTACACAGTGAGCTAAAGGCCAGCCTGGGTGATATAAGACCATCTCAAAAATAAATGAATAAATAAAAAGTTTAAATAATAAAAACGGAATGGAATAGCATGTCTGAAGAGGATTATATTCTGTGGTCAAATAAATTAACACGCCAACAGGATAAAACCATCACCATTTCACCAAACGTAGAAAAGTAAAATTTAGCATCCTCCAATAGTAAAATCTTTAAAGGTCAAGTATAGCAAGAATTTGCCTCAACAGAGTTCTATTTGTGTTAAGTTCAGGTAACACTATTAAATGGAAGTTAAAGCCTTTCTTCTGAGAACAGGTATGACACAAGGGTGCTAACTTTAGACGCTTAGTAGCTCTGGAAGGTCTAGCCTGAGAAATTAGGCAAGAGAAAGAAATGGAGGGCACTGGAATCAGAGAGAAGACTTCATCTCTGTTTGCAAATAGCATAGTTTTCAAATTTTTTTATTTTTAAATTTTAAACTTTTTTTTTTAATTGACAAAATATTTTTTCAGGCAGTGTGTTCTGGTTGGGCTTTTCTCCCTCCTCCAGTCCCTCCCAGATCCCCCCTCCATACACATATTTCTTGTTACACTGTGTGTGTGTGTGTCTCACAGGCTTGGTGGCAATCACCTTACCTGATGAGCTATCTTGGGGGCCTAGCATAATTGTACATGAAGAAAAATCTAAAGACACAACTAAAAATCTGCTGGGACTGACAAAGAAGTTCAGTTAAATTGCAGACTATAAGAGTAACTTATCAAATTAGCATATATGCATGAGTAATGAACTAGCTGAAAAATCAAGAGAATAGAATTACAAAATTAAATATCCCCAAACCTATAATAAATTTAACTGCGAGGGCAAACAAATTATAATGAAGATAAAACCACTGGTGAAAAGAAACTGAAGATAACAAAAAGTAGAAAGGCATCCCATGTTCACAGATTGGAAGGATGCTTTGTGTGTGTGTATGTACATGTCTGCATATGACTGTGGGTATATGTGCATGTCTGCATATGACTGTGTGTGTATGTACATGTCTGCATATGACTGTGGGTATATGTGCATGTCTGCATATGACTGTGTGTGTATGTACATGTCTGCATATGACTGGGGAGGCTAGAGGTTAACATTGGGTATCTTCAATTCTCACCTCTTCTTAAAGATTTATTTATTATGTGAACAGTGTTCTGCCTGCATATATGCTTGTATACCAGAAGAGGGTGCCAACTCTCATTATAGAGGGTTGTGAGCCACCCTGTGGTTGCTGGGAATTGAACTCGGGACCTCTGGAAGAGCAGTTGGTGCTCTCGACCTCTGAGCCATCTCTCTAGCACCCCCTCACCCCCTTTATTTTTTAAGACATTGTCTCTTTGCTAAATTATTGGCTAGATTGGCTGTCCAGTGAACTCTAAGGATCTACTTATCCCTACCCTGTCTATCACCAATGCTAAGGATGCTGGCATGCACCATCTACTGGATGATATTCCTTGATTCCAAGATGGCCCCATGATTCAAGATGGATCTCAGTGGTTCTAAGTTGGTTTGCCAGTGATCTTCCTGTCCAGTTGTCTTATACATGATAATACCAAACAGATGACATCATAGTACATTTTAAAGATTCTGTCATAAAGACCTTTGACTTCCACCTTGGGTGGATGCTTTTTCTTCCTTTCTTTACGTTGTATCATTTGCTCTGATTGGAGCCTTGTCACAGCTGCTCTATGAAGAAGCCCATTTATCTAAGTCTTCAGCTGATGGATGCAGGAATGTGGTAACTGCTTCATCCTTCTCAAGTCTTCAGAAACTACGCTTAGAGTGCTAAGTCACCTATGACACTCCTGGACTTCTCACCTTTAGGAACCATGTCTCGGTGGCTGTTTGTGGGCAATTGGTTATGCTGCTGTAGATAAAAAACACATTGTTTATATATACAACTTAACAAGAGAAAAAGGTAGTATTTTATTTCCAGAGAACACTTTTTATTGATTGCAGGGATTTGGGGATTAACCTGAAAATTTAAACATGATTTAACAAGATACCAATTATAAAAACAGGCATCATGTCATGTATTGTTTCTGTCAGTTTGTTTAATTTGATGACTTGAAAAATAAGATATTCATGCTGGAGAGAGATGGCTTAGTGTTCTTGCAGAAGACCTGGATGCAGTTCCCAGCACCAATGTGTGCCTCATAACTGTCTGTAACTCTAGCTCCATGGACTCTGATGATCTCTTCTGGCCTCCTGGGAGGCCACTCAGGCACCAGGCACACTCAGTGTACATACATGTATGCAGGCTAAACAGTCATACAAACTGTCTTAGGGTTTCATTGCTGTGAAGGGACAACATGACCAAGCTAACTCTTACAAAGGAAAACATTTAATTGGGTCTGGCTTGCAGTTTCAGAGGTTCAGTCCATTCTCATCATGGTGGGAAGCATGGCATCATCCAGGCAGACATGGTACTGGAAGAGCAGAGAGTTCTGCATCTTGATCCAAAGGCAGCTAGGAGGAGACTGTCTTCTGCAGGAGAGCAGGAGAATTCTACATCTAGATAGAGTAGAAGGAGAATCAGGAGAAGGGTCTTGAATCACATTGGCCAGACTTGGCTATATATATATATATATGTGTGTGTGTGTGTGTGTGTGTGTGTGTATGTATATGTATATGTATATATGAATGAATGAAACCTCAAAGCCCTGCCTCCATAGTGACACACTGCCTCTAATGAGGCCACACCTCCTATTAGTGCCACTTCTAGTGGGCCAAGCGTATTCAAACAAACACACACACGCACACACACACAATTTTAAACTAATCTGGCTTGACTAGATGGGGTTGTGTGTGTGTGTGTGTGTGTGTGTGTTTTGTTCAGGGCTCATTCACACCTGCATTTAGCTGCTTGGATACATGGCGGTTGGGATCAGCAGAGCTAACTATACCCCTTTCTCCATGTGATCATTTATTCCCACCCTCAATCCCCAACACACACCACCACTTTAAGACAGGCTCTTAATGTGTACCTCACAACAGCCTGGAACTGGAGTGCTGCCTGCTTCAGTCTCTCAAGTATCAGGATACAGGTGTGCACTACCTTACTTGTTAATCCAAACATTTCCACACAGTGACAGCTGCTTTGAGGGAGTCTGAATTGAAAGCTGCATGTGGTTTTGTTCTAGCCTCAAAAGTCCAAGTATCACTTACATTTCAGTTTACCGTACAAAACAAGCCCAGCTCAGACAAAGATCAAATGCTACATCTGGATGAGTAGATAAGAAAGTCACATTGCAATGGAGTGTGGCCAAAGGTTACAATTTTGGGGGAGCCATTACAGTAAATATCCACTATTGTCTGTACTCTCCTAGTAACTCAAGTCCCTTCTACATGCAAAATACACTCGCTTCTTCCAAGGTCCCTGAAGTCTCATCAAGTAATGTCATCAGCCTTAAAGTCTATTATTTTATAATTTGCATTAAGTGCAAAATGGTTTATGCTGTTTTTGATGCAGCGAGCCGACCCAGGAATCAAGAGGTTTTGAGAGGGTCTCCTTCAGAGATGGTGTGGTCGATCTGGCCCTTATCTGGTCTTATCACCCTGTCATTTCCTTTTCATATTCCTGGAATATGCTGCTGTGTAGGAGGAACTTAGCCAAACAGGCCCATCTGCAATGCTGGCGCATATATCATTGATACTTCCTCCCCAAGCTAACCTAGAATCTGCTGGCATAGTTAGAGACTACTCACCAGGCGATGAGGCAAGCCAGTAAGAAAGCGACTGCCACATCTGGCTACTTGAGAGCCATTGAGATACTGGGAGGGGGTGTAAAGGTTTGCTCAGTTCCTGCAATAAACAAATCTGCTTTTGCCACTTGTCTGACTCCCAGAGTCTGTGTCAGCGTCTTTGTCCTTGACTCTGTGCCTTCTTACCCCTGCCCCCAATGGTCTTGGTTGGAGTCACAAGCAACACTGCTACACTCAGCTATTATTGAAAATACTTCTATTCAATTTGAAGTTTCTCTGTCTTCTAGTCTCAATCTCTATTACTGTGTGTTTTTTTAATCCCAAAGGAGCTATTTTTAAAAAAAGATGCTAACCACCAAATTTACACCAAATGATGTGCATAGTTTAGCTACACTGCTTTGGCTCCTGGAAGGTCATACCCGAGCACCTGCCCAGAAGCAGTCTGGATTCTTGAATGAAAGACACACGCACACACACGCCAGTTTTGACATGCCATGACTTGCTCAAAGGCTGGGCACTCCTAAACCTTCCCCTGCTACCCCAGGCCCAATAGGGGAAGTGGCCAGTGGCTTCTTACATGGCTGGCTGGCTTTCCTGAAGCTCTCATGTCCCATCCTTCTCCTCCCCAAGTCATGGTGATTTTCTTTCTTCCTCTCTCCCTAACCCATGTACTCTAAAAGTTCTGCCCCCTCTCTCTGCCCAGCCATTGGTGGTTGGCTCTTTATTGATCGATCAAAACCCAATAGGGGACAAGGACCTTCAGCGTAAGTCAGCAGCATGTAAAATAATATAATTTGTTGGTGATTTTCTTCAGTTAGTTTCAGAGAAAGAAGTCAGATACTTTCTAAGATGACTCTGGGAGTTTCAGTTGCTCCAAATTCACACTTGGCAGTGTTAGTCATTTCGTTGAGTCAATATTAAGATTTTTTTTTTCTGTTTTCTGTTTTTGTTTGTTTTTAAATGTGAGTCAGGGCCTCACTTTGTACCCCTGAATGGTCTACAACTACCTGTATTGAGGCTGAGCTTGAACCCTTGATCTTCCTGCGTCTACTTCTCAGTGTTTGCTGTTACAAGTATACACCTCCATGCCTGGATCAATAGTGTCTTTTGAACAGCAGAATTTAGATGCTATCCAATTGATCAATTAAAGTTTTACAGCTTGTGATAAGTTTTTGCCTAACAAGGACACTATTGTGGGATAAGGTTTGCTCTTCCAATAAATTGAGTCCCTATACTCCAAGAAAGTAATCTCATTTGAGACAAGAGGATCCGCAGAGGATCAAGTTGAAATGAGATTACTGAGGTACATCCTACTCCTAATGGTTGGTATCCTTGTGTGAAAGGGAAGTTTGAGGGCAAACAGACAGAAAGACTGCCATATAAACTGTTGTAGAGATTGTGCTTGTGTGTACACGTCACACCTTAACAAGCCAGAAATGTCCAAAATGATGGCAAAGTTTCAGAAGAGAAGAGGTGCACAGAATCAGAAGGGCCTATCAGCCTGCAACCAGATTTGGGACCTTCACCCCCAGAAGCACAAAATGATACAGTCACTGTTTAGAATTTTAATATGGGGTAGAAATGGCTCAGTTAGTAAACAGCTTGCCGCACAAATATGAAGACCTGAGTTCAGTCCCCAGAACTCACATAGAGAAAATGGATTGACCTAGTGCTTGTCATCTCTATGATGATGGATCCCTGAAGTTCGACAGCCAGCCAGTCTGGCCTAACCAGTGAACTTCAGGCCAAGAAGAGACCCTGTCTTAAAGGAGGTGGATTGCGTCCTTGAAGATGACACTTGAGATTATCCTCCACAAATATACATGAAAAATACACACGTGTACTAAATATAAGAAGATTCATGTTGTGAGACTTTTATTATCACAGCCCTAGCAAAGGTCACTAGGTCACGAAAATGAGTTCAAAATTATTTCAGTGTGCCCTTAAGAAGCCAGAAGATGCTGACAGTGCTAACATTTTTATTGGAATGAAGACAGCCTTGTTTGTAGTTCAGAAGTGCAGGTCTAAATTTATACCTTCATAGGCCTTTTCTTAGCCTGTGCCTTTCCTAGTGTATGCATGATAACTTTCTATTTTCCTAGGCATATGCAATTGCTTTTCACATGTCTTGGTCTTTAATTCCTGGCCCCCAAAGGGGAACAGAAATCAAAGTAGACAATAGTTCTGGCCTTTTAACTCCAATGGAAGTTGCTTCAGCTAGGGGAAGAGTCATCACTGACCAAATGAGAAGATGTCACAAATGGCTGACCACTCCTGTGCTTGTCTGTTGCAGGATATTTGATCACACTGTGAACCCTCAGATTGTGTTATTTACTGAAAAAAACAAAACAAAACTCTCTAGTTGTGGTGTGGCTCAGCCCTTAACACCTACCTTTAATTCCTCTGGCTGGAATAGAGACACACCCTTAGTACATACCTTTAATCCCAAACAATGACGGTGAAGTTAGTTGGTAGGAGGAAGCACCCATGTTTGAAAGTGATGTCTAATTGAGAGGCAGAAAAAATGATGAATCTGAGAAAGATTTGACAGAATAGACTATGCCCAACTCTCATGAGAAGAGAGAGGAAAGAGAGGCTACTTAAGAGAGAGCAGTGCAGAGAGAGGAAGAAGGCAGTTAAAAGAGACAGGTTGAAGAAAGACCTGTGTAGACACAGGTAAAGACAGAACAAGCCAGAGAATGAGAAGGAGCCAGAAGGTTAGAACAGATTGCTAAAGTTAGTGTGAGGCCAAGCAGAGCAATTCAGTCAGAAGCTGAGAGAGACTTGAGTTGGAATCGAGCTGACCAGTTTGGAGAGGAGTTTGACCCAGAATAGTTCAGTTGAACCAGCCAACCAGAGTTCAGACAGAGCTGAAAGGGTGAGCTTACTCAGCAGTAAATCTCAGAGGCTGAGAACATTCTAGGCCTAGATTAGATTGTATGGAGGCTAGAAGCTTCTAGGACGAAGCCTAGGTTAGCAGATGAAGGAAGTAAGCCTCCTAGATGACAATTGCCCCTGGCAAATAAAAGTTACTTTAACATTTGTACCTCTGTGACTGGAAGCATCCATTAGCAATTAGAACACAGATCCCAAGACAGGAGGGCAGGATCCTTATTGCTCACCTGCTCTCCATAGGCTGCTTGTGAGCTTTGGGTACACATGCATGGTGGCTGCTTCCCTAAGACTTGGGGGATAGGAGACAGGTAGCTTCCACTAAAATTGACCAAAACTAATGCAGTTCACTATCCAAGTCTTACCCTGGCAGTTCTAAACCTGAGATAAACTCTGGAGCTCCCAGTTACATCAGATAAATCCTAATGCATTATATGTGGTTCAGGTGGGTAGGTGAGTGTTTCCTAGTGCCTTCTGTTGAACTATCTTCTTTCAGTTTTCTGATCTCCTTTGGATTGTTTAAATTTGGAGAGCTCATCTGAGCTGGAGGGAAGCTGTACAGTCTGAGGTTGTGTAACAGTTTCTCTTGAGATTGAAACACTCCATCCTGCAGAAGCCTTTAAGCAGGAAGGTAACTTAGTGGCTTCAGGAAGTCTCTGAAACTGACCAGATTCACTAGGCCCCTACCTGCCAGATAAACAATAAAAGATGAGAGTTCCTCTTATATATGCCAAGCTGCAAAGAAGATTCTTGAGATCAGACTGCTGCCAGGAAGAAATAGAAACCAGCTGAGCTGCCTGGAATGGATTTAAAACAAGTCACTTGGCAAGGACATTTCAACCTGTTGAACTGCCAGCAGGCTGTGCAGTGTGCTCCAGGTTCCCAGCTATTGTGAGCTGTCACTCATGCTAGGGTGGGCTGTGGTGATCACTTGCTTCTGTAAGTAACTCTTTACCTACATTCCTGTAAGTAACCACAATGAAACTCATTGGTTAGTTGGACTTTTATGGTATCTATTCTTTGGTCTGTCATGATTCCCTATCTGGGGTCAGTAGATATGTGTTGTGTCATCCCCCCCCCCCAGAAGAAAAATTGTCACACAACAGTTGTGAAACGGATTAAAAGAACAAACCACAATAAGGGATGCATCAAGCCTTTAGTCATTGTGTCTGTGGTGGCATCTAGAGGCTTAAGTGGAAGAATTCCTTCTCTCATGGGGAGGGCGTGTCAGGTGGATACTTGTAGATCTTACTGGCCAGGAAGCCATGGATGCTATTATGGTGGGGAGGGGAGGCTGTTGGGGGGAGGGCTGCATAGTAGCACTGGGTGCTGAGTCAGAGTGGAAAGCAACGAACAGAAGATGCTGAATTACTAAGTGGAGCCAAATGAGCTTCAGCTCTTCTTGGCTGGGAGATTCATGAAATAAATTTTTCTCCTGAAGAAAATCATGTAAAAACCAAGCTTGCTTACTAATGAAAGATCAGGAAGTGAAAAAAGACACTAAGTCCAAGAAATAAGGAACTCACATTTGAATTAGCATGTAGTGTTGGCATTTGAGTAAAACTGAGAAAAACGGTCCAGCTCAGTGTAGCAGGACTTTAGTTTATTGAGATAGGTTGCTAATGTAGTGTTGTTATGTGCCCTGAAAATCCACCATTCTACCGTGATCAGGGCAATCACTGGGAAAAAGAGCCTCACTCCTGGGGCTGGAGAGATGGCTCAGCAGTTAAGAGCACTGACTGCTTGTCCAGAGGTCATGAGTTCAATTCCCAGCAACCACATGGTGGCTCACAACAATCTGTAATGACATCTGATGCTCTCTTCTGGTGTGTTTGAAGATAGTGATAGTGTAACCACATACACGAAATAAATAAATAAATCTTAAAAAAAATTAGCCTCACTCCATAGTAATAAATTCAAGATACTAAGGAAGTGAAACAGATTTAATAGACCATTTTGCAGAAAGTGATGGCAGCATTGCAGATGTTTTTAAAAGTCCCTGATCACAAGAAATTACTATTGTCTTTCCCCCATAGGCTGGGAATTTAGAGATTTACAGCCCAGCATCACTGCCTGTTCAAGCTTCCCATACTCAGGGTTTTGGACACAAGTCTCATTTAATAAATGTGGGGCTTGAGATGGCTCCCTCTCTGACTGTGGGCTCAGTCACGTAGCAGAGTTTTGAGATAAGTGGTCACCAGCTGCCAGGAAGGGGAGAGAGGAGCCTGGCACTGATGCTTTTCTGTAAGATTAAGTGTGTCTCATATTCAAAATGGACCAGAACAATGCATTTCTTACATCATGGAGCCTGGTTAAGACAAACAAGAAAGTTTTGATAGTAAACATTCCAAATAATGTAGATCAGGGTGCAAGTGGCTGAGTCTATTTTATTTATTTATTTATTTTGTGTTTTTATTCCTGTGTGTGTGTGTGTGTACATGTGACACAACAAGCATGCAGAGTACAGCTTTGTGGAGTCAGTTATCTCCTTCCACCATGAGATTAAATCAACTAGGTGCTAGGCTTGTAATTTGGAGAGGAAACTCCGTCCGTAGAAGTAAGTGCTCCTCATTGTCTCTCCTGTATTTTAAAAAATTTTTATATTGATTATTTATGTGTTTCACATCATGTACTGAAATCTCACTCATCTCTTTGTATAACTCCCCCAAACCCCCCAAAAAACAAAACAAAGCATAGAAAACATCTCATCATGGAAGCTGCAGTGTGTCACACTGTGTTCCACAGTACACCATTTTGTCCACACATCTTTACTTGGAAATATTCATTGCAATGAGTCATTGGTCTGATTTGAGGCCTCTGTCTTCTGCTACACTATCAATACTGGATCATTACCTATTGTTGCCCTGTGTCATGGAGATCCTGCAGTTTTGGATCTGCAGGACTGGCCCTTTCACATGCTCCAGCAGTTCATACATGAGGTAGATTTTGGGTTGGGCCAACTCAAAGCCCTGAATCTGGGCCTGAGCTGTCCTGTACTTTTGTCTGAGACAATGTCTAGCCTCAAACTCTCAGTGGTCCTCCTGCCTCAGCCTTCCTAGTGTTGGGATTGCAAGTGTCAACTGCTGTCCCCAGCTCCAATTTTGTATGTTCAATATTTGGGTAGTTTGTTGTCTGTGCCAGCTTGAGATTCCACAGCTGCTTTTTAGCCGTCGTGCATGCCTGCACCCGTGTGTGTGTGTGTGTGTGTGTGTGTGTGTGTGTGCATGTGCATGCTGGGGACTGAAACCAGGGCCTTGTACATACTAGGTAAATATTCTACTACTGTGCTAAGTCCCCAATCCCAATAGAGCTCTAAAGAAATAAAAAAAAAAAAAAAAAATTTAAGGTCAGTTGGATTATGAGAAGCTGTCTTTACCATATGAGGTAGTGAAAATCACATATAAACATTTAAATGGTTATGTGATGATCTCTGTCATTTCTTATTATTTCCTAAATAGTGTAAAAACCATTCACTATCCTTCTGTAAGGTGCCCTCCAGAGCACAGGCTACTGATTGCTGAATGGAGGGAACAGGAGCATGTGATTTTCCTCAGGGAGTGAAGAGTGAACATATCTTCTGAGAATCTAGGTGACTTCTATGGTCAGGTAACATCACCTGGTAACCTTAGTCTACAAGGAAGCTCTTCATTATGGAATTGTTAAAAAAAGATTTAAAAATTACACCTCTCTCTCTCTCTCTCTCTCTCTCTCTCTCTCTCTCTCTCTCTCTCT
>JADRCH010000118.1:3074196-3118172 GCA_019843965.1 Rhynchomys soricoides | reverse complement strand
TCTCTCTCTCTCTCTCTCTCTCTCTCTCTCTCTCTCTCTCTCTCTCTGGTGTGTTTGTGTGTACTTGTGTTAGAATGTGTGTAGCGATCAGAGTATTATTTGCAGGAATCAGTTCTTGCCTTCTACTATGTGGATCCTGGAGATTAAACTCTGGTCATCAGCGTTGGCAGCAGGTTCCTTTACCCACTGAGCCATCTCAATAACCCAGAAAAACATCTCCCCCCTCTTTTTTTTTTTGTATTGTGGTCAAATACATATAAAGACAGGAACTGAAGAGATGGCTCAGCAATTAAGAGCACTGGCTACTCTTTCAGTGTACCCAGGGTTTGGTTCCCAGCTCCCACATGGCGCTCACAATCACCTGTAACTCCAGTTCCAGGGGATCTGACACCCTCTTTGTATTAGGGTTCTCTGGAGGAACAGAAATGATAGAATGAATTCTATATATTAAAGGGGGATTTATTAATGTGACTTACAGACTGTGGTCTGTCTAGTCCAGCAATGGCTGTCTGCCAGTAGAAAGACCAAGGATCTGATAGTTGCTCAGTGCAGAGTCTGGATGTTTCAGCTGGTCTTCAGTGTGTGCTGGAATCCGGAAGAGGTTGTTCTAATGCCAGCAAAGGAATGCCTTAGCCACAGGCAGGAACAGCAGGAATGTGGATAAACAGGCAAAATGGAGAAGCCTCCCTCTTCCATGTCCCCTTATGTAAGTAAGCTGCCACCAGAAGGTGGCCCTGATTTAAGGTGGGCTTTCTTGACCACTTCAAATGATCAGGATTTAGGGTAAGTCTTCACCCTCAAGCGACTCGATCAAGAATGATATCTCACAGCTGTGCTTAGCTGACTCCAGATGTGGTTAAATTGACAACCAAGATTAGCGATCATACTCTTCTGGCCTTTGTAGACAGCAGTTATGCACATGGTGGATAGATAAACATGCAGATAAAGCATTTCATTTACATAAAAAGTGCAGTATAATAAATACATAAAGACAACCCTCTCTCTCAGGAGCCTGTACCCCTACTTGGTTCGAACCGTCCTATTGCATTTAAACTTGTTAAGATCTTTTCATAATAAACCTTGTTTGATTTAAAAAATATAATTTACCATTCATCATGGTTTGAATGAGATGTCTCCCATAGTCTTATGCCTGTACACACACACATGTAGGCTATGGTAGGAAGGATGGTTCCAAGAAACTCACAGAAATCATTTCTTCTTTTAAACAGTTGACTGAATATGCCAGAGCCTGACTCTGAACCACAGAGATGAAAAGGTTTATGTCTTCAGCACACAGTGTACTAAGAAGAATATTTCTGAATCAGGCTAGTGCTATGGCTCAGCAGGTAAAAGTGGTTTCTGTGTGGGACTGATCACCTGAGTTTATACTCCCAGAACCCACAATGGAAGGAGAACCATTTCTGAAAATTGTCCTGTGACCTCCGTTTGCACACACACACACACACACAC
Source organism: Rhynchomys soricoides (assembly GCA_019843965.1). Lineage (NCBI taxonomy): Eukaryota > Metazoa > Chordata > Mammalia > Rodentia > Muridae > Rhynchomys > Rhynchomys soricoides. The sequence continues at coordinate 3,116,702 of JADRCH010000118.1, read as the reverse complement.
ACACACACACACACACACACAAGAATATTAATAAATAATAGAACAAAAAATCATGTTAGCAAGGATATGGAGAAAATGCCTCAAGTGCCTGCTAACTGGAAATGTGACATGAGCCGTTAGAAAGAAGTTCTTGATTGCTAGAAAAGAGCCACCATTCTTGGCCAGAGAAGGCAAACTTTACTCTTGACGAAGAGAGTGTACTTAGAAGATATATATAGTATATTTTCCTGACTGTGGAATATTTTCACAGCCGTATGCTAGTAGCACACTGTATATACACACAGAGGCAGGAGGTACATTTGGTGTTTATTCTAACTCAAGTGGTAATTGTGTCTTTCCTCCACTGGATGGGGTTTGACTTCACAGTCGTAATTTATTTGGTTAGTCTGAGAAGAACTGACGCACAGGAAGTGAAGGAAGAGGAGAGGGGATCACTGATCCAGACTGTCAGATTCCTGGAACACAGCAGTTGGCCATTAGGTAAACAAAGGTTCTCTCTCTCTCTCTCTGTCTGTAAATATTTACATAAAAGTCTTACAAGGTATTCGATTAAAAAAAGGCTCATGTTTTTGATATTTCTTTCAGTCCCATGGAAAGTACAGAGGTTCCTCAAAGAAAGATAAGTTAGAATCATAGATAGTGCAACAGTCCTACTTCTGGGTACATATTAAATGACAGACCTACTATGCTGAAATCATCTGCATTCCTGATGCTAATGGGGATCTTTGGCTGAAGTCAAGATATAGAAAAGGCCCAGCTATATACTTATAGATGAACGCATAAAGAAAATGTCATCGCATAAAGTAAATGTCATATTGATGAAGGAGAAATTTTAAGTGGTAGAATTGGTGTTTCCCAAGGATTTACTAACATTTATTTGGGAGACATTATATTATGTAGAGTAGAATTTAGCCAAGGGAGCTCTGCTCCCCAAATACCCCAAAGATAAGGAGAATGCTAGCCAGACCTGTTAAATAAGCAAAATTGATTCATGATGCTAGGATGTTAAATGTGTTCTCACCAGGACTTATCAGTCATTAGGCAGATCCTCAAAGAACTCTGACAGGAAGCTCCAGGGGTCAGCACAGGGTCACAGCCAACATTAAGTCTTAGGCTGCTGTAAAGCTCCAGTTCTCTTTTTTTGAGAAAAGCAGAATTCTGCCAGATAGGCAAGATGGCGCCAGGTAACAACTATTTCAAGAGAATAACACTGGTGCTATCTTTGCTGTGTAGTATCTGACCAAGTGGCCACATTTGCATTCTCCTGTCTCTGTTTAAATTGTTCAGAGTATAACCTGGGACCAGGACCTAAAAGAAATTTGAGGATGACAGTGTAGATAAGATAACCCTAAAGTGTAACACAATGCTACAGGTATCACTTAGCTGTGGAGCTTAAAAGCATGAATCTAGAATTAGAGAGTAGTGTGGTGTTTTGCAGGGATTGTCAGATAGAGGACTAGATCTTGGTCAAAAAGCAGAGTTTTGGATACTCGGGGTGAATAGTTCTGGAGACTCCAGCATCATGGCTCCAGTGAACATCCTGCATTTTTGAAACTAAAGACAGATCTGACCTGCATCTATAGGTCATGTACTTTGCATAACAACAATTACTGTATAAGCCTATAGATTTCACACTGCAGATTTTATTAAGTAAGATCATCTGTCAGACTTTGCTTTTATTTTTACATTATGGCTGTGGGGAGGAAACTAGTAATTTTTAAACCACAGTTGGCTATTCTGCAACTTCCTAGTGCAGCTCTGAAGGTCAAGTCTAAGCCACAGAAGCAGCAATAATCCCCCAGCAATGTTTTCTTCAGTGTGCTCTGAGAATTTTTCATTTCTAGATGACAACTTGCTACTATGGAGTATTCAACCAGAAAAATGGAAAGGGAATGAAGAGTGGAAATTAAATTAACACATTCTCAGAGCTAACACCTTTAGCTCATGAATAAAAATGTGTTAGAAATTCAAATTAGGTGTTGTCTAGATCTAAATGTCACTCCACCTGATACCATTAGTATTACCTCTTTAAAGCTGTGTGTAAAAGTAATCTGAAGAGACCTGGGATCTCAAGAGCATAGTTCATATCAAACATGGAGATTGGAAACATTTTTTTTCCTGAAAAGATACATTAAAGTTAACTCTCTAATACTGTACCTTCAAGAAGTAAATGTAGCAGAAAATAATAATAGTGAAATTACCAAGTTTAATTTTTTTTCCCCAAACATGTCAAGAAATATTTCTTTTGAGACAGGGTCTCTCTATGTAGCTCTGGTTTTCCAGGAAGTTATGTAGACCAGGATGGTCTTGAACTCATAGATCTACCTGCTTCTGTCTCTTGAATGTTGTAATTAAAGGTGTGGGCCACATATATTTTTACTAAAATGTTTTGCTCCATTTATGGATATCTGAGCTTGTCTTCAAATTTTGGCATCCAAAAAGGTAATAATGGATTCTAAGTGACCATACATTTTAGGAATAAATAGTCTTTCCAGTGGCTTCAATTTCAAGAGTGCCATAACACTGTGATGCAGGGTTGAGTGTTACCAACAACTGGCCTTCTTTCTCTTTTTTCATGGTTGAAACTGAATCAGCCAAGTGCTACTTTAAGGATCTGTGAAGGGGCCAGCTATGTGACTCTCATTATCCCAGCACTTGGAGGCTGAGACAGGAAGATTGCTGTGAGTATAAGAACAGTGTATTAGTTATATTTCTGTTGCTGTGTTAAAATAGCATGGCCAAAAGAAACTTAGAGTTTATTTTGACTTATAGTTCCAGAGGAGGAAGGCATAGCATGGTGGCAAGGGGCAGGAAGAAACACATGCATGTGCACAAGCTTGCGCATGTGTGTACACACATACGAGAGAGAGAGAGAGAGAGAGAGAGAGAGAGAGAGAGAGAGAGAGAGAAGGAGACAGAGAGACAGAGACAGAGACAGAGAGACAGAGAATAGAAAGTGGGTTGAGGCTACAAATCCTCAAAACCTACACCCAGTGACATTTCCTTTAGCAAGACTTCACCTCTGAAAGCTTCCATACCATCTCCACACAGTAACACCAACTGTGCCTATGGGAGACATTTCTTATTACACACCACAGACAGTTTGGAACATATAGCAAAACCCTGTTTTTTTGTGGTTTTGTATTTTTACTCTTTAGGAGGGTGTCTTAGTATTCTTTTTCTGTGAAGAGGCACCATGACCAAAGCAACTCTTATTTTAAAAAAGTGTGTAACTAAGGACTTGCTTACAAGTTTCAGAGGGTAGTCCATTATCTTGGCAGGGAGCATAGTGTCAGGCAGGCATGGCACTGGAGCAGTAGCTGAGAGCATCCATGGGGGAGGGGAGGAGGAGAAGGAAGAGGAGGAAGAAGAGGAGGAGGAGGGAGAAAGACAGAGACAGAGACAGAGATATAGAGATAGACTAGGCCTGGCATGGGCTTTTGAAACATCAAAGCCTACCCCTAGTGACAACACCTCCTCCAAGAAGACCACACCTCCTAATCCTTCCTTGACAGTTCATCAACTGGCTACTAACCATGTAAATCTATGAACCCATGGGAGTAAAGTTCATTCAAACTACCACAGAGGGCATCATGACCTTGGAAGGCTGTGATCCGAAACTTTGTATTTTTGATTTTGGTTGACATTGAATATAAGCATCAGAAAGAAAAAGCGCAGGCACGAGCAGGAGGCAAGCCCCTAAAATCTGTGTTGTCTGTTCCTGACTGCGTCACTCTGCACCAGCCTGAGGATAGTGGTGACGGTCAGTGTCTCACGGCATGGTCCTCTCTGTGGATGCTAAACCTTTGTAGTGGGGTGAAAGTGAAGTAAACCATGGCAGAAGACCAGATTCAGAAGGAAAGGCAGCTCAGGCAGCTCTGGTTTTCTTTTCAAGGTACATTCTATTTATTCTCTTTCTCTCTATCCTTCCCTTTCCCTGATCTCTATTCTCTCTCTCTGTCTTTCTTTCTGTGTCTCTCTCTGTATGTCTGTATCTCTGTTTCTCTGTCTCTGTCTATGTCTTTGTCTCTCTATTTGTCTGTGACTCAATCTCTTTCTCTATCTGTTTCTCTCTGTCTCTGTTTGTCTGTCCTCTCTCTGTATCTGTGTCTCTCATCTGTCTGTTTCTCTTTGTATTTCTCTGTCTCTGTCTATGTCTCTGTCTCAATCTCTATTTCTGTCTTTCTGTCTCCCTCCGTCTGTCTGTCTGTCTGTCTGTCCTCTCTCTGTGGTGTCTGTATCTGTGTTTCTGTGTCTCTGTCTATGTCTATGTCTGTCTGTGTCTCAATCTCTCTGTCTTTCTGTCTCCCTCTGTCTCTGTATCTGTGTTTCTCTGTCTCTGTCTGTGTCCATGTCTCTGTGTCTCAATCTCTCTTCCTGTCTTTGTCTGTCTTTGTCTCTGTCTCTGTCTCTGTCTCTCTGTCTCTGTCTCTCTCTGAGTGTGTGTCTATTTCTATCTCTATCTCTGTGTGACTGTGTTTTGGCCCAAGTGTCTGTGGAGGTCAGGGGACAGCTTGCATGAGTAAGTTTTTACTTTCTACCACGTGGGTCCCAGGAACTTAAACTCAGCTCAGCCTGTTTGAAGGCAAGTGCTTTTACCCGCTGAGACATCTCAATAGCTGCAGAGGATAGCCCTTCTTATGGGAGATTTACTGTTCTGCTTTTATTGTGTAAATGTTCTAAAGAACATGAGGGACCCATGTTGGTGAATTTCTCCCTCAGCTCAGTGACCATAGTTGGTCTTATGACTTGAGAGCCATGGTTCTGAAGAGAAATGCACTTTAGTTGGTGGATAGTCACACAACTGGACATGATGTCCAGTGGCATGTGACTGAAAGAAGACTGTCAGCCACCTGTGAAATTCTGCCTGGCGTCTTGACACCACAGTCATGTGTCTGTGATACTTTTTTTTTCTATAAAACATTTTTTTTTAAGTTAATGTACAAAGAATGGGTTTTATTATGTGATTTTCAAATGTGTTTATCACTGTTTCTTGTTTTCATTCTCTCCCATCTCCTCCCCCTGGCCCCCTTGGTAGTCTTCCACCCCCTAAATAGTCCTCCTTTGCCCGTCTGGCATGGCTGCATAAGGGGAGGTGTTACACAGTTCCTGCCCCTGGAGCATCTCCAGGCCATTGATCCCTATGTGTGCTGATGGTTGCTGTTTCCCTGAAGCTGTTCTGCTGCCCTTGAATTTTACTTCCAATCTCTCTTTCTGGGGAATATACTTCCCCCATTACTCAGAGCTAATCATTCCATAATAAGTGAAACAGATGCATTTCTCAGGAATGAGGAATGGAGGTGACCATGAGGCTGTGGAGGATGAGGAACAGGCTTCTGCTTGGCCTTTAGGGCCACAGGAAAGAATCTAGACAACATAACCACAGAGGCCATAAAAGCCTACATGATCCTTTGTAGACGTTGTTCATTGTGAGACTACATACCAAGATAACTTTGCTTTAGGGGGAGAGTTGTTCAGGGATCTTATTTTAATTCTTAAATTAGATTTATTAATTTTATTTTATGTGAGACTGTTTTGCCTGCATGTGTGTCTGTGCATCAGATGTATGCCTTGTGCCTAAGGAGGTTAGAAGAGAGAGTTACAGATGATAGTAAACTACCGTGGTGTGGGTGCTGGGAATTCAGACTAAGATGTCTGCAAAAGCAACAAGTGCTGAGCAATCTCTCTCACCCTGTTTTGGGATTTTAAATTTCAGGGTTTGGTTGTTTTGTTTTGAGATAGGGGCTGGCTGTCTTGAAACATGCTATGTGACCAGGCTAGCTTCTAACTCACATAGATACACCTGCAGTTGCCTCCTGAGTGCTGGGATTAAAGGTGCATGCCGCTATGCATGCTCAGTCTTAGCTTTCTTGAGGAAAAGCTGCCTCCCATTCCAAGAGTTCAATGACTCTTTTCTCTGGTGGTGACTAGTGTCCTCTGATGGAGGATCCTCGAGGGTTTTTTTCCCCCCCCTCTCATACTGGAATTCCATGAAGCACTTTAAAAAATTTCCACAATAGGGTCACAGCTAATACCATCGGTTAATGTCAAAGGCAGGCTCCAGGTCTCATGGTGTCCAAAAGCGCTTCTATATTGTCTTTTTTTTTTTTTTTTTTTTTTCATACCTAAGCTTGGCAGCCATTGCAAATGACTGGATAGCTTGTCCTCACAAGGGTGTTGTGTTGTGTTGTGTGTGTGTCTGTGTGTGTACATGTATGTAGAGGAGAACCTGGGCTGACCCTCCTTAGATACCATCCATGTTCTTTTGAGACAAGTCTCTTATGGGTCTGGAACTTACCAAGTAGTCTAGGCTAACTGGCTAGCCAGCCCCAGGGATCCACTTGTTTCTGCTTTCCCAGTGTTGGGATTACACACCCACGCTTCCAAGCCTGGCTCAGGTCCTCATGCTTGCAGATCAAACATCTTACTATCTTTCCAGCTCCACAAGAGGTTTTGAAAAAGAATTTAAGAAACACTGGTTTTGGTAGGGTTTAAGAAGCACTGGTTACAGAATTAAGTGGATCCTACAAACCACTTGGTGGCAGTCAGCTCTCTGCATCTGCAGCAAAAATATGAACTGCTGGATGGGGCCCCTCAATTCCCATTCCTTTGTGGCATCTTCCCCAGCCTTTATCTTTTGATCCTTAAGGTTTGTCTCAAATGAAAACAGGTTAGCTTTCCTCTTCCTTTTTCAGACAGACAGAATTATATAGAATCGTTATTAGGTACCATGACCTGCCATCCAGTCTGAATAAACACTGTGCAGAGAGAAGGAAGTTGGGTCTCTTACATGCTTGGAATATCATAATAATGTGCAAAAATATCTACTGTTCTATGGAAATATCTTTTGATTTTCTTTAAAAAAATTTATCAAGTACTTTCTTCACCCTTTGTTTATTTAAAGGATCAGTGATTCACCTAAACATACTTTTTTTTTTTTTTATTTAGTGTGTGTGCACTTGTCATGGTATACTGTATAGAAGGAGGTCAGAGGTCAACCTGCAACACTTAGATCTCTTTATGCACCAGATGGGTCCTGGAGTTGGAGCTCAGGTTGTCAGCCCTGACAGCAAGCGACTTTCCTCACTGGTCCCTAAATATAAAACTAATTGTAAGTGACTAGATTAGGTGGTTGGATTATTTTAACTGAAAAATTGAGTTTGGTTGCTAAGAATTCACTACAGGATCATTTTGTTGTAAATGGATTTAGTGCTCAAGCCAGCCCTGGTGACAGTGACAGTCACTGGTTATTTACAACATGCACGTCCAGCCCAGAGTTTGTCACCAACTGGCTATAAAAGCTGGATTAGGCCACACAAACTCCCTGAGCTGTGATTTCTCATTTGAAGAGGATTAGGCCAGGCAGACATATCATAGGGCCTTTTTTCCTTCTGCAGAATTATAAATATAAACTAATAACCTTTCTGAGTACATCCCTGGGAAATAGCTGGGTGTATAATGTCTAGTGCAGTGGTTTCTTCAAAACAGATGTTGTCAGATACCATCTATCAGAATTTTATAAAGGTTGTATATTCATACTGTATAGTTGTTGTGAAAGAAACCTACTCAGTTCTGAAATCAGAAAGGAAGCCAGTCATTTCTTCTTTGCTTCAAGAGTCAAGCTTCAGCCATTATTTGGACCCTGTGAGGCAGCCTGGAGACTCATATGTCTCTTCCCCATGGACCATGACTCCATGTAAGGAGATGACCTCATCCAGTAGCTGGCAGTCATATTTGCCTCAACTCTGCCACCAATTATTATGAATTCTCTCAGGCTTGTTAACTCTTTGAGGCAGTTGTATGCTGCCTGTGTGGGTGAGCCTCTGAGGATGCAAGGCTAGTTTTGTGTTGGTAGCGATTACACTTTGCTGGTTAGTCCTAGGCTACAAGCAGTTAATTAGTTGGGGAGGAGGAGACATTTCATTCAATGGTGTAACTGGTAAATTGCCTGTGCTCCTGTGAATCTGACCTATGTCCTATAAACAGCTCTAATAAAACCCACTGAGTGGCGTGCATGTATATAAAAAGACACAGAAGTAGAAGAGGGGTTAGTTGAGAAAAGGAATCAGCTGTGAAGCAGAGGGATAGGGAGAAAAATGGGGTAATCATGATTGAAATGCATTGTGTATGTGTGGAAATGTAACAATTCCATTAAATATGACTTTTAAAAAAGATTTATTTTATGTGTATTGATGTCTTGCCAGCATGTGTCTGTGTGCACTACATATGTACCTGGTGCCTATAGAAGTCAGAAGCGGGTGTTGGATCCCTAGAACTGAAGTTACAGATGGTTGTGAGCCACCATGGATGCTGGGTCCTCTGCAAGAGTATCTATCAAGTGATCTTAACACTGAGGCATCTCTCTAACTCCAATTATGTATAATTTATATAAGCTTATACAGCATTAATAATGTATGCTAATCTTGATAGTAAAACATTCTACCATTGGATGGAAAGTATTGAAAATGACTAACATGAGTCTTTTGTAATTACTACAGCCTAAGCCTTGACTTCCTCCAAACGTACAAGTTGGGGGAAGGACTAGGAGGCCAGACCCCAGGGAATTAGGTTATGAGAAAAGAGTATTCATGAATGAGATTAACACCCTTAAAGAAGAAGTTCAGGGGAGTTTGTTTGCCTTTTCTACCCCATGAAGACACAGCAAGAAATAGCCATTTATAAGTAAAAAAGCAAACCTTCACTGGACACTGCATATGCCTTGGCGTTGGTCTTCTCAGCCTCTACAACTATGAGAAATAAAGTTGTTTATAATTTACTTTTACATTTTGATAGTAATCTGAATTAAGATAATTGTCAAAGACTAACACCGAGAACTAGGCAAGGATATTTATTGTTATTACTGCAACTTAACACTGTAGGGGAGGTCCCAGAAAGTGTGTAAGGCAAGAAAAACAATTAAAGCCATATACACTGAGAAGCAGAAATAAAGTTGTCCTTATCCACAGACGACTTTAAAATAGACAAAGAATTCCAAGTACTGCATAAAAAAACAAAACAAAACAAAACTCAACTGCAAATAGTAAATCTAGCTAGGTTTCCAAGCAAAAGGTAGGTATTCTATGGGGCTTGAACTCAGATTGTCAGGCTTGGTGGCAAGTGTGTTTACCCACAGAGCCATGCTGCCTGACCAGGGTAACCTTTTCAATATGTGGCACTATAATCACTAGACAGCAGTAGTCACAAAACTAAAAATTAAACACACAACTCATCCTTCAGGCCAAAGTAAACTAAAAATGGACCATAGAGATCAAATATGACACTTCAAAAGGTTTAGAAGAAAACACATGAAAATCTTCCTTATCTGGGATTACGTGAAGAATTCTTACATGTGACATCAGAAGTTCAAGAAGAAAGTGAAAAGTGAAAGTTACGGAAAACTGAATTTCACAGAAATTTAAAATGTTAGGCTTAAAAAAAAAATCCCTGTCAAGAAAGTGGAAGGACAGCTCCCAAAGTGTTGGCTTCACAGCAACCGTAGGGCGGAGTGGAGGTCCCAGATGGAGGAGTTGGAGAAGGGGCTGAAGGAGCTGAGGGAGGTGGCAGCCCCATGGAGGGAGCAACAGTGGCAACTGACAGCCCCCCCCATACTCCTGGAGACTGACCCATCAGCCAAAGAATACACATGGAGGGACCCATGGTGCTGGCTACATACACGGCAGAGGAGGGCCTTGTTAGCCATCAGGGGGAGGAGAGGCCCTTGGGCCTGAGGGGGTTAGATGCCCCAGTATAGGAGAATGCCAAGGAGGGAAGCCGAGAGTGGGTGGGTGGGTGGGGGAATAGTGGCAGGGGGAGGGGGAGGGAATAGAGAGTTTCCAAAGGGGAGATCTGGAAACGGGGAAACATTTGAAATGTAAATAAAGTATGAAAAAAAATAAAAAAATAAAATAAAACAAACAAACAAAAAAGTTTGTGTTGGAAGAAAATGATCACAAATAAGGTATCTAATAAAAGCCTTACTTCCAAAATCTGTGAAGAATTTTTCCAATGCAACAGAGAAAGATAAACAAGCCAATTAAACAAGGAGCAAAAGATGGAAGTGGGCACTTCGTGTGAAGAGAAATATACACAGCCAAAATGCTCAATGGAAGATGATCACCTGACAAATCCCGTGAGAACCACAGCAGCACACTGGCCTGTTAAGCCAGCTGTAATAAATTATAGACATTGAGCAAAGTGTGAGGGGAGCCAAGGAGTTACAACACCCACAGAGCACTGGAACCCACAGAGCACTGGAACCCACAGGGTACTGAACCCACAGGACACTGAACCTACAGGGCACTGAACCCACAGGGCACTGAACCCACAGGGCACTGAACCCACAGGGCACTGGAGAAAATTTACAATGGGGGTCACTTTGAAGACAGTTTTGTAGTTCCTCCGATAGCTACTCCCAGGAGTTCCATTTCTAGACACTTACACTGGAGGAATAGAAGCACATTTATACTAAAACCTTTGACATGAAGCACTATCCATATTGGCCAAACTGTGGAACCAGTGGAAACTAGTGCAAACAGTGTCCCTTAGTGCATAGATAAAGATTGTGGTATGCCTATACAATGGAACGTGATTTGGGCATGTTGTCAACAATGAAGTACTGGCACGTGTAGCAACACATCTGAACCCAGAAAATGTGCTGAGCAGAAGAAACCAAACACACACTGTACACATCAGTACACAGAATATTCAGAACAGACCAAACCACAGGGACAAAGATTAGTGCACACCAGAGGGCAAGGAGAGAGCAAAGAGGAGGAGAGGTAATCAGGGATAGCTGTAAGATTTCTAGCGAAAGTAACTTTATACACAGATATCCACCACAAGTACTGGAAACAGCTTGATAAATGGTACGTTTGCAATCCTGAGTGCTTTGGAGTCAGGGTCAGTAGGAGTAAATAACTTAATTCCTTCCTGTAAACTACCTACATATATTCGTCATGTAATGCTGTGCTGTTCAGGGAATACAGAGAATAGCTGTTTGTTAGGGACAGCATTCAACACACAGAAGTGGGGCAGTCAGACATCATGCAGGCAGAGACAGACATACAATAGACACAAGCTGGTAATCGTAAGCTATAGACAGATGGAAGACACAGGGAGAGAGGCTGAGAATTCAAACTTGACTGAATTTTGGTCAAATTAATCCAAGGGGAATGTGATGAATTTTCTTTCCGTAATGCTACATGATTAAGTTTTGGTGTCTCTGAGGGTATCTTTAACATTTTTAACCAATGTGTTTTGGTGCCTCATGTGAGGAATCTCTAATGAACTTAATAGATGCAGATCAAGACACCTTAAAGACGTCTTTAAAAATGAAGAACCCCCCCCCCCCAAAAAAAAAGAGATCCTGCAAGTTGGAGCCCATGTAAAGCTAAGATCTTCAAGCATGTCTTGATATGGATCCATTACTTTAAAACTTGATGACAGCCGGGCAGTGGTGGCGCACGCCTTTAATCCCAGCACTTGGGAGGCAGAGACAGGCAGATTTCTGAGTTTGAGGCCAGCCTGGTCTACAGAGTGAGTTCCAGGACAGCCAGGGCTATACAGAGAAGCCCTGTCTCGAAAAACCAAAACCAAAACCAACCAACCAACCAACCAACCAACCAACCAACCAACCAACTGATGAGAACTACTAAGAAACCAAGATGCTTTTCTGTTAGAAAAGGGCTCCAGAGTGTGCACTCACTCTGGTTACCTGCACAACACAATTTTCTTCTGAAGAGATTGAGAGACCACGTGCTTTCCTGGTCTCCATGGAGATCAAGCCAGAGGCCAGCTTCTTCCATGTCCTGGTTCGTGGATGAACTTTCTGCAGAACAAAGACTTTACAGAGGAGCCGTTTGGAACATGGTAAGCTAAAGGCTGGAATCCAGATTGGTTCAGTGTGCGAGCACATGGTTGAGGCACATATTCAAGGAACTTCTGAGAAGCACTGCGATTGTCTCTGTAGATTGAGGAGAACAGAGATTGACCAGGTCTCATGTGAATGCACAGGATGTGATGACCCCAATTACCAACATGATTGTTTCTGACAGCTCCCAGCATGCCCCACTCACCACTAAAGACTCTGTCTCTTGCACTTTTGTGGTCCACATCAGCATTCTTTAGCAAAGCTTTAAAGATGTCTTTTAAAGCTCAGAGTAGTAGTATACTCTGTAAGCCCAAGATGGAGTGTTAGAGAGTAGCCTGGATTATACAGTAAGATTCCATCACAAACAAACACCCCCACCCTAACTAAACCAAACCAACCAACTAAACAGACCAACTAACTAGAGCAACTGACCCAGCTGGCAGTTGCTAGCTGTAGTTGCTAGTTATTAGGGAGAGCTAGCTTCTAAGCACTCACATGTCTTTCCTTGTGAATTGTTCCTTAGAAATGGAGGAGCCTGAGGCAGTAAGGAGCCTTTCTCACCTCTCTATCTCTCTTCTTGGATTAGGCCATGAAACTAGGAATGGCTCTCTCTGATAACCCCCGAAGACCCTCCCAGGACAGATGTCCTGCCTATATATGAAGGAAGGAAGTTGTATGAGAGAAATCTAAGCATAAGGCCCTGTTACACATTTCCCACTCTTAATAGCATTAAAGCATACCATCTTATCCACCATATTCCTGCAGAACTGGGCCTAAAAATAGAGATTTCTTCCTCATGAGTCTTCATTTTCTTATGATGCCCAAATGCACAGAACCCAAGAGTCTGTGAGCTGATGAATCAATCATGATATGCACATCTACAGAATACTATCTAACCATCAAGAGGATGAGGTACTGAGGTATGCTACAAGGAGAGGGAATCTTGAAAACACACTAAGCAAAAGAAGTCAGTTCTATGTATCTATTTATGCATCTATTTAGATGAATTTCTAATAGGCACATCTACAGACGGAAAATAGTTTAGTGATAATCTTTTGCTGTATAGTGTTGAGGATAAATAGGGTGACTGCTCAATAGTGTGGGATCTTTTTGGGAGATGATGAGAATGTTCTGGAACAAGACACAACATTAGTTGCAGAACTCTGTGACTACTAGAACAGTCATTGCTATCTAGACTTTAAATGGGCAAATTATGTAACATGTGAATGATATTCAGTAAAGCTATAGGGCTAAGAAAAAAAAGGAGGAGCCATGAGGATGGGCACTGTCATAAAAGGGATGATCTAAGACATTAACAACAATCAGAAGGTAACAAGTGTTGTCAGGGAGGGATACAGAAAAGTTAGAAGCTATGTGTTCTATTGGTGGGATTGTGAAATGGTCACTAAGGAAGATGATGCAGTGGTTCTTACAAACTTGAAAGGGATCTGGGAAATGTTTTACGACTGTTCTCATCATCATATTATTATTGGTTATGGCTGAAAGCATCCCGGGCATCTGATGCCAGCTGAGTGGATAAAGAGCATGCATGTCTACACACAGTGGGATAGTAGCTTTGAAAAGGAAGGAAATTCCAATGCATGCTGTAATATGGCTGAGCTGTGAGGACGTTGTGCAAAGTAAAACACAGCTGTCACAAAAGGTTGAACAAATACATGTTATACCTTTTACATGTGTGTGCTGTCACCAAAGGGTGAACAAATAAATATACACAACACCTTTTACCCGTGTGTGTGTATGTGTGTTTTATTTTACTACACTCAAAACTGTAGATGACTTGCATTTGGAGTTTCTAGTTACACTGGAGAACAAATTGGGAATCTGGGAGTGCAGTGGATTTTGCCTTACAGGCTCTGTGGCCATGGGCAGGTTATACAAGTCCTCTGACACTGTGTCATTATTAACAGGACATAATAATTACACCTCACAGAGCTGTAATCAGAACACTTGGAATCAATGTCACCCAAGTGTGGTGTCTTCAGAGATGGATGAAACACAAGACAAGTTTCATGAACATGCTTAAAGCAAACCCTGCTTATGACAGCTATGATTTATCCAATCTGTTAGAGGGTAATCATTTACTTTTCAAGATTTTCTGAAAATATGTTTAAAATGATAACTTCTCTGTAGGATAGTATTTATTTTGAAATATTTAAATTTGTTTAACCATCAGGCTGTGGCCCAGCTCTGGAGCCCTCTTGGCATTCTGCGACCTAGCAGATCTCTGCCTGTTTCTAGCAGCCAAAACCCTATCTTATGCCCTGGCCTCTAGAACTCTGGTGGTGCTCACACTGCCCTCCTGGATGGTTGAGGCCCATGTCCCATATTCACATGCTTCCTTTTGCTTTCAGCCAGGTGAACTTGTGAGCCTCACCCAATCAACACACATATTGTCTCCCAGTGCAGTCTACACTGTAGACTCCTGGCCACCTCTTCCTTCTACCATGGGTCCCTTAGAAAGCACAATGGCACATGGTGCCTTCCTTCCCTGCCCTACCCCAGGGGACACATCTGCCTTTCCCTGTTGCAAGTCAGTACTAAGAACATACACACTGCTTTAGAAAAACCCTCCAGGATATTCCCCACAACATGACATCATATCATAAAACAATCAAATTTTAGAGGTAGACCATAGAACATGCACCAGAATTCCAGAGCAACCCCCTCACACTCCACAAGACATGTTTAGATGGGTGTGACAGTGGTGCACAGTTGTGATCCGAGCACAAAGGATGCTGAGGCAGGAGGATTGAGAGTTGACACTACTCTGGGATATGTGGTGAAATACTCTGTTAGAAAATCTGGAGAAGGAGAAGAAAGAGAAGGAAGAGAAAGAAAAAGAAGAGCAGAGAAGAAGGAAGAGGAGGAGGATGGAGCAACGGAAGGAGGAAGAGAAGGAAGAAGAAGAGGGAGAGGAGGAGGGAGAGGAAAAAGGGAAAGCAGGAGAAGGGACAGGGGAGGAGGAAGAAGAGAAAGAGAGGAAGAAGAGGAAGGAGGAGGGACAAGTGTTAAGTAAAGATGTTAATAATGATTTTATTTAATATTCTTAATTTTGTCATGTAAGGACATTAATGAATAAAGCAATTATATCATTTACCTTCATTATCATTTCATAAGAGAAAGGATACTCCAATAGCACTAAATTGAAACAGACATAATTTCATAATTCAGAAACCATATAAATTAGCTTTATGAAGAATTCATGACACTGTCTGCTAATCCCCATTTGGACACAGATGAGCAGAGCCCTGTCAAGGAACAACGGGTCCATAGCCACCCATGCATTCCTTCAAACAACATTTGGGGCAGAGGCTGGTCCTCTTGTTTTATAGATCAGAGTGTGGCAGTGGGCCAAATCCCAATTATTTTCCAAGGTAATCAGCCAGGTTGGTGTTCTTTTTCTTTTTTATTTTTTTCTCTTTCCAAGACAGGGTTTCTCTGTAGCCCTGGCTGTCCTGGAACTCACTCTGTAGACCAAGCTGGCCTCGAACTCAGAAATCCACCTGTCTCTGTCTCCCAAGTGCTGGGCTTAAAGGCGTGCACCACCACTGCCCGACCAGGTTGGTGTTCTTTGGACCACATTTGCTACATTAGGGTTTTAATCACATGAAAACTACCCTGTCCATGTTAACCTTGACAAAAACTAAGCCCATTCTTAATTCACTATTTTCTTTCTTCAGCAATTTCCAAACAGCAGAGGTTGATATGCAAAGAATTGATGCTACATGCCAGGTGTGACATTCCTCATGTCTCATCTCGAGAGAGAAACACCACATCTGTCTCTTCATGGAGGTCTCTATTTTATATTGATAAATATCTTTAGAAAATTTCATCTTCAATAGAAAACAGCAGAGAATTGCTTTAAAATTCCCCATGCTTCCAGTCTTTGCACTTTTGGGGCCCCAATGGTAGGAATCACTCCTTTTTATAAATTTGTGACTAATTTTAGTTTTTCCTCTTTCCCTAAATATTTATGACAGCTGTCTGTCTGCATCCTGTCAGTCTAAATCCTATCCCAAGTCTCATGACTTATGCTTTTGTAAACTTGACTTTCACTCTGTTCTAACCTACACATGTTCTTATTAGTTTAGAATTTTCTTCCTCTAAGATGTATTTTATGTTTAATTATGAGTATATGTGCATGTCTGTGTGTGTGTAATGCAGACAAGAGGCACAGATCTCTTGGAGCTGGAGTTATAGGCTATTGTTAGCTGCCCAATTTGAGCCATTTCTCCAGCCCCAATGTTTCTCTTTAATACTAAAGTGAGTGAATTATCTTACAACATGTGGGTGTTTAATCAGAATCCATTACTTATTCTGATGTTTCTTGCTGTTTCAACTTTTTCAACTATAAAACAGTTCAGTTATTTGAAATAACTAAATCATGATGAAAAGAGTATAAAATTTTGTGTCTCCTGAGATTAAAATAAGGGCATCAGTTTATGGTATGAACATGCCATATCCTGCCTGTTCAGAACTACCTACAAGATAGCCTTGTCACCAGAATGACAGATCATTCTCATAAGTTTTGCCAATAGAAGTCCTGACCCTGGGACCATACAGTGAGATCTTGAGTCATTTTCTGTGGCCATAACAAACACAAAAGACTGTGTAATATATAAGGAAAATACCTTTTCACAGTTCCAGAGGTCCCAAAGACAGATACCATAGGGCCAGCATCTTGACACCCATCTTGCTGGTCCCTAATATGGCAGTAAGGGTCTCTCTTCATTTTCTGGCAAAGTTATGGATCTCCCTATGACCTCATCCAACCCTGATTATCTTACAAACACCCTGCCTCAGAGTTAGACCAATCTGTGACTTTTGGGCTGAATATTTGGAGCATCGAAGCTGGAGCCCCAGCCCATGGAGGTGTCACACACTTAGAGTGGGTAGTCTTTACTCAGCTAAACCTCCATAGGGAACACTCTCACAGACATGCCTACTGGTGCCTCCTAAGTCACAGCAGCCATCAGAGGAATGACTTACCTGCTGTTCACTCTTCATTAACCTGCTGGCTCACTCTTTATCTGATCTTGGACCAAACCCTCTCAAACCACAAAAGTGAGGTCCCTCCTGGGCTTCTTAGTCTCATTAATAAAAGAATTTAAGAACACTGAAGGGCTACAGTGATGGCTCACCAGTTAAGAGCACTTGCTGCTCTTCCAGAAGAGCAGAGTTCAGTCCCCAACACCTACATTGGTGCCTCTAACTGCCTGTAATTCCAGCTCTAGGGCTTTGGTCTCAGTGGGAACTTATACATAATACACATACATGTTCACATATCCATACAGAGACGCACATGCATACATACCAATTTTTAAAAAGGGGCCACAAACAGAAGTTCAAGGACATTTTTTTTTTTTCATCAGAGTTTAAAAGATCCCTCTCCCCAGTCTGGCAAGCTGTAAATCTTAGCAATTGATTGGAGGAGAAGAAAAAAACCATGTTTTCTAAACTAGTTAGACACATGGCCGATAAGCAGCTATGTGGCAAGGGGGAGGCTTAGAGAAACAGTACAGAAGCCCAGAGTATCAGAGAAAGCATACTTAGGTTCTGGCCAGTACCCAAAGGAACAGAAAATGGAAATGTTATACCTTTCAGACTCTGGCCTCAGAAAGGTGAGCAGACCTAACAGAGCCTCCTTGGTGGCTTGTAGGGACTATGCTGGAGTGGGGAGGGTCATGGGATTCTGGGAAGGAAAGTACAGTATCTCATTTAAAGTTGGATGATTTCTGTCTCTAGCATAGCCAAGGTGAGCCTGTCTTCCTTGGAATGGTCTCTTAGCCAGGTGGCTGATCTGACCCAGCTGGGCTGTTAGGTCTCCACTCCAGCCAGAGGTTCTTTTTGTTGACTAGAAGGATTTTTTCCCCTTTATTTGACTTTTACTGTTACTCTTACAAATTGAAGGACTGGACAGATCAAATTGACCCATGGGCATGTCTGCAGGGATTTTCTTGATTGTTAATTGATAACAAGTGGAGTGGAAGCTCCAGCCCACTGTGGTCCGTATTATTTACTGGGCAACTGATGCTGGGCTATGTAAGTATCTTGCCGAGCATGAACCTTTGAGCAAGCCAGCAAACATCTTTCCTCCATGTCTTCTGTCTCAGTTCCTGTTCTGGCTTTTCTCAGTGATGGTCCTCAACCTGTTAGCTGAAGCAAAGCCTCTGTCCCCCAAGTTGTTTTCGGTCAGAATGTCTCGTCATAGCAACAGAGATGAACTAGAACAGGAGGGATGCTAGTACCTTCCCTGCAGCCAGAATGCTGGGCTTGAATTTTCCCTTTTGGCTTGTGAGGTTATAGAAAAGCATCGTCCAGAGCTTCAGATGGCTGACCTTCTCTCTCATCACTCTTGCTACAGTCTCCAAGGTGACCGAGTGTGATCCACACATGTGGCCAAACAGTTAATCAGAGAGCAGAAGCTTTCCTCGGGCTACAAATTACCACAGATGAGTCACAGCTCCCAGACCAGGTGTCCTGGAAGCTCCTTTAACCCTCTTTCTTTCCTATAGCTCAGCTTCCAGAGCTTGGCACACAGCTAAGGAAGCAAGGAAGAAAGCAGATTACCATGCAGATCCAAGTGCATAATCTGAAAAGACCCATAATGCCGTGCAGAGGCACAGATTAAAGAGCTGAAATCTTCTAGGAAGCCACATTCCTGCCACAGTTAAATGCTGTGTGTTAGGTCTGAACTGCCAGGTGGGCACTGGCCACGCTGGTCTCAAATGCACAAATATGGAAATGCCGCAACTTTTTCTGTACTCCTAAAATGACAGGACAAGGTTGAATTAGAGGAAATGGCTGCTTGGGGGTTTCCACCATGCCTGGGGCTCATTGCCTGATTTAGCTCCAAACTTTACTGACAAAGTTAAAATGAGAAAGTAGACCCCTGGGAGTCAAAAATAAACCTGTGCACTCTAGGTTATTTTAGACAATTCCAAATATGCTTTTCTGAGTCTAAACTTCCTTCTCCAGGAGATTTCGATGAAGAATTAAAATCAGATTACTTATATTTCAAAACACACCTCATTTTCTAACATTTATTGACTACCACATAGAAAATAGTGTGTTTGCATTGCAATCTGAAATCAATAAGGAAAAACAACACCAAACACAGTAGTTTGCTTACTCGATGAAAGTCTAAATACTTTAAATATCGGTTTCCTGAAGGCAACCAAATGTTCACCATGGTTATACAAACCTTATAGAACAATATAATGCTAATTCCTGGTTACTTCAAGACACATGAAAGAAACATCTAGAAAGTTTCCATTTTAATGATTAAAAGCGATAAAGACATATTTATTTAACAGCTTCTGGGAAAGCTTTTATGGTGGACTTAATGCCTGTATCCAACTGAATTCATGCAAAAACACAAATCTGTAATCAAAACATGCTGTATCTCTTTAGGCAAAGCCCTGTGTCTTAGACACCTGGCAATAAAAGTGTGATAAATAATTTTATATCTGAAGAAGTGTTTAAGAAACTCTATGTAGGAGCTGGAGAGGTAGCTCAGTCAGTAGAGTGCTTGCCCAGCATGCACCAAGTTTTGGGTTCAATTCCCAGTGGGGCCTGTGATTGGCTTGGTGGGAGGTGGAGGTGTGAGGATCAGAAGTTTAAGGTGATGATCAGCTACAGATCGAGTCTGAGGCCAGCCTGGATTCCAGAACCTGTGTAAATAGATAAATAAATAAAGCTACTTTCATATATATTGCCACTTGACCAAACAGTTCACTTCTGCCATAGTAAGCATGCATGAGGACAGCTCACCTCCTCACTTAACAGCAACTAAAATTGATTCATAACATGTGACAATGGACAAGGAACAAGAACCATATGTGACATCTAGACATGAAAGATGCCCCAGAAAGAGACTCCATGAATAAGTATCTATCATTTTTTGAAATTTCTTTGAGGTATGTATATATGCATGTATCCATGTAGGGATAGAAACACATGAATGCAGTTGGCCACAGAGGCCAGAAGAGGGTTCATTAGAAAGAAGAGCTGGATGGGGTTGAAGTGAGCTGGTTGGGCTCAGTGGTTAAAAGAACTTTTTGCTATTGCAGAAGACACAGGTTCAATTCCCAGCATCTACATGGTGGCTCACAACCACCCATAATTTCAATTCCAGGGGATTTGATGCCTTCTTCTGAGCTCTGTGGGTGCCAGGAACATATGCAGGCTAAACACTTATACACCCAAAGGAAAATAAACAAATCTTAAAAAAAAAAATACTTTAAAAAAATTACTTACTTTAAAAAAAATAAAAGAAAGGAAGAGGAGCTGGAGCTACAGGAAGTCATAAGTCACTCAATGTGGGTGCTGAGAATGGACCTCAGGTCCTCTGTAAGAGCGGAAAGTGGTTCTGTGTGTCAACTTGACACAAGCTGGAGTTATCACAGAGAAAGGAGCCTCCCTTGAGGAAATGCCTCCATGAGATCCAGCTGTAAGGCATTTTTTCCAATTAGCGATCAAGGGTGGGAGGGCCCATTGTGGATGGTGCCATCCCTGGGCTGGTAGTCTTGGGTTCTATAAGAGAGCAAGCCAGGGGAAGCAAACCAGTAAGTAATATCCCTCCATGGCCTCTGCATCAGCTCCTGCTTCCTGATCTGCTTGAGTTCCAGTTCCTTTGGTGCTGAACAGCAATGTGGAAGTGTAAGCCGAATAAACCCTTTCCTCCCCAATTTGCTTCTCGGTCATGATGTTTGTGCAGGAATAGAAACCCTGACTAAGACAGTTGGCACTGATTTGTCACACACACACACACACACACACACACACACACACACACACACTGAATGGATGAAAGAAAAAGAGAAACAAAGAACTCCTCCCCATCAAATAAGGTTTGTAGCTTTTCTTTTGCTTTTGCTTTTCTTGTGTAATAACTGTATATAGATGATTAGAGTCCACTGAGACAATTTACTAGTGTCTAAAGGAATTGCAGTAGATCTGAATGACTAGAAGTTTTCCAGTGGTCCTGGAAGGCTGATTTTCAAAATAATCCTGCAGTTGTGTCATTGTTAATTTATCATATGGGAGCCCTGATGTTAGGAATTCACTTAAACTAACCTGGCTGCTTTGGGATGTATGTCCTTCACAAACACTGCTGGTCAGTGGCATTTGGAACCAGATGGGCCGTAACACCAAAATCAAGACTTGAATAAAATGCAGTTGGAAGTACAAATATTTATTAACAAACAAGCTCAAAGTGAGGTTTACACCATCTGTTCTCAAAAGCTCAGAGAATCCCAGCTCTGTCTAATGGCTGTCCTCCCTCTCCTTGCACAGAAGGCTCTCTGAGAACAATTATGCATTACTGAGGAGGAATGTTCCTCTTTCAGTCACGCTGGTCTCAGAGCCTTTGGGAAGTGTGGAGACCAGGTAGGGTTGAGTTTACACAGTGAGGCTTACATGCTCCAGCCTTCTTCTATCCAAGGGTGATGGTGTTGACTCCCTAGCCTGGCTACTACCAAATTAACTGGTAATAAATTATTCCCCAGTACTCCTCACCCTGAATAAACCTCCCGCACTAGTATTTTGACAACAGTTTGAAAACGCTTATGGCAGCTCTCAAGGGCATGGACTCCAGGTAAGCTATATTTATACCAATCAGCCAGCTCTGGATGTGATTTCAAGTTAACACACATAGACATAGCTCGGTGTAGGCGCTGATGTGTTTTAAATCGCCGCGCAGACCATATAGCTTCATTCTGTAGCTTTGTCCTTTCCTGTTTTCTTTTGCTCTTCATCTTCTCCTTCTGGGCCATCTGTCAAATTATGTGACTTCCATTCCCCCAAAGATTCACTGTGGAACTTCTTGAAAACTTTGGAGAGAAACAGAAAACTGAGTTAATATGATGCCATTTTGGGTTTATGTGTAAGGAAGCTGTCACTTAATATGTGAGGAATAAACTCTTGCAGGCGAAACACCATCTTCACATGCTTATGCTAGATAGAGAGATATCACTCTATCTAGCAGTGTGTTTATTCCATGTCTGGATGTATTTTCTGAGACAAGTAACATGTTCAGTTCTAATCATAGCCTTCACTGTTGGGACTGGCAAGTGAAGTTTCTGCTCTCTGGAAACTGGAACACAGAAGAAAAATGGCAGGAATCCGTCTCAGGATCTCAACTTACTGTTGCCTAGATGAGTTCTCAGTAGCTTCAAAGCAAAAACTTCCAAAGAAATCCTTATTTAGGAGATGTTGTTGAAGACATGGTTCCATACAGACTTCCTTGCTACCACCTTCTCTTTTTCTTCTTAAAGATTTATTTTGCTTTATGCATGTATGTACTTGCTTGTCTGTATGTGCATCATGTGTGCAGCACCCACAGAGGCCAGAAGAGGGTGTTCTATCCTTCAGAACTGGGTTACAGGTATTTGTAAGTTCCTCTGTGTGGGTGCTGGGAACTGAATGCAGATCCTCTGCAAGAGCAGCAAATGCTCTGATCTGCTGAGCCATCTCTCCAGCTGTGGCTATTGCTATTCTTGAAAGCAAGAATAAGGAGAGGTAGACATGCTATAATTAGTATCTGCAAGGATCCAATACTATTACCTATAACTATACACCATATATACACACACACACCATACACACACACACACACACTCTCTATATAGATATAAATATATATATATATATATATATTTATAGTACATTCCCATTTTCCATTATCCGTACACTTTCCTCTATGTCCACACTTCCAAGAGGGTTTGATGACAAAATTCCACTTTTATGTAAACTCTCTGGGTTAATTTTGATTATCAACTCAACTGCACCAAACGACATGTGAAATCTCAAGAAATCACACTTCTGGCTGAATAGATGCCTCCAGAGAGGGTCAGATAGTTACAGCTCCGACCTGAGGAATGGTTTAGTCTATTAAAAAGTATGAATAGAATATTGGAAAATGGCAGAACTGTAGAAGGTAGGAACAGGTTGGAGGAAAAAGGTCATTGGGGTGTGACTTTTGAGGTCATTTCTTCTTTGGTTCCTTCCTTTTATGACATCCACTCTGCTTCTTATCTGCTGTGAGGTGACCAAGCTTCTTCTCTACACTTTCCAACTGCTGTGATGTCTCATTACAGGCTCAAATCAACAGAGCCAAGCAACCATGGACTGAACCTTCTGAAACAGCAAGCCAAAGAAAGTCTTTGCCCCTTTAACTTGCTTCTATCAGGCATTCTGTCACAGTGATGCACACTAATAGCACACTCTCAGTGTGCTATACAAGGCTAGAACACACTTTGACAAATGCTGGTAAGGAATGATTTTAGTCTAAATATTTGAAAAAGAAGTTTCTGGCTGAGGAGATGCTCATTTGGGGAAGTGCTGGCCTTGCAAGCATGGGGTGGGAGATACTAGCACATATCTGTTGCAGTACTCAGTTAATCCTACTCAAATGATCCCTGTGATGGTGGGGCATTCCTCCTGCCTGCCCCAATGCTTTATATTCCTGAATGCTAAGATCTATATTCCATCTTTGCTAGTTGGGCAGCCCTCCTGGGGTTGCTTTTCCCCTGACTCTTACATGTTGGCTGTCTCTCTGTCCTGCACCTCTCAGGTGTGGCATGGAGGCTCTCCCCTGCTCCTGTCATGATGGATCTCTCTCTTCCTCCTGCCTTGGTCCCAGGAATCCTAAAAGTCCCATCTCTGTCTACCTCCCCAGCCATTGGCCACCTGCAACTTTATTTACCAGTCAAAACCAACTGAGGGAGGGTTCCCACAGTGTCCTACATGTGGACCTGTGGATTCCAGTGCAATTTCCGGGACCAGATTAATATAATACAAGCAGCATAGACCAAACCCACAATTCACACCTATGATCTCAGGGTTGTGGAGGCAGAGATAGGTGGGATCCCCGGAGTTCACTGGCCAGACAATATAGCTGAATCAATGAGCTCCAGGTTCAGTAGAATATCCTGGCTAAAAAAATAAGTTAGAGAGCAAATAAAGAAGACACTAGGTGCCTTACTATTGCAGGTACTTTAGGCAGAGTCTTTAGGGATACAGAGAAGCACTGAGGACTAATCATGTCCATACCTAATACATTGCATATGTTCTGGCTACTTTTATGTCATGTCCACTAAACACAAGCTAGAGTTATTTGAGAAGAGAGAGCCATGATTGAAAAAAAAATCTTCATAAGATTGGCCTGTAGGCAAGTCTGTGGGGTATTGTCTTGATTAATGATTGATGTAGGAGGGCCAGTCTCACAGTGGGCACTGCCACCCTGAGCAGGGTGTCCTGAGTTGCAAAGGAAAGCAGGCTGAGCAAGCCGTCAGGAGCAGGCCAGTAAGCAGCAGCTCCTGCCTCCAGGTTCCTGCTCTGTTTGAGTTCCCTCAGCAATGGACTGTTAACTGGAAGTGTAAGTTGAAATAAACCCTTTCCTTTTTGAGTTGCTTTTGGCCGTGTTTTATCACTGTAGCAGAGACCTTTGTGAAGACAGAGATTGGTACTAGGTCGTAGAATATTGCTGTGATAAACCTGACCGTGTTTTGATTTTAATTAATTAATTTTTTGAGGATTGTGGTGGTAATTGAAATTGGGCTGGAAAAACTGTTGAATGTTCAGAGCTCAGTATTCAGAGCTCAGTGGGCTGTTCTGTGGATTAACCGAAGATAAGAGGGTGAGAGAAATGGTCTGGCTTGCCAAGTTTCAGAGGAAAGTTTGAGATAAACTTAAAGACTCTATCCACGACATCAATATTTTGGGAAATCAGCTATAATTAAGAGATTTTTAAAACCGAATTAAAACCAATTTTTACTAGCAGTGAAGAGAAAAAGCTACCTGCCCACTTGTGCTGAGGAGCCAGCAGGAAGTGGGCTCCAGACACAGGGACTGAGGAAGTGCCTGGAGGTAAGAGCCTGCCTGCCTCCACCTGTGGCCAGAAACCCTGCCTGGCCCACCAGGCCTCCATATACAAGCAGTACAGAGAGAAAGCTACCCGCCCACTTGTGCTGAGGAGCCAGCTGGAGGTGGGCTCCAGACCCAGGATCTAAAGAACAGCTGGAAGAGAGAACTGGTCTCCCAGGATTATTGGCATCTGAGCTTGAAGGAAAGACAAGCCACAGTCAGAGAGAGAAAGACCAGCTAACACCAGAGATAACCAGATGGCAAAAGGCAAGGGCAAGAACACAAGGACCAGAAACCAAGACTACTTGGCTTCATCAGAACCAAGCTTTCCCACCACAGCCAGCCCTGGATACCCCAAAACACCAGAAAAGGAAGACTCAGACTTAAAATCACTTATCAAGAGGATGATAGAAGACTTTAAGAAGGAAATAAATAACTGCCTTTAAGAAATACAAGAGAACACAGGTAAACAACTGGAAGCCCTTAAAGACGACACACAAAAATCCCTTGAAGAATTACAGGAAAACACAATCAAACGGGCAGAAATACAGGAAAACACGATCAAACAAATGAACAAAACCATTCAGAAATTAAAAACAGAAGTAGAAACAATAAAGAAATCACAAAGGGAGACAACCCTGGAGTTAGAGAACATAGGAAAGAAATCAGGAGTCATAGATGCAAACATCACCAACAGAATACAAGAGATGGAAGAGAGAATCTCAGGTGCAGAAGATACCATAGAAAACATGGACACAACAGTCAAAGAAGACACAAAATGCAAAAAGCTCCTAACCCAAAACATCCAAGATATCCAGGATGCAATGAGAAGACAGAACCTGAGGATAATAGGCATAGAAGAGAGTGAAGACTCCCAACTTAAAGGACCAGTAAATATCTTCAACAAAATTATAGAAGGAAACTTCCCTAACCTAAAGAAAGAGATGAACATAAGCATATAAGAAGCCTACAGAACGCCAAATAGACTGGACCAGAAAAGAAATTCCTCCCGTCACATAATAGTCAAAACACCAAATACACAAAACAAGGAAAGAATATTAAAAGCAGTAAGGGAAAAGGGGCAAGTAACATATAAAGGCAGACCTATCAGAATTACACCAGACTTCTCACCAGAGACTATGAAAGCTAGAAGATCCTGGGCAGAGCTCATACAGACTCTAAAAAGAACACAAATGCCAGCCCAGACTGCTATACCCAGCAAAACTCTCAATAATCATAGAGGGTGAAACCAAAATATTCTATGACAAATCCAAATTTGCACAATATGTCTCCACACACCCAGCCCTACAAAGAATAATACATGGGAAACGCCAACTCAAGGAGGGAAACTACACTCAAGAAAAAGGAAGAAAGTAATCTTTCAACAAACTCGAAAGAAGATGGCCACACAAACAATATAAACAACATCAAAATAACAGGAAACAACAATCACTATTCTTTAATATCTCTTAACATCAATGGTTCAACTCCCCAATAAAAAGACATAGACTGACAGACTGGATCCATAAACAGGACCCAGCATTTTGCTGCATCCAGGATACTCACCTCCGTGTTAAAGACAAACACTACCTCAGAGTAAAGGGCTGGAAAACAATTTTCCAACAAATGGCCCCAAGAAACAGACTGGAGTAGCCATTCTAATATCGGATAAAATTGACTTTCAACCAAAATTCATCAAAAAAGATGAGGAAGGACACTTCTTACTCATCAAAGGAAAAATCTACCAAGAAGAACTCTCAATTCTGAACATCTATGCCCCGAATGCAAGAGCTCCCACTTTCATAAAAGAAACTCTACTAAAGCTCAAAGCACATGTTGCACCTCACACAATAATAGTGGGAGACTTCAACATCCCACTATCAACAATGGACAGATCTTGGAAACATAAACTAAACAGAGACACAGTGAAACTAACAGATGCTATGAACCAAATGGATTTAACAGATATCTATAGAACATTTCATCCTGCATCAAAAGAATATACCTTCTTCTCAGCACCTCATGGTACCTTCTCTAAAATTGATCATATAATTGGTCACAAAACAAACCTCAACAGATATAAGAAGATTGAAATAATGCCATGCCTCCTATCAGATCACTACCAATTAAGGTTGGTCTTCAATGGGTACAACAACAACACAAAGCCCACATACACATGGAAGCTGAACAATGCTCTGCTTAATGATAACTTGGTCAAGGAAGAAATAAAGAAGGAAATTAAAGATTTCCTAGAATTCAATGAAAATGAAAATACAACTTACCCAAACCTATGGGACACAATGAAAGCAGTGTTAAGAGGAAAACTCATAGCTCTGGATGCCTCCAAAAAGAAACTGGAGAGAGCATATACTGACAGCTTAACAGCACATCTGAAAGTTCTGGAACAAAAAGAAGCTAATGCACCCAAGAGGAGTAGAAGGCAAGAAATAATCAAATTAAGGCCTGAAATCAACCAAGTGGAAACTAAAAGAACTATACAAAGAATCAACAAAGCCAAGAGCTGGTTCTTTGAGAAAATCAACAAGATAGATAAACCCTTAGCCAGACTAACCAGAGGGATCAGAGACAGTATCCAAATTAACAAAATTAGAAATGAAAACGGAAATATAACAACAGACTCTGAGGAAATTAAAAAAATCATCAGATCCTACTACAAAAGCCTATATGCAACAAAATTGGAAAATCTGGAGGAAATGGACAAGTTTCTAGACAAATACCAATTACCAAAGTTAAATCAGGATCAGATAAACCATCTAAACAGTCCCATAACTCCTAAAGAAATAGAAGCAGTCATTAACAGTCTCCCAACCCAAAAAAGCCCAAGACCAGATGGGTTCAGTGCAGAATTCTATCAGACCTTCAAAGAAGACCTAATACCAATACTCTTCAAGTTATTCCATAAAATAGAAATGGAAGGAACACTACCTAATTCAATCTATGAGGCCACAGTCACACTGATACCAAAGCCCCACAAAGACCCAACAAAGAAAGAAAACTTCAGACCAATTTCCCTTATGAATATCGATGCAAAAATACTCAATAAAATTCTTGCAAACAGTATCCAAGAACACATCAAAATGATCATTCACCGTGATCAAGTAGGCTTCATCCCTGGGATGCAGGGATGGTTCAATATCCGGAAATCCATCAATGTAATCCACTACATAAACAAACTAAAAGAAAAAAACCACATGGTCATCTCGTTAGATGCTGAAAAAGCATTTGACAAAATTCAACATCCCTTCATGATAAAAGTCTTGGAAAGATCAGGAATTCAAGGAGCATACCTAAACTTAGTAAAAGCAATATACAGCAAACCAGTGGCCAACATCAAACTAAATGGAGAGAAACTTGAAGCAATCCCACTAAAATCAGGGACTAGACAAGGCTGCCCTCTCTCTCTCTCCCTACTCAATATAGTACTTGAAGTTCTAGCTAGAGTAATCAGGCAACAAAAGGAAATCAAAGGGATACAAATTGGAAAGGAAGAAATCAAAATATCACTATTTGCAGATGATATGATGGTATACTTAATTGACCTGAAAAACTCCACCAGAGATCTGCTACAGCTGATAAACAACTTCAGCAAAGTGGCTGGATACAAAATTAACTCAAGCAAATCAGTAGCCTTCCTATACTGGAAGGATAAACAGACTGAGAAAGAAATTAGGGAAATGACACCCTTCACGATTGTCACAAACAATATAAAATATCTTGGTGTGACTCTAACCAAACAAGTGAAAGATCTGTATGACAAGAACTTCAAGTCTCTGAAGAAAGAAGTTGAAAAAGACCTCAGAAGATGGAAAGATCTCCCATGCTCATGGATTGGCAGAATTAACATAGTTAAAATGGCCATCCTGCCGAAAGCAATATACAGATTCAATGCTATCCCCATCAAAATCCCAACTCAATTCTTTGTAGACCTAGAAAGAGCAATTCTCAAATTCATATGGAATAACAAAAACCCAGGATAGCAAAAACTATCCTCAACAATAAAAGGTCTTCTGGGGGAATCAGCCTCCCTGACCTCAAGCTGTACTGCAGGGCAGGAGTGATAAAAACTGCATGGTATTGGTACAATGACAGGCAGGTAGATCAATGGAATAGAATCGAAGACCCAGAAATGAACCCACACACATATGGTCACTTGATCTTCAACAAAGGAGCTAAAACCATCTAGTGGAAAAAAACCAGCATGTTCAACAAATGGTGCTGGATCAACTGGCAGTCTACATGTAGAAGATTGTGAATTGATCCATTCCTATCTCCCTGCACAAAGCTCAAGTGCAAGTGGATCATGGACCTTCACATAAACCAGATTCACTGAATCTAATAGAAGAGAAAGTGGGGAAGAATCTCGAACACTTGGGCACAGGGGAAATGTTCTTGAACACAACACCAATGGCTTGTGCTCTAAGATCAAGTATTGACAGATGGGACCTGATAAAATTACAAAGCTTCTGTAAGGCAAAGGACACTGTGAATAGTGCAAAACGGCAACCTACAGATTGGGAAAAGATCTTTACCAATCCTACATCTGATAGAGTGCTAATATCCAATGTATACAAAGAACTCTAGAAGCTAGATGCCAGAGATCCAAATAACCCTATCAAAAAATGGGGAAGTGAGCTAAACAGAGAATTCTCAACTGAGGAAACTCGAATGGCCGAGAAGCACCTAAAGAAATGTTCAGCATCCTTAGTCATTAAGAAAATGCAAATCAAAAGAACCCTGAGATTTCACCTCACACCAGTCAGAATGGCTAAGATCAAAAACTCAGGTGATAGCAGATGTTGGTGAGGATGTGGAGAAAGAGGAACACTCCTCCATTGCTGGTGGGAATGCAAGTTGATACAACCTCTCTGGAAATCAGTTTGGCAGACCCTCAGAAAAATGAACATAATACTACCTGTGGACCCAGCTATTCCACTCCTGGGCATATACCCAGAAGATGCTCCAACATGTAATAAAGACACATGATCCACTATGTTCATAGCAGCCATATTTATAATAGCCAGAAGCTGGAAACAACCCAGATGTCCCTCCATAGAGGAATGGATACAGAAAATGTGGCACATTTACACAATGGAATACTACTCAGCTACTAAAAACAATGACTTCATGAAATTTGCAGACAAATGGATGGATCTTGAAAATATCATCCTGAATGAGGTAACGCAGTCACAAAAGAATGAACATGGTGTGTACTCACTGTTAAGAGGTTATTAGCCCAAAAGTCTGAAATACCCAAGAGTCACTTCGCAACAACAGTAGTTCTGAGTGTGACATCCCAAATGGAGGACTTGGAGAAAGGACTGAAGGAGCTGAGGGAGTATGCAGCCCCAGGGAGGTAGCAACAGTAGCAACTGGCCTGACCCCCCGATACTTCCGGAGACTGGTCCACCAACTAAAGAATACACATGGAGAGACCCACGGTGCTGTCCACAAATGCGGCAGAGGAGGGTCTTGTCATCTGTCAGGGGAAGGAGAGGCTCTTGGGCCTGAGGATGTTAGATCCCAGTATAGGAGAATGACAAGGAGGAAAGATGAGAGTGGGTGGGTGGGTGGGAGGGTGGGTTGGAGAATATCCCCATATTGGCAGGGGGAAGGCGGAGGGAATGGGGAGGTTCCAAAGGGGAGATCTGAAACAGTTGAAATGTAAACAAACTATGAAAATAAAAAAAAAAAAAAAGAGAGAGAGAGAGAGACTAGCACCACTGCAATAGAACCTTTGCTTTACTGGGACAATTAATTAGATGCTGCTCAGCTGGATCAAGAAATTAGCAGTGATTAAGAAGAGACCAGAATTAGCTGGATGGTGGTGAACCCCTTTAATCCCAGCATTCAGGAGGCAGAGGCAGGCAGATTTCTGAATCTGAGGCCAGCCTGATCTACAGAGCTAATTCCAGGACTGCCAGAGCTACACAGAGATACCCTGGCTCAAAACAAAACAAGGAAACCAAAAAGACTGGGACTTTGAAAGTTGGAATGTTTTATATCGTGATATTAATATTACCTTGCCATCTTGGGAATAAATGTGTTGAATAGTGATATGTTTGTGTGTCAAATTGACAAGGGGTCAATTGTGCTGGCCAGTTTTATGTCAAGTTCTTTTTTTTGTTTGTTTGTTTGTTTTTGTTTTTTGTTTTTTGAGACAAGGTTTCTCTGTGTAGCCCTGGCTATCCTGGAACTCACTCTGTAGACTAGGCTGGGCTCGAACTCATAAATCCTCCTGCCTCTGCCTCCCAACTGCTGGGATTAAAGGCGTGCACCACCACTGCCCAGCTTATGTCAAGTTCTTATAACCTGAAAAGAGGAAACCACAATTGAGAAAATATTGGCCGGTAGACAAGTGTGTGTGCACTGTCTTGAGGTATGAATGATATTGGATGGACCACCCCACATCGGTAGTGCTATCCTTGGGCAGGTGGTTCTGAGTCACATAAGGAAACATATTAAGTTATGTAGAACCATTCATAAGTGGCATTCCTCCATGGCTTCTGCTTTAGTTCCTGCCTCCAGATTCCTGCTCTGTTTTGACTTCCTGCCATGACTCCCTTCAGGAATGAACTGTTAACTGGAAGTGTAAGCTAAAATAAACCCTTTGCTCCCCAGGTTGTTAAGACCTGCCCTTTTGCCTTCTGGTCTGGGCTTGTGCTCTGAGCAGACCTTGGGCGTGAACTCCTCAGCCAGTCCCACAACACCCAGAGGAAACTTCACTCTTAGGGTGCTCTAACATGCCCAGGATCCCAGGATCCCAGGATCTGAGGAGCTTGGTCACTCCAGAATCTCAGAGTTGCAGAGGCAGCTTGACTCCCAGGAGTTCTGTCACACCCAGGATCTCAGTATCACATGATCCCAGAATCACAGGATCTCAGAGTTAGCTGGTCTTTGAGGAGTTCTGACACAACCAGGATCACAGGAAGGACAGGTTCCAGTCAGATAAAGGGAGGGCAGGTAGCACTAGAGATAACCAGATGGCAGGAGGCAAGCACAAGAACATAAGCAACAGAAATTAAGGTTACCTGGTATCATCAGAACACAATTCTCCCACCATAGCAAGTCCTGGATACACCATCACACCGGAAAAGCAAGATTCAGATCTAAAATCACTTCTCATGATGATGATGGAAGACTTTTAAAAAGACATAAATAACTCCCTCAAAGAAATACAGGAGAACACAGGTAAGCAGCTAGAAGCCCTTAAAGACGAAACACAAAAATCCGTTAAAGAATTACATGAAAACACAACCAAACAGGTGAAAGAATTGAACAAAACCATCCAGGATCTAAAAATGGAAACAGAAACAATAAAGAAATCACAAAGGGAGACAACCCAGCAGTTAGAAAACCTAGGAAAGAGATCAGGAGTCATAGATGCAAGCATCACCAACAGAATACAAGAGATAGAAGAGAGAATCTCAGGTGCAGAAGATACCAGAGAAAATATTGACACAACAGTCAAAGAAAATGCAAAATGCAAAAAACTCCTAACACAAAACATCGAGGAAATCCAGGAAGAGATTGAAGATTCCCAACTTAAAGGGCCAGTAAATATCTTCAACAAAATTATAGAAGAAAACTTTCCTAATCTAAAGAAAGAGATGCCCATGAACATACAAGAAGCCTATAGAACTCCAAATAGACTGGACCAGAAAAGAAATTCCTCCCATCACATAATAATCAAAACGCCAAATGCACTAAACAAGAAAGAACATTAAAAGCAGTAAGGGAAAAAGGTCAAGTAACATATAAAGGCAGACCTATCAGAATCACACCAGACTTCTCACCAGAGACTATAAAAGCTAGAAGATCCTGGGCAAATGTCATACAGACCCTAAGAGAACACAAATGCTGGCCCAGGCTACTATACCCAGCAAAACTCTCAATTACCATAGATGGAGAAAACAAGCTATTCCATGACAAAACCAAATTTACACAATACTTTCCACAAATCCAGCCTTACAAAGGATAATAGATGGAAAACACCATAAGGAGGGAAACTATACCCTAGAAAAGCAAGAAAGTAATCTTTCAACAAACCCAAAAGAAGATAGCCACACAAACATAATACCAACTCTAACAGCAAAAATAACAGGAAGTAACAATCACTTTTCCTTAATATCTCTTTACATCAGTTGACTCAATTCCCCAATAAAAAGCCAAAGACTAACAGACTGGGTATGTAAACAGGACCCAGCATTTTGCTGTATACAGGAAATGCAACTCAGTGACAAAGACAGACACTACCTCAGAGTAAAAGGTTGGAAAACAATTTTCCAAGCAGATGGTCCCAAGAAACAAGCCGGAGTAGCCACTCTAATATCAAATAAAATCAACTTTCAACCAAAAGTTATCAAAAAAGATAAGGAAGGATATTTCATACTGGTCAAATAGAAATATTTAAGGGGTAACTTCAGCAAGTGTTATAGGTATCTGATGAATCTCAGTGTAATGGCCTTGGGAAATGCAAAGGAATGTTGCTCTTTGCTCAGAGTGAAGCTAACATATCTTCAAGGGAGAACACTGGAGATATTTGAATTTTATGTTCACATTAGGGAGATGAGTCCTATATATTTTAGAAGACTAGTATTTATTTTCTCTGAATTTAGTCAGGAATTGTCAACTTATTTCTAGTTGAGTAACAGTAGTAAGGTTTTCAAAGTCTACTGAAAACAAGTAACATTAAACATGTGATTTATGAGATTAGGTTATATGTGCTATTTGACTGAAATCAACTTTCCTTTGTCATTTCAAAGGAGAAAAAAATGAATGGCCTATAAAACTGTAAGAGTTGATCAGTCAGAAATAATTTCCAATTGCATAATGTTTTTACAAAGTGATTTAATTCATTGTAATCATATTTATAATGTGAAATTATAAGATGATGATATATTGGCTTCTAACATTTTAACCTAGAAAATAGCATTTTAATTATTATAGAAATGTCTACAAGTAATTTCATAATTTATTACTTCTGTATTTAATTTTGACATGTTTCTCATAATTCACCATTGTATGTAATACTGTGATAGATATCCCACAGCATATACATATTTTTGTCAACATAAATTCCTAGAAATAAGTTTACTTGATAAAATTTTACGCACAATTTGTACTTTGGTACTTGTTGATAAACTGTTCATTAGAAGTACTGTATTGATTTGTACTGCTATATGGAACATTTCTCTAAAATTCTCTAACAATTAAATTTTATTATATTAAAAAAGAACAAAAAAGAATGCACTTTCTTTAGAAAATTAATTGAAATAATTGATTCTGAAATTCTTGTGAAAATACAGAAAGACCTACAATAGCCAAAACAAACAATAACAAAAAAAAAACCCAAAATTTGATTTCTAAAAACTGCCTGATTTTAAAACTTATTATAAAGATTATAGTAATCATAATATCATGATATGGGTAGACATTTGTACTGGCTGGTTTTGTGTGTCAATTTGACACAAGCAAGGTGTGTACTACAAGGGGCAGAGCTGGAGAAGTGACCCAAGCCCTTGGAGGATCCCAGAAGATCGTGAGTAGATACCAGACATTAGACGGTTGGAGTTTGATTTTACTTTTGATTGTGATTGTGCCCTGATATTTTTCTCTCTTGAAGGAAGAAAATATTTTAGTGGAGCCCACATTTAAGAGACTTTGAATTGTAAAAAGACTTTGAGTTTTAAAAGGTATTGAATATTTTAAAGGGATCGGAATTTTAATATGTAAAGACTGTGGGACTTTGAAAGTTATTTAGATCTCGGTGATGAATAAGAAAGTAAGGGTTAAGGCTTAATACTGATGTGTTTGTGTGTCTAGTTGACAAGCAGTCAATTGTGCTGGCTGCTTTCGTGTGTCAACTTGACACAAGCTGGAGTTATCACAGAGAGAGGAGTCTCCCTTGAGGAAATGCCTCCATGAGATCCAGCTGTCTGGCATTTTCTCAATTAGTGATCAAGGATGGGAGGGCCCATTGTGGATGGTGCCATCCCTGGGCTGGTAGTCTTGGGTTCTATAAGAAAGCAAGCTGAGCAAGCCAGGAGAAGCAAGCCAGTAAGCAGCATCCCTCCATGGCCTCTGCATCAGCTCCTGCTTCCTGACCTGCTTGAGTTCCAGTCCTGAATTCCTTTGGTGATGAACAGCAATGTAGAAGTGTAAGTTGAACCAACCCTTTCCTCCCCTTTCTCCCAAAAGACCTGCCCTTTCCAGGACACTTTCTTCCCTGTGAATTGGCACCAGCTGCTCCCCCACCCCCCAATTGAACATCCATAATTTCCTTAGGGCAGAACATGGGTCTTTTTAAACAATCTTTCATGTTCTGAATAGAAACAGGAAGGGCTGAATGGCTCAATGTTATAAACATTTTTTTTTTTTTTGAGCCTATTAGCAGTTTTGAAAAATCCAGAAGTACACCAGGACTAAATGGTAAAACTTTCCTTTCATAAGAACTTGAAGCATTTAAAATAAATAACACTGGCTTGAAAAACTAACTCTACCTTCTAAATGAAGTCATTGATTTTCATTATAATGAAATTATAGTGCAAATCATAAACCCTGAGAGTCATAAAGAATAAAATGACATTTTTATCAGAAAAAAATTTAAGGAAAAGGGGAGAGGAGAAGTCATTGTCCATTTCTCTTCTTTTCACATGATCATAGCTCTTCCTAAATACCTTTAGAGATTGCTGAAGGGGCCTGGGGGGAGTAGGGATGGCACAGGAGAGGAGGCTTGCACAAAATTCCTGGTTATCAACTACTTTGAAAATATTTATGAAGTTAAATATAAAATGTTAAATCATTAAGTGCTCTATAAAGTTCTGCTGGATAATTAAGTAAGCATGGTGCTCCAGGTATATTCTTCAGAGCCTTAGGAGAGGGATTTGCATGAGGCTAAGCCGAGGACAGGAGAATAATCTCACCAGTTACCTGTTGATGGAAATAAAAGCTTTTACAAAGACACACTTTCTGCCTTCAGGTAACTGTTGAACGCAAAGTTGAATTTCTAGTATTCATTTTGTTTGGGCCAACCACTGGGGAAGGAGTTTGTGAAACCTGTAATGGACCTGATGGCAAACCCTAGACTCATTCATACCTATTTCCTAGTTGGATTTTTTTCTCCCTAAATTTATACTCCTTTAAAAACACCCACAATAGAAATGTAAATAAAGAAAATATCCAATAAAAAAAAGCAAAAAAACCCAAAAAAACCCATAATACCTCTCTCTGTGCTTGTATGCTAAGATGACTGCATGCATGTTTTTCAAGGAAGCCTCTGGATTTTCCCATCCTTTGTTTCCCTTGATAAATAGTTTATGTCGAATTCCTCTGGCTTTGGTGCCAGGCATGAAACTCAGGGCCTCCTGCAAGCTCAACAGTGATGGCTGTTGTGATGGCTAAAGAAACTCCATTTTATGCTAGGCATCCATCTTGGTACCCACTAGCTTTTTGTCTCTGACTCCAGTCCCTGGAAGATAAGTTCCCAGTAACCATGACTCAGTGACCCTCGCCCAGAAATGTACAGCCATGACAGTCTGCTTGTACTGATATGACAAACTGCTTTCTGTCTTCTGAAACCTGCTTATGCAGACAATCAAGGATTATTTTGAGGTAGCCTTGACTTCCTTATCTTGTCAGAGCAGAACAGTTCTTAGGTATACTTGTGCAGACACCCAAGGTCTTCATTTTCACCTTTGAAAATCCTTCCTGCATTCCCCTTCATCAAAGATTTTATGAATCTGAGAGAATGTGTGGCCTGGCCAGCAGTTTTAATAAATTCAGATAATTGTAATCTGAATTAAGACTGGTGGTCTTGAACTCCATAATACTTTCTTTACTAAAATTTCAGCCCTAACAGGACAGTTTGGTGTCATTCTATTCTTCTGTTACATTTGTACATACTGTCATCCTAACTTAAGCATAAACATCAAAACTTGAAGCATGCTG
The DNA here is from genome assembly GCA_019843965.1 of Rhynchomys soricoides. NCBI lineage: Eukaryota > Metazoa > Chordata > Mammalia > Rodentia > Muridae > Rhynchomys > Rhynchomys soricoides. The sequence continues at coordinate 3,079,978 of JADRCH010000118.1, read as the reverse complement.
TTAGTGTTGAGTTTTACAAGAATTTATGTCACTGGATCCAAACTGGTGGAGGGGAAGGCAGTGGGCTAATTTTCTACCATCACATGTATATTTGGATCATGCTTGTGTCTTGAAATTCATAATTTAAAAGGGCAGTTATCTGGGCTTCCTTCCTTCTTTCTTTCCTGGCATTTGCAAAATGTTTTCCTGGAGTTGAGTTTTAGCACTTTGAGGATGATGGTGACCATGACAATGACCATGACCAGACTCTGCAAACAGTTGGCATATATTCAGTGCTCCTCCTGACATGCCATGAAGGCTACTGTATTGAGAGCATCCCAAGGCATGGTATACTCTTCTGTGACCTCATGGCATAGTGTAGAAAAGCTGGGGGGCTGGAAGCTCACCCAGCTGCCCAGCTGCAGAGCCTGGCCTCCAGCTCAGACCTTGGCTGGTTCTGTTATCCCCAGCCTCTCTCCAACTTCCAGCTTCAGAAGGTTTGGCCTAGATCTTGACTTGAGGTAGGTCTCCGGTTAGGCACACCAGGATTCACCAAAGAATGAGTTGATGTAACATTTATACTATCTTTCTGGGGACACTGGTAGATGAAGTCTGTTTCCTGCAGAGCTAGAAGGGCTCATGGCCAGTGATCCAGTTTCTTTACTCTGTAACCAAGGAAACAGGAATCCTCAGAAGCTACATACACACTGTTGGGAAAGGTTACAGGAAGAGAGAAATCAGGGCTACAGGGAATTGACACACAGAAGGGGCTGAAGGAAAAGGAAGCATGTAGCTGCCTTGAGTCCTTGCCTTGCCTTTCCTGAAATGATGGGCAGTAACCTGGAATTATGAGCAGAAATGAACCTTTGCTCCCCTAACTTGCTCTTTTGTTTTTTTTGGTCTGGATATTTTATCACAGTAACAGAAATGAAACTAGGAAAGTGGCCCAAGCAGAGCTCTGCAGGAAATCAATTGTAAAGTGACACATTGGACTGTGAATTGGAGAGGGGGAAGTTTCTAGAACTTTCTTAAGAATATGTGATCCTTTGTCTGGAAAGTGCAAATGGAAAACTCCTTCACAGTCCCTGAGCTGAAGACTGCAGCAGCGGCTCTGAGGTAATGTGTACAGTGTGTGTGCCTATAAATCACTGAAAAGAAAGACCAAGTGTGGAGAAAAGATGTATCTCCTGGGCGTGAGGAGTTATTGAATATCTGAGCCAGGGAGCAGGGATTTGTGGGAAGGCAATTTCCTGGGTCCGTTCACAAGGACAATGAATCACAGCTGAGAACTGCATCACTAGAGCAGGAGACCAGAGGGTGACGTGTCCAGAAACCCTGAGGTGACTGGCAAGTGCTCATGCAAGAGCTTGTAGACACTTTCCAGAGCCTATGTAAAGTCTCCACTCAGCACCAAATGAGGGATGGCTCATGCCATCCCAGCTTGCTCTTAGGAACTCAGACTAATTGCTGCTGCTCTTCCCACATTCTCATCTAACTCCTGGTCTTCATTCTGCCCCTTGGGATTGTTCCCACACAGACGTCTTCCTAAATCATACCCACCTGTCATTTAGGAGCAGAAGCCACTGAGGCCACCCATGTAGGTAATTAGTGCTAATTAAAAACAAATCAAAACTTTCTGAGACAGGGTCTTTGTATGCAGCTTTATGGCCTTGAATTTATGGGGCTCCCTCTGTCTGTCTTGGTCTCCCAAGTGCTGAGATTACAGATGTGAGCACTGTATCTAGCTGTTAGTGTTAATTTCAGGTCTCTTCTATGAAGGCTCAGCAGCCATTGACCCAGTGGGAGGACATCCACAGCAGGGATTACATCTGGCCAGTGCAGCCTAGCTTATAAGGTGTTCAGTGCTGTGAGGCCAGAGGAGCTGAGACATGGGTGGGACAATTCCTGACTCTTTCTCACCCACTTTCCTCAGTGGATGGTTACTGCGTGGGGTAAACAGGGAAGTGTGGGGGTGTGAGTATGCTGATGATCTGTTCTGGTGCTTTCCGAATTCCCGGTGAAACATTCAATTATCAGCTGAGGGTGGTGGGGGAGGGGAACATGAGATGAAAGATGACAGTGTACATAGCTGTTTGTAGAGCAAGAGGGAAGGGCAGGAGAGGATGGCTGTGACCAGGGTCCCCCAAAGCAGGCAGCTTTGAGTTTAAGGTGGGACCACCACCTGGAAGTAGATGCTGAGTCACTCTGTGTCTACTTTTTGAGTATCCAAGCGTGAGGGAGAGCATCCTGGATGTGGGAGCTCCCATATATGAGTTCTGCATGGATCTGGTTGTATCTGTTGCTGTGATGAACACTGTGACCAAAAGCAGCAGTTAGGGAGGATGTATGCTTACACTTCCATGTCACAACCATCCATGAAATCAAGGCAAGAACCTGAAGGTGGCAATGCTTGATATTCAATGTCAAATTACCTCCAACTGGAGAACTCATAGTCAAGAAAGTACAGCAGGAGCAATGGAGGATGCTGCTTGTAGGCTCACCGAAGGCTCACACTTAGCTAGCTTTCTTAGATAGTCCTCCTGCCCAAGGAATGTGCTGCTCACAATGGGTGAGGCCCTAGTATATCAATTAATAATCAATATAATTCCATACAAACATGCCATCAGACCAACCTTACCTAGGCAATTCCTCAACTTAGGCTTCTCCTCTTAAAATGGCTCTGGGCTGTGACAAGTTGGAAATGGTTAACCAGGATAGTCATTATCTTTAAATATAATCAATTTTAAAGTAAAATTCTACATATTCCAACATTGCCAAGTCTGTCAGTAAGCTCATTTTCAAGTCCTTTGACTTATACATAAATCTCCAGTTTTGAATAGCCTACGTACCAACCTTGGTCATAGTTATTTAATTGGAAATGTGACAAAAGCAAGAGGGAGTAAGTACTCCTGGGGGAGAGGGGAGTTGGTAACAGATGAAGAGCTAGTGAGGAGCCGTAAGAGGAGAGTTGAGCTGGCTCAGTCCAAGACTGCAGTCTCACTGAAGATGTGGCTGAACACAAGAGAGGTTATGGTAGTACCCAGGGAAGCAGTGGCTGAACATGGGCAGACCACGGTAACACAGCCAGCACATCTTCTCTCATGATCATAAAGCTCCTGATATAAAAATGTTGGTATAGGCAGCAAGTACCCAGGATGAAGGTTGTTCTCATGGACTGAGCTCAGGAAGAGGAGGAGAGCCTTGTGCACGGAGCAAGCCCGCAGTAAGAAGGGAACTATCTCACCAGGAGGCACCAGGGGTGTTGCTGCAGATCCATTTGGTGTTCAACACACTCTACTCTTTGAGTGTAACTTTGCTTTTCAATCTGTGTATCAAAACGTGGTGCCTATACCATTAGGCTTTGAGAGTTCTTTGTCTGGATTGGCCATAATGTCAGCTGGATGCAAAAATTCAGCTTCCTCTTCAGTTTCCTGTTCATGCTTTTTGATCTGCCTTATAGGATTATCTGTAATCTGCTCCTGTAATCAATCATTTCTGAAGTAAGATGAGATATTAATACAATAAACAAAGGATCCTTTTGCAGTAGTGGGGTGGGTAGACCCTTGGGCCTCTCATTGTCTCTATCTTTGTGTAATTTCCTCCTTCTCTTACTGGACAAGAACTTGGCCTAGGAATTAGCTTCAGGCAAAAGTTCCACTTCATCATATCTATGATTCCACACACAGTGTGAGTTTTCATCTGGCTAGTGGTCTGTGGAATGCTGTTAGGGACTTCCTGTGGTGGGGGCGTAGTAAGGAACTATGGGAGGCCTCTCACTGGCGAGAGTGGTCAGCAAAAAGTCAGGCCTCAGTTTGCAGCAAGGACATGAATCTTGCCAGGAGCTGAATGAGTTTAGACTATCCCAGGCAAGGCTTCAGACCAACACCGAGCCTTGCAGGGGACCTGGGTAAGCATGCTTGAGCTCCTAATCCACAGAGATTGTAGGAAATAAATGTGCATTCTTTCTACTCACTAAATTCATTTGTTAAACAATAGATAACTGATAGCACTCTGTATTCAATTTTCGTGTTCTCCTTAAGATGTACTTGGAGTCAGGAGAAGAGATATTTGGTCTTTGTTTCTCTGTCAAGAAAGTTGTGGGCCCTTTTGGTAAGCAGCTTGATGAAGGGGCTGGTGTTATGAATGGTGTTAGATATTGAAGGCAAGAGGATAAAGAGTTTGAGGCCATCTGGCTGTACATAGTGAGTCCTTGTCTTGGAAAATAAAACAAAGACCAAAATATGATAACATCGAAAAGACCAGGCTAAGAATGATCATCTCAACTAAAGATGGACAAGAATGTCTCTGCAGGTGGGAAGAAGCCACACCCTATCTTAGCCTTGCTCCACCACCATTCCCCAACCCCAAGCTGTCACTAATGGTCACTGCCACCAGTCAGGCAGCAGTTACCCTCCATGGACCAGATAATCAGCATGTTTTATAGGTACCAGAGCTATGGTCTATGGGTCATGTTGGTTATGAGGTGACTGGTGTTGGAGAGCGTCTGTGCATAGATAGATGGATGGAAGGAGAAACTTCTCCAAATGAGTGTGAAAGTCTTCAAGTCACCCTGCCAAGGATGTCCCACTGTTCATATCCATGCCTAGACATCTCTGATACAGTCATTATTAGGCAAATTAGATTTTCTCCCCCTGGAACCCTATCAAAAAGGCTCTGCATATACAGGCATGTCTCATCTCAAGATAGCCCGTGAGTATGTGATCAGAAGATGCTTCCAAACACACTGCTCATCAATAACGTCCAGTGACTCGGCTTCTGGTGGTGCAGGGGAACTATATTAAGGAACACAAGAGGCAGGAACTATAAAGAATAGGAGCCATGGCATTAATTCTCTTAAACAATCAGAGCTGGGCCAGCTATTTTCCTGATTTATGTTACTCTTTATTGCAAAACAGCGTGCCTCGTCCAGCTTAAATCTGAAAGAGCCACAAGGGAAACTCAAGAACATCTTCAGCCTGTGCTCCTCCTGGGTATAAACTAACTGCTCACAAGAAAATAGAATAAGCAGCCCTCGCTGCTTAAATACAGTTTATTTCTGCTGTGCATACATTCCAGTGGGGTGATTATCTTAATCACAAGCGTTGAGAGCAAATTAGTTCATCTTAAAATTCATTATTGACAATGGACTTAGTTCAATACTGAATTTCTAAACACATCTCTACATGCAATAAAATTGAATCTGGCACTGGTCTAGCCAGAGCATGAGTGGAGGGGGTGAGGGGCAGGTGAGTGGTGGAGAGGCAAGGATGCACAGGTCTGAAGCAGCCTCTATCTCTTTAAAAAGGTTTAAACTAATTAGTTTGTTTGTTTGTTTGTTTGTTTGTTTTTTGAGACAGTGTTTCTCTGTGTGTAGTCCTGGCTGTCCTGGAACATGCTTTGTAGACCAGGCTGGCCTTCAACTCACAGAGATCTACCTTCCTCTGCCTCCCGGCTGCTGGGGGATTAAAGATGTGAGAAGCCATGCCCAGCTTTAATACATTTTTTAAGGTAGTGTGTAATGTAATAGGTCTCGCCACGACATTTTCATGTATATCTCATCATACTTTGTTCTTAAATTCCCCATTGCCCACCTCCAAGAACTCCTCTTGCTGCTCTCTCTCTCTCTTCCCCTGCTAAGTCCCCTTATACTTTCACACCACCTGTGCTCCATTCCCTTCCCTCTCCCTTTAGACCTCTTCCTCCCCTCTCATGGCCTCCTTTCCACTCTTATGCCACACATACATACACTCACAGAGACAGACACACATATGCACAGACACAGACACACACACAGACAAATACA
>JADRCH010000118.1:3061124-3074186 GCA_019843965.1 Rhynchomys soricoides | reverse complement strand
ACACACACATAGACATAGATACATACGCACACACACACAGACACACAACACACACAGGCAGATACATACACACAGACACACACATAGACAGATACACATACAGATAGACACATGCATACAGACACACAGACACACACAGACAGATACACAGACAGACACATATACACAGACATACATAGAAAATAGATAAATACACACAGACACTTATAAACATAGACACATACACACACAGACAGATACATAGACAGACATATATACACAGATAAATACACACAGACACTCATATACACAGACACATACACACACAGAGGCAGATACACACACACACAGACACATACACACAGATACATATACACAGAGACAGACACATACACAAAGACACACATAGACACATACAGACATATAGACACACAGATATACATACACACAGACACATATATGCACAGACACAAGCAGACACATACATGCACAAACAGACACACAGACAACCATGCACACAGACAGAAGTCTCTCTCTCCCCGCTCTCCCCCCCCTTTCTCTCTTCCTCACATTATACCCATCCATTGCTCACTCTCCCCCAGCTGTGGCAGCCTCTTTGCTGTTCTGGAATGTTCTCCAGAACTCAGGGCCTTGGTATTTACTTTTCTTTTTTACTTGACTATGTTCTCCGAATACCCACATGATTCATTCCTTCACTTTCTTTATGCCTCTGTTTAAATGTCTCTAGAATCCACAGAGCCTTACTTTGTTTCATGCAAAATGGGAAGAGAGTCACATGTAGAGTAAGTGTAAGGGTCTGTTCAGCGTGCTTAGCACTCTGCCTGCCTGATACAGAAAAAAACCAAAACCAAAAACATCAAACAAGAACATCAGGGAAAGGGAGAAATGCCAAAGGCACAGAAGAGCAGGTGGTGTGTTTTCATGTAAAATAGAATATATCGGTGTTGTAGCTACTTTTTAAATTGTTGCTGTGGCCAACCTAGGACAGAAGCTACGTAAGACTCAGATGAGGTAAATGTTGGGGTGGGTCAACTCAAAGCCCTGGATCTGGGCCTGGGCAGAGCAGGAAGACAAGGGATTAGTTCACATGCCCCTGACGTTCTCATTTCTCCTTTAATTCAGTCCTGAACCTTAACCTAGGCATCTCTTAGTTCAACTAACCTGGCCTACTTGACAATCAAAATTAACCATTATGAATCCATCAAGTGGCACCCAAACATGTCTTATTAATCTGTAACAATTGGGATGAAAATTTTGAGGGAAAATGTCACAGGTTTTTGAAAAAGGAAAAGCAGAAAATGAAGCCTAGGGGAAGGGGCAAGCAAAGAAAGCAACTATCTGAGCCCCTTGTCTTCTCTTTTAAGGAATTCAGATGCTGGGCCACAAGCAGGTGGCCCTTTTGTACTCCCTAACCCAATTTCCAAATGGGTTTAAAACTTAAAACTTTTTTGGATTTAAAAAAAATGTAACATTTTTAAATAACTTTAATTCTTGAGTGTCTTTGCTTATAAGATTGCCACGGCTTTATAATGGTATGATAGCCACAAAGTATAAACTATATTTGCAGTCTGAAATAGTTCACCATCAGCCAGATGATGGTGATGCATATCTAATCACAGCACTTGGGTAGGCAGAGGCAGGCAGAGATCTCTGAGTTTGAGGCCAGCATGGCAGCATGGTCTATGGAGTGAGGTCCAGGACAGCCAAGTCTACAGAGAGAAACCTTGTCTCAAAAAGAAAGAAAGGAAGAAAAAAACAAAAAACAACCATTACCTCATGTACTGTTTGCAGACAAGGTTTTCAATCTACAGTTAGATGACGTTGGCCTTTCAGTAAAGCAAACAGTGTGAACTTGATTTCTGCTTTTCTCATTCATCTCTTCTTTGCAGCAACTGACACAATTTCACCAGTGTCTGACTGTACTACACCACACGCAGTCTGTACTGCTTTGTTGGGATGCATGTTCAGGCCTGTGAGAAGGTCACAGCCGTCCCTTTTAAGTCCCTGGTTCTTTGGGTCCTGATGCCTGTCAGTCAGTTTATAGCTACTCTTTCCCTGCAGACAGAGGAACAGATTTCCTGGTTGACAATAAAGCTGAACCTCACAGCTCATGTTTATCAACAACTGGGACCTCAAATCTCCTTGGCTTGAGATACTTGAATTCCTAGGAGATTGTTTGCAGATTTGGAAGTATAAGTGCACACATTTTACAGGATAAGAAGCTCCCTAAGAGACTTGAGCAGAGTAAGGAAACTCCATGAAAGGACCCCCAAGGGGACAGCAGGATAGAACCAAGTGGGACTGGGAATAAAGCCTGCACTCGGCCGCCAGGCTTGGAGAAAGACTCACAAATCTCAGGGACTGGGAAAAGTATTCAGGAAATATTTCAACAGTTGAAAAAAATAACTGCTTGGCCTGGCACCATTTCAGAATGCCCCCAAAACCAGAAAAGACCTGGAAACAGGAAACAAACCCAATTACTGGACCAGATAGCAGAACAAAGCCCAGAACAATTAAAGACTCCAAACATTTGCATTGTCCAACAAGAAAACTTAGACAAGTCAGAGGCAGGCCAAGGAGGAAAACCCAGCCTCCAACTCAGAAAAGGGTCAGCCAATCACAACCAGTTCAGAACTGGCCTCAATGCTAGAATTAGCTGTCAGCTTGAAATAAAAATCTGCTGAGGAATCTCCAACACACAGGATTTATTTGGGAATAATACACACGAGGTTATAATAATACACTTGAGTTCAATACACAGAGACCATTGCTGCCTCCTGTCTACAGAATAAAGGAAAAGGGGGTAGGGGACAAAGAGCTTATGGGATGAAGTGGTGCTGGGTGGGTCTTATGTGAGCTAGAGTTCTGACTGGCAGATGGTAATTGTTGCTAGGCAGGATTTGGAATTGAGTTCTGATTAGGCCCCTGTAGGTTTGCATTGGAGGTACAAGAAGAGTTTTGAAACAGGAGTGAGTACCCTAAGTTCTTCCCATGGCCCTCTGACTCTGTTTCAGTTAGTGTCATACTTTGTGCTGTTAGTTTTTCAAGTGCAAGAGAGAAGCAACATTGTTACCCTAGCTGAATACTGAGAACAGGATTTTTTTTTTTTTTTTCGAGACAGGGTTTCTCTGTGTAGCCCTGGCTGTCCTGGAACTCACTCTGTAGACCAGGCTGGCCTCGAACTCAGAAATCCGCCTGTCTCTGCCTCCCAAGTGCTGGGATTAAAGGCGTGCGCCACCACGGCCCGGCCAGAACAGGATCTTTATACAAAAGGATAAACACGTAAAAAGAGAAGAGAGTCTTTGGCTGGAGAGATCACTCAGTGGTAAGAGCACTGGCTGTTCTTTCACAGTACCTGAGTTTGGTTCCCAACACTCACTGGCAACCATCTGTAATTCCAATCCCATGGGATTTGACCCCTTTTCTGGTTTCCACACATATTGCATGAACATAGTACATAGACATTCATGCAGGCAAAGCATCTTGTACTGGCTGGTTTTATGTCAACTTGACACAAGCTGGAGTTATCACAGAGAAAGGAGTTTCAGTTGAGCAAATGCTTCCAGAGATCCAGCTATAAGGCATTTTCTCAATTAGTGATCAAGGGTGGAGGGCCTCTTGTGGGTGGTACCATCTGTGGGCTGGTAGTCTTGGGCTTTATAAGAAAGCCAGCTGAGCAAGCCAGGGGAAGCAAGCAAGCCAGTAAGAAACATCCCTTCATGGCCTCTGCATCAGCTCCTGCTTCCTGACCTGCTTGTGTTCCAGTGCTGACTTCCTTCGGTGATGAACAGCAATTGGAAGTATAAGCTCAATAAACCCTTTCCTCCCCAACTTGCTTCTTGGTCATGAAAATATCTATTTGTGCAGGAATAGAAACCCTGACTAAGACACATCTATACATATAAATAAAAATAGATAAATCTTTTAAAAAATAAATTCTCTAATGTGAAACAGTGCTAAGGAATATTGAACTCTTATAGTAAATGATAAGAGGCAGAATATTAAAAAGCACATCACCAATGTCATGGTGGCTCATGCCAGTAATTCTAGCACTTGAGAGGCTGACATAGGAGAATTGCCATGACTTTGAGGCTAGCCTGGGCTACAAAATGAGACCTTCTTTCAGAACAAAAAGTCAAACAACAAAACCAAACAATACCAAACAATTTCACTTGAAATCATCAGACAGGTAAAGTTCATGAGAGTAGAAATCTTGTTTCTGGAGTACGGTATCACAGAAATAAAGAGCACAAAGAAACATTGGATTGGAGATGGTCAGGAATTCTCTGTGTTGATAGAGGTGCACGTTACAGGAGTATCTGCAGTATCCAGCTCATGGATTAAGGATTCTTGTTAGAATTTCAATATGCCAATAGGAAAAATCACACTTCACGTAGAAGCAGATCCAGTGGCAGTGATAAGCATATGAAATGCTCAGTATCATTAGGATCCCTAAAGACAAGTACAACCACAGCCAGAAAGTATTATCTACCTGCCAAATTGTGATATTTTAAAACTTTGTGATGCTTTTGGCACCTCTTATCACAGGCTCTATGTAGGATAGTATAGAGTAATTACTTCAGGAAATATGGCTAACCTGTGCAATTAAATATCACTTCCATGAGTGTTTCTTTAAGAAAGAAAGTCTTGATTATTAGAGACATAGATCTTGATCATAGTATCACTGGAATTTGTGGGACCATAGACAGATAGTACAGTCAAGTATGTGTTATAAACAACCATCAGAGGTGGAATTTTATGAAGATACCTAAATGGCATAATGGGGTCTTAGGGTGACACAAGGGTGTGAAAAGCTGGTCTCCAAAGAACACCTGCAGAATGAGTTGGCACCCATCTATCATCTATCTACCAACATACAGAACTAAACTGTATGACGTTTGGAGACACAAACATGGTAATAATAAGAAAAAGTGGCAGAAGGAACAGAATTTGAAATCATGGAAGTAGAGAGAATGCAAAGATGTTTGTTTACTACTTCTCCTCTGCCCTCCTGTTTCTCCTCCCAACCTCTTCCTCCTCTCCTCTGCTTTGATTGGATCTTGACCTGTAGCCCAGCAGGTGATCTCCTGCCTCAGTCTTCCTAATGCTATGTTTCCACCCTTTAAACTTTATATATTCTCTGCAGAAATTCTTTCTTGTAAAAGAGCGAAAAGATAATACAGGGGGGTCAACCAAAGGTTATAAAGTAAAATGATGTATATATAATTTTCTAAAATTACCAGCGACAACTTCAAAACCCTTATGAAACTCAATTTGGACCTGCCAGCTTTTTAAATGTGAAGTCTCCTCATTTAGAATGATAGGATTATGCTGTCTAAAGGCAGAACAGAAAGTCATGAATAATGCTGTTAATGAGGTAGATGCATGGTGTTATGAACATGTTACTTATTCCCAGATCATAATTAACCGAGTGTCTGTGGATGTGAGGTGCTTGAGTGTAGAGATTTCTGGTGTTTTTTTCTGTAGAGATGTTCATTTGGCCTTTTCTTCACAACAGTTCATTGCATGAGGTGCAATTCATCTTCTCCGCAGGACACTTCAAAGCCATCAGAGGGGCATAGGGAGTGCAGGGCAGAGGATGGGAGGGTCACAGCGCAACACAGAGAAGCCTGCTTTTGAAAACTCAATATTTAAGTTAAAAACATTATTCTATCACTTTGGAAGACTAATGTCTCCCTGGTGCATTTGTGCCCTTGCACACGGCAGTGGTTTCTGGAAGAAATGACCTGAATCTGAAGGATACATTGCCAATAAAAGGAGGTAAATTCCATTCTGAATTTCTGGTCTGTGGCAAGACCAAAGTGGCCATGTGCAGATCTACTTAGACTTAGGAGCCCACATCTGGCTGAGTGGCTGAGGATCAGCTCATAAGGAAGAGAAAAATCAGATACCATTCATCTGAAACTGCCCCCAAACCCACATGGTGCAAGGTCTGAGGATACAGCTGGGTTGATAGACTGCTTGCCTAGTGTACATGACACTCTAGTTTCAGTCCTCATCACATGATTTGGGCTTGGTGGTACACACCTACAATCCTAGTATTTGGAGGTGGGGGCAGCATGAATATGAGGTAAGTCCACCCTTGGCTATATAGAAAGTTCAAGGTTAGCTGGGAGGCATGAGTCCTTGTCTTAAGGGATAGAGGAAGGAAAGGAAGGAAGGAATGAAAAGTGAAGCCCCCACCCCAGGAGATATATGCAGTTAAAGGTTTATGGGTAGAGTAGAGTCACAGTCCTTAGTGGTGTCGCCACTGTGAAGTTGCCTTCCCACCAGTGCTCATGTAAGCAACGCTAATGAGATGCAAAGGGCCACAAAATCATGAAAGGAGGGGCTTGTTGGGCAAAGAAAGGGGTTTAGTGTGAGTGGGAAGGGAACAGGAGGATAATGGTGGGGGATATGAAAGCGCAGTATGTATGTCTATATGTGTATCCATATCCATATATGAAATTATGAAAGAGTAGTAAAAATATGAGAGCTCTGATTATAGAAACCAAATAGTTTCTTGTGGGTGGAGAAGTGGGGGGAGTGTGTGGGAGGAGTGGGGGGAGTGTGTGGGAGGAGTGGGGGAGTGTGTGGGAGGAGTGGGGGAGTGTGTGGGGGGAGTGAGTGGGAGGAGTGTGTGGGAGGAGTGGGGTAGTGAGTGGGAGGTGTTGGGGGGAGTGTGTGGGAGGAGTGGGGGGAGTTTGTGGGAGGAGTGAGGGGAGTGGGGGGAGTGAGTGGGAGGAGTGGGGGAGTGAGTGGGAGGAGTGAGGGGAGTGGGTAGGAGGAGTGGGGGAAGTGGGTAGGAGGAGTGGGGAGAGTGTGTGGGAGGAGTGGGGGTAATGAGTGGGGGTAGTGGGTGGGAGGAGTGAGGGGAGTAGGTGGAGTTGAAAATCTTGTGTTGGTATCCATACTGCTTCCTCTCCTCTCCTCCCCCACCCCCCTTTTCAATCACTACTCTCAATGTAGCCTTTTCCATTCAGGCTTCTTCCAGGGTAATATCCATTTCTTCACCCTTTCATGCCTGCACCTCTGTTACATATAGCATCATCTGTCTTGGCATGTTTTGTGTGTGTAAACAGTCTAAAAAATGTCTCCAGTGATCCCAATTTGAATTTTTTTACTTTTCCCCATTTTTTCTTTTCTTTGATTCTAACCTATATATTGTATCCGAATTTGTATCTGTACTGGATAAAATTATCTTAGTCTACTTGCTATTATAGAGGTGGGATGCAAAGCAAAGGAAGAAAGGGAGGGGTCAAACCTGCACCAGCGAAATTCACATCTGGACCTATATTAGTGTGTGCCTAGGTCTGGACTTATTTATTTTTGACTAAACTTTTCTATCCAATCATAACTAAAAGGGTTTTCCTGGCAACACAGATAAAGTTACAGGAGGTAAAGATGGGACATTAGCCATATAAGAGGTCATTCCTTTAAGAAATAGAAAATTAATTCCTTTATGGTGTGTGCATGTGTGTATGTGCATGTGTGTTCATGTATGTATACATGTACATGCTACTATGCATATGCCACAGTGTGCATGTGGAGATCAAGGACCACCTACAAGAATTGGTTCTGTCCTTCTACCATATGGATCCTAGGGAGCAAATTCAGGTTCTCAGGCATGGTAGCAGTAGCCCAGGAAGACATTCCCAAAACATCGGCTGCAGATGTTTTATGCTTATGAAGCAGTGTGGTAGTAATAAGAGGTATATTTATTTCACAGGCCTACTTTTTCGTTGACTGCATCAGATGCCATTACAGATGGTTGTGAGCCACCATGTGGTTGCTGGAAATTGAACTCAGGATCTCAGCAGGACCTCAGTGCTCTTAACCGCTGAGCCAGTCCCTAACTAACATTTTTTTATAGGATAAAAAATTATAGTTTAAAGCAATCATGTTGTTCGGGAAAAATATGGGCAAGCTAAATGCTTTCTTAGCGATCGCTTGCTTCTAGCTGTGTTCATGAAGACGTGTTTCTCATGAGCAGGCCGTGCAATCCGTTAATACTTTTTATATCTGTACCAAACATGGCGATAACTTAAAAATAAGTTAGGGAATGGATATCGGTTTAAAAAATTACCCTAAGCAAAAATTTCTATAAAGAAACTGACCTTGGAGATTTTCCTTAAAGATTTTACTTCCAAGCCAGAAAATGGCCTTTCACATCAATAACCCCCACATTTGGAAGGCTAGGGGAAGATTTGAGACCAGCCTGGGCTATATGCTGAGTTGCTGGTCATCTGTGCCTACCAAATGTGTCTAAACAAACACAAACAAAGAAACAATCTTTTCTTTGACACTACACTGATTGGGTAAATGGTCATTTCTTGAAGATCTGAGGTAGTTTGGACTCTGAAATCTTATTAAGTGAACCTTTGACATCTTGTAATACTGAAATATCAACTCTTTTATTAATTCACAGTTTTGTTATATCATTTTTTATTTGTAAATTATTGGTTCACTTAGTTATGCAAATTCCCCAAATGATAAATTATTTCATTACATAATATGAAAAATTATGTCCATTTGCAATCTATGTTGCTAGCAAAGATTGTAAGGGTTAGGAAGTTCTTGGTACAGGTGCAGATTTTCCAAGATTCTAATTTTCAAGTGAAAGAACAACTTTGCCTTTGGCAACAAATACTATTATTTGTTACTATATCAGTATATTATTATCAGTTATTTTCTTGGAAGTGAAAACTCCCCTCAGTCATTTTCTTGGAAATCTAAACCAGCTTTATCTACATAGTGAGCTCTGTGCCAGCAAGAGCTGCATAGTGAGACCATGACTGAGAAACCAAACCAAATCTAAGTAGTAGTCCAAAACTAAAACCAAAACACAACACATAGCTAGCCTGACAGCCGATCTTTCAGGCCACAGAGTTCCCTGGTGAACGGGTGCTTTCCTCAAAGATGCCGTCTAGAGGAAAGTGCTTTGTTGCACACATGCAGTTTCCCCTACTACAGGTTAAAAAGAAGCTACCCCAGATGTGGAGATGTAATAAAACCAACATCCTTCCTCCTGCAAGTTCATGATAGTAAAGACACAATGGGTGTCATTACCTTGGTTTGGGCTGAGAGCAGTCTCCTCTGTGATTGCTTCTGCTCAGCCACTGCAAGGTCAGCACAGTGACAAAGATCACTAGCACCGTAGAGTTTTCCTTCTGAGGACCCTTTGTGATGTGATTTGATGTCAGTTTGATTGGACTAAGACTGCCTAGGACGCAGTGAGCACCATTCCTGTCTTAGTATTTCCTGGTCCACAGAGATTCGTGTGAGACAGTCTTCTACCACCACAGTCAGGGCTGGTGCCCTGATGTGGATGTCCCTGAACTATGAACCACAGTCAGCCTCTCTCTCCTCAGGTTGCTTCTTGTTAGATAGGTGGTCACAGCAATAAGAAAAGTAACTGATAGACCTTTGAAAAGTTCTTGGGGACCCCTGTTTGCAGGCTCTGAAGGACTACTCTCTACAACAGCTGACTATTTTAGAAGGGAAAGAGATCTTGTCCACTAATTGAGATTTGCATGGAGGACTGAAGGTTGCCAGGCAGCCGTCCCAATCAACACTAAGCCAAATGATCCAAGGACATCACCAGCCAGGAACTCCACCAGCTACTGTCCATAAATTAAAAGGGATTTGCTTTTTAGCATGTGATTTATCTAGAAGAGGCTTTTAGTGCTGAGTTCTGAAAGAAGCCAAGAAGCGTTTTATTATGGTGATCTATTTTAACATTTAGTTTGGTTCAGCCATCAAAGGCATTTTCAATAAGCCTTCAGAGAATACATGGATGTGTCTTCTCATTAGCCGTGTGCTCTGCGGCTGCTTCAGAAGGGAAACAGTCACAGTCTCTGCTAATGTTTGGGAATTAGCGTGTGATGATTTCAACCTCCCTGAAACTTCTCTCAAGCTTTGTAACCTTGGCAAGAAATAACTTTCTGGGAAAGTTTCGCACGTTTGTGGGTTTATTTTAAAGCAAATCAAGATTCAGACTCGGGTTAATCAATTAACACGCACATCCTTAAGGTCAGGGGAACTTTGAAGGATCCAGTCCTGTTTTCTATTGGTTCTTACAAATAAAGGTTAAAAAAGCCAGGAAGGCCACACTGATATAAACTGTATTTAACAGTTTGCAATAGTCCCTACCATTTCTGTGTCCTCTATAACAAAATAAGAAAATTTGGTTCCCTAAGAAAATTAATTAGTTCCCCCTACACAGTGAGATATTCCCATCATCCACTTCTTCCTACAGTGTCTCAGCACACACTAAGTTTGTCTGTACTCCAGGACACCAGGTGTTGGCAGAAACCATTTTCGTTCCACTCTATTGGACAGATATATTTATGTAAACGGTGCAGAGGCCATGAGTGAACTTGGACCTGACCATCTGAAGAGTATGAGTGAAGAGGAAGTATCCTTCGATGGTGGAATTGTGTAAAATGACACAGACTTGTGTTGCACCAATGATAACAGTTGGCTTGATGGTGAATATTGCTTGGAAGTGGCTGTTTCTTCAGTGTCATCACTTTCCAGCCTCCGAAGCACCAAGTTGCAATAGATGTAGCCACTGTGAGGTCTATAGGAAAGTCCCAAGTATTCCTGTAAGAAAAGGAAGAATTCTGTATATCCTTAAACAAAGAACGTATGAGAAAGGACTGAAGGAGTCAAAGGTAAAAGAAGAGGAATTTTGCAAAGTTGGAAATAACCTTCAAAATTAAAAAAAAAAAAGAGTGGTCTAAGGAAAGCTGAGATCCAGTTCAGTGGTAAAGCTCTTGCTTAGCCTTATTGAAGCTTAATCCCTCACACTGTTTAAGAAAAAAACCAGTAAATAATTGGTTGGCCCCCTGCCCTCAACTCTTCTCCCCTTTGACATCTATTCATTTATTAGTTTAATTTTCATATTGAAAATGATATTGAAAATGATGGGGTATTGAAACCCCATATTGAAACAGGGCTGAGATTCTTTGATGTACCTCATGGAGAGATAGGGTCTATCTACTACTTCCTTGAAATCCTGCTAAACTTGTGGCTGCTTCTGCTAGTGCAGTCCAAGTGGCTCTGATAACTAAGGAAGAACTATCCACTGCATCCATTGGGAACATTTGCTCCTGGAAACTGAAGCAGTGTGGAAAAAGTCTGGAATCCTACAGCACCATGTTAGACATACCATACATAGCCATTCTGCTTCACTGTCCAGATGTGGTTTTACCTCCACATCCTAGTTCCAGTGATGGCTATGGGAGTGATTCCCCACCCACAACCAGTCAGTTCAGCCCTCAACACAACCATAGTAGATGGGGTTCAGTCAGGCAGAGCCAAGAGGGTTCTTCCTCAGGACACCTCTACCGAGTTCCGCACCTCCACCCTAACCCAGAAACCATGAGCCCAGTGTGGTGGTTGTTGGTTAATCCCACTGAGTTCTGAGGTTGTTGGTTGCCTATAGTGGAGTTCTCAGATGGTAGGTAGACGGGGTGGGTAGGTGCTTATCAGTTCAGCAAATACAAGCTGACAAACTTCCAGTATCTGAGGGTTCTGTCCTCTTCCTCACACCTGCTTCAGTCAGTCAGTTCGTCAAAGGCCAGCCAAGTGAGACTGAGATAGCTCAGGATCGGCCACGCAAAATCAAGTTCCTCTCAACACTAACCCATGGCTGCCATCAGTGGCTTTACCAAACTCAGGTGCCATGTTTGGCTTGAAAACTCAGGAGCTCATCTAGGAAGTTTAAGCATGACTAGGTAGATCTTGAAAGGATTTTTTTTTTCAAGGTAAGGTCTGTGAAAATGAGACGTTAAAATGATCCTTAAAAAGACTGGCTAAGCATTCCACCAGTGAAGGTCACAGTATTTATCTGCCTGCTTCAGTCTCCTGAATTTTAAATACCCTATGGTTTTAATCTAGTATCCAGCATGAAGCTGTTCTCTGCTCTCTAACCCCTCTTAATGTCTTGATTTACTTGACTGTGTAAAGGTAATTATAAGGAAGACTTTTACGAGTCACTGAATGAGAGTCCATGGCTCATCCATATAAGGTAGAAAAATTTAACCAAAAGGATCTCGATTGCTAGCTGGCTTCTGAGAGCAGGCTTTGTTCTGTGGGCTACTCTAGACCCAGACACCTAGAATGGTGCTTTTCATGTCATAAATATGCAAGAAGTGCTTGTTGATTAAATGGAGCTGGCACTCCTGAGTGGGCTACTGAAGAAAAGAGACATGTCTACAAATTATTAGAGTCAGTTCTTTGAGTTAAAAAAAAAATCACTATAAGCAGGCATAGTGTTCCATACTGGTAACCCCAGCACGGAGATGGCTGAGACAGGAGGATTGTCTATTAGTTGGGAGTGAACTTGGGTTATGTAGTAAATTCCAGGGTGGTTTGAACTACAGAGTGAGTTCCCAAGAAAAACAATGAAAACATTTCCTTTCTACATATTTAGGCCGTTATCCGGTGCAGTCAGTCAGAAGAATATATATGTATGCAATATACATGTAAATAGGGTGCATACTTCTGTAATCCCATCAGTGAGGGCTGAGGCAGGAGGATCAAAAGCTTCAGGCAGGCCAGCCAGCCTGGATTACGTAGCAAATCTGTCTAAGATCTCTTATTGAGTTAACTGAGCTTTCTGGTGTGAGAGGAACAGCTGTGGGTGTGAGTGTTTTGGTGGGGATGGGAGGAGTTGCACAGCACAGTACAGGGAAAATACAAAATCGATTAAATCTATATACATATTCTGTATCCATATCTAATATTCCAAGTACGTAGAAAGGCCTTTCTCACTTAAGACAAAATCAAGTTGCCTATAATCTCTAAAGAAGTGGAATTCAGTTGAAACCCCTTTCCTTGTTTGGGGACGTGTGCAAACATTTTTGCCCAATATTTTGCATTTTATTTGTCTCATTCCCTGTACAAGCATTCACACGCAGCTTCCCATCACAGGCAGCTCCCATAGTTCAACCACAGCATGATCCTTTCCCAGCCCTTTTTCTAACCTGTAGGATGCCATCCTCCATTGTTCACAAAGCGCTCAGGAACAGAGAAGCTTGCTGCTGGCCCCAGGGA
>JADRCH010000118.1:3035928-3061114 GCA_019843965.1 Rhynchomys soricoides | reverse complement strand
ACAGCAATGCTGGCCCTGGTCACACAGACAGAGCGATGCTGGCCCTGGTGACACAGATGCAACAATGCTGGCTCTGGTGACACAGACAGAGCAATGCTGGCCCTGGTGACACAAACATAGTAATGCTGTTCCTGGTGACATAGATGCAAGAATGCTGGCCCTGGTGACACAAACAGAGTAATGCTGGCCCTGGTGACACAGATGCAGCAATGCTGACCCTGGTGACACAGACACAGCAATGCTGGCCTTGGTTACACAGATGCGACAATGCCACTGGCCTCAATGCCTGCCACTGCTCTGTGGTTCTCATGGCTATCTGGTATGGATGGTATCTCACTTACCATCACCATTATCCATATCCTGGAGTTGAAGAAGCTAAGTGGCTTAACTTTTGCCAATATTAGTCACTGTTGTAGCACTGTGATCAAGCACCTGACGACAACTTAGAGGAAGGAAGATAAATCTTGCTCATCATTGAAGAGACGTCAGCTTGTCATGGTGTAGAGGGTGTGTCAGGGAAAAGCAGCTCACACCATGGAAGCAGCCAAGAAGAAATAGAACAAAGCAGCTCCCAAGAACACACCTGGAGGGACCCACTTCCTTCAACATGGTTCCAACTCTTACCTCTGACCACTTCCCAGCAATTCCATTATATTATCAATCAGTCTGGGGATCAATATATTGGCTAGGTTAGATCTTTCAGAATCCACTTATCTGCATGACTTTTAGTTTGGACATGTCAACAATTAAAATATCACTCAATTTCAAGCATGTGATGTGGTCAAGGTTTGCCCCATCCCTCTGACTTCAGATTCAGGGTTCTCATCTTGGACTGTCTTACCTCTTATGTTATTTAGTAAGCATGCCTAGGTCATGCTCTCCAAAAGTATCTAAACAGACTATAGACATAATTTTATACTTAGTTCATTTCTCCATTTAAAAACTGTCATCTTGGGGCTAGAGAGTTGTCCCAGCAGTTTAGAGCACTTGTTGCTCTTGCAGAAGACCTGGCTACAGTTCCCAGCCATCTAGGCAGGACATGATGGTTCACAACCATCTGTAACTCCAGTTACAGGGGACCTGACACCCTCTTCTGGCCTCTACAGGAACCAGGCATGCAAGTAGTGCACCTGCATACATGCAGGCAAAACACTCATACAGTTTGTTTTGTTTTGTTTTTTGTTTGGTTTTTTTTTTCTAATTTTAAAAGACAGCTTCCATTTCAAATAGAGAACGCCTCCTTCCTTGTAAAATAATTTGGAGGATACCTGGCCCATTTTAGCAGAGCTATGAGACTCATTATCCAAGTTACCCAGGGATTAGAGATTATCTTTCAAACCTGTCATTATCCCATATGTACTAGAAAATATAACCCCATGGAAGGACATCAAGAACCTTGTGGTAAATTTCTCTTTTTATGGACACAGAGGTAAGTGATTTCCAAGAAACGTCCTGTACTTGAGGATTAACAAGGAGACCAGCCACACACACACACAGTGTGCAAAGGGCCTGCCCACTCTGTTGAGCCCCAGGTGGAGTAAGGTTTCCAACTTACCCCATGATGTGGCTGAGGGGAAAAATTATGGAATCCGAAATGAGATAGTATATCCCAATCCAGACTTTGCCACTTATAAATAAGATCATGTGTGTGGAAGGTACCAGTGGACCGCATAGACACACAGTTTCTTTCATATAAAATAGCCATTAGAGATGAACTACCTCAAAGTTGCGCTGATAGCGTTAGTGTGTTTACAAATATAAGTCATTTCACTCAATTTGATTTTCAGATATAATATTTAAGGAAAAGAAGAGTTCCTTAAACATTCTATGTGGTACAAACTAAAGTTATTGCTTAAGATACAACACAATCTTTTATTATCCCAAATTAAATTTAATTGAGCATCCTGTGTGGCGTGTGACATCTCTTTACTTGTGTCATGGGTGAGGGAAGTAACAGGTGTCAGATCTAGCCCACTGCCTGTGCACCAGAGGCAGACGACAGATGTCTTCTTTCCTTCTCTTATCCAAGAACCTGTGGTACCAATCATCCTTTCCTGAGCGCTCTGCTCTTACACTTTTCTCTCCTATGACAGTTGTCTTAGTTAGGGTTTTACTGCTGTGAACAGTCACCAAGACCAAAGCAACTCTTATAAGGACAATATTTAATTGGGGCTGGCTTACAGGTCCAGAGGTTCAGTCCATTATCATCAAGGTGGGAACATGGCAGCATCCAGGCAGGCATGGTGCAGGTAGAGCTGAGAGTTCTACATCTTCATCTGAAGGCTGCCAGTGGGAGACTGGCTCCCAGGGAGCTAGGATGAGGGTATTAAAGCCCACACCCACAGTGACACATCTACTTCAATAGGGCCACACCTCCTAACAGAACCACTCCGTGGGCCAAGCATATATAAACTATCACAACAATGAATGTTTAAGTTTTCCTTATCCACTGAGTTTAACATAAAATATTAAATTGGGTATTTCTGCCAGCTAACATTTAATTTCTCCCTAGCCTTTTGCCAATTTTATCGAGTGTTTTGCATGTAGTTCCAATGTGTCCTGCTCACTCTGTATTTGTTCTTTGAACACCTTTCACTGCTTAGCACAGTATTGGAAAGTGGGATACAGAAGTGAGTGGTACCTGAGGCTGGAGAACGGCTCAGCCATTAGGAGAACACAATGCTCTTGCCGAGGACTTGAGTTCCATTCCTATCACCCATGTCTCACAACCTCAGGGGATCCAACACCCTCTTTTCTGACTTCTGTGGGCATCTGCACACATACCTGGAACACATATACACACACGTACACATGAACATACACAGGTATGCTCATGCACACACACACACACACTGCACACATACCTGGCACACATGTATGCCACACACCACACACACTGCACACATATCTGACACACGCACACACACACACACTTTTTTTTTTAAAACTTAAAAGACTCAGGGCAGTTTCTGAAGGAGTCTTGCCCTTGCAGCCACACCTTCCCCACCATTCAGTTGGCAATGCTTTATTCATCTGTGTTACTTTTCTTTTCTTTTCTTTCTTTCTTTTTGGTTTTTTGAGACAGGGTTTCTCTGTATAGCCCTGGCTGTCCTGGAACTCACTCTGTAGACTAGGCTGACCTCGAACTCAGAAATCCGCCTCTGCCTTCCAAGGGCTGAGATTAAAGGCGTGTGCCATCACTGCCCGGCTGTGTTACTTTTCTTATTGTTGTGAGCAAGACTAGATACAAAGCAGTGTCAGGGAAAAAGAGAGAAGAGTCTGTCTTGGTGCGAAGGTGTGGCAGCAGGAATGTGAAGCTATTTGATCCCATCTTAGCTGGCCAGGAAGCTGAGAAAGAACAGGAAATGGAACTTCCTATAAAACTTCAAGGCTGGTATCCCAGTGACCCACACTTCCTTCAGTAAGGTTCCACCTCCTAAAGGTAGAACAGCCTTCTGGAACAGCGCCACCTGCTGGACACCGGGTGTTCACACATACAAGCCTCTGGGGACAGTTTGTATTAAAAGTTCAAGCAGCAGGCTACTGATGCCTCTTCTGCTTCTTCACCTTTCCAAAACACATAAACTCTTTTCTATTTCTTGCACTTCTCATGTCTTCTTGAGAGTTTATCATCTCTTAAGTCATTTCCAGCAAAGTCCTCTCTGGTCTTTCTCCCTTTCTCTCTACACAGTCAACCCTCACACCCAGGTATGCTGGAAATGTTCTTTTACCTCATCCTATCCATTTATTTATATATCCATTCATTCGTGAGCCCGTCGTTCATTCTATAAAGAAACGCACCCTTTGGCTTCCATTGTCCTTCCTTGCCACAACACAGGGTCTTTTAACTTCTCATTGGCATCATAACCATTACCTGCTACCAGCTTCCTTGATTCAAACAGCTATTTATTTTAATTAAAAATTTACACTTATTCACAGTGTATGTCTGTGTGTGACTGTGGAGGTCAGAGGACAACTTGCTGGAGTCAGTTCTCTCCTTCCACCATGCGGGTCCCAAGGATTGAACTCAGGTTGTCACGCTTGGTAGCCAGCACCCTCATGGAGCCATTGATCTTTGCTTAAACTTTAAAAAAATCTATTTGTCTTTCCAATATGTAAAAACCAAAATAAAACTAACAAACCCAAGACTACTTCTCATAACACTCAGAAGAAACCTTCACTGGCTTTTATGGCTGACATCTGACTCCCTCTCCCTGCTCCAACCTGCTCACTGCCCTCAGATCTGGAGCCCTTTGGCAGAGCCTTGCAGGACTGGCTGCTGTTGGCTCAGACTTTACCCACTGAAAGAGGCTGCCTGAACCATCTCATCTGAACCATCCTTTCTGTCACCTCCAATTTCACATTCCATCATTGTCTTGCTCAACTGGAAAGAAAAACAATCACATCTTGCCTTGATGGTTCACCATGGTGTCCTTGGTCCTAGAATGGTGCAGGGGAAATTGGACATTTGACATCTATTTGCTGACTAGGAATGGGTGAATGGGTGGATAAGGCAGGCAGAGAACGACTGTGAGCAAGACCCAGAAAAGAGCGTTTGCTGGGACTGAGCCGAGCAAGAGAATTGAAATACCCACAACACGAACATTTTCTGTGGCTAACGTCTATAACTCAATTTACAAGACGCTGCTGAATTCAGGAATCAAAGAAAGCAAAAACATTGCAAAGGCTTCAAAAAAAATCCCATGCCTTAAAATAATTTTCTTCTTCTTCTGTCCCCTGGGCTCCCTCTCATATTTGTGCCCTAATAAATTCATACCAAACACAAAGAACAGGGAGGGAGTAGGTCTCTTTCTTCCCCACAAAGCGAAGCACCTGTTTCATGCCCAGCTGAGGCTCTTCCATCTGGGAAGCAGGATCACATTCTTTGTGTTACTGAAGCTTTGCAGAGAATACATTGAGCATACATTTTGCAGAGCATACATTGAGCATACATTTTGCAGAGCACCCTGCAGCCAGATGAGGGCGTCCAGCAGTGCTTCTTAATTCTAGATTCCTTTTCTTTTAAATCTGATCTTAGACGATGCAAAAATGAAGTGACAGGAGAAACAGTGAGGAAAAGAAACCATTCTGACTCGGGGCTTCACCTCTCCAGGTATGGAGGGCTTTGCCAGGTGGCACAGGATGTACACACATGCACTCATATGTGCATGCACACGCACGCATACACATACACAAGTGCACACACAAAAACACACATATGCACGCACACAAGCATGCACACACACAAGTGTGTGCACACATGCACACACACATGCACACACAGGCATGCACACACACAAGTGTGTGCACACACAGGAGCTCATGCACATTCATGTGCACATACACAAACACATGCGTACACGCACGCACGCACACATGCACATACCACAAACAATTTATACCAGCACCTCATTAGGGCACATGGAGTGTGAGGACATGAGGAAACCATAACCTACGGAAAAGGGAAGGGTTCTCCTGACTTTCCTTCTCTCTAGTGGAGGTGCATGTGATTACACGCATGTTTGCATGAGTGTGGACACAAGTGTGGCAAACGCACATGGAGGCCTGAGGTTGACATCAGGAATCTTCTGGATCATACTCCATCTTATTCTTAGAGGCAGGGTTGGTCAATCGAATTCAGAGCTCACTTATTTGGCTAGTTTTGCTAGCCAGCTTGCTCCGGGACCCCTGGGGTATAATTTATTTTTATTGTACAATTTATGCATTTTTACTTATTTGGGGGCATTGTAATTATGATGGTCTGAATGAGAACAGCCCCTATAGGCTCATATATTTGAATACTTGGTCCCTAGATGGTAGGATTATTTGGAAAGGATTAGGGGTATGGCCTTGCTGGAGGAAGTGTGTCCCTGGGGATGGGCTTTCATGTTTCAAAAGACTCTGCCATTCCAATATGTTGCTTGCCTCCTGCTTATGGAGATGTGAACTTTAGGCTGTTTCTGCTGCCATTGTGGACTCTAACCCATTGGAACCAGTAAATGTAACTAAACACTTAGCTTTTTAAGTTGCTTTGGTCATAGTAGGCTTTTTTTCTTCCTAGGTTGTCACTGTGTAGCCCTGGCTAGCCTGGAATTTGCTATGTAGACCAGGCTGGTCTGAACTCACTGAGATCTGCCTGCTTCTGCCTCCCAAGTGCTGTAATTAAAGACAGGAGCCAGGCATCCAGGGAGTCATACATTTATCATAGCAATAGAAAAGTAACTAATGGAATGATAATGTTGATTCCAAGTTTGAAAATAAGTCAAACTGCTGCTTTTAATTTGTTCCTTTATGTACAAGGGCTAGGAATGGTTAAGGACAAATTCAGAATGATGATTTCTTGGAGAGGGGCTGGAAGAGACAGTGAGAGAAGAGATTCCAAATATATGTAACTTTTAAATAAGATAAGATTAATGTGTCTAGTAAATTTAGAACTAATGGCATGAGCATAATCTTGGCACTTGAGAGGCTGAGGTAGAAGGGTCCTTAGTTTTAGGCCAGCATAGGCTACACATAAGATGCATAAAAAAGATTTGATGAGTGTGTGGTAGGAACAGCAGAATGGACATCATTTCTTTATTCTGTTACGTCCTACCAAAGTTATATTGTCAAAAGTATAAGAAAGAGGGGAGTTGGATCAAAAAATACTCACACCATTCTTGCAGCCTGAGTTTAATCCAGGAATAAGATGCTCTCCCTTGTGGAAGGGCATCTGGCATTGGTTGTACTTCGCTATAGCCTGAATTATAAGTCTAAAGACGTTTGAAGTGTTTCAGGGTTTAGATTTGCTGTAGAGTAAACAGATGAGATCAGGGGAAATGGGGTGTGTATGTGTGTGCATGTACGTCCAAGTGTGAGGAATGTGTCTATTACTTCCACCACATCACCAAAAGATCTTCTATGTAGAATATCACCCCATACTTGATCAGAACAAAATGCCAAGTGTTTCACTATGTTCCTAGCACTGAGTGAAAATTCCAGCAGGACACATGGCATAGTTGTGTCTGCTCCATGCTTGTAGGACCTCAGCTGGTGCTTACAGCTGCTCATATTTGGGGACTGATTTGTGGGACTGACTTATATGTCTAACTTTACTTCTTACTGAGTTGGTATGACTGAAGAGCCAAGGGGATTTTCCTGCTCATCTCTGAAGCCTAGGTTGTGGTGGCTGCAACAGCTGAGACAGGTGGGGTATCTTTCCTTATTAACCCAGCTTCTTTGACTGGCTGGCTTGAGCTTCCTTTAAGTGTGGCTATCTCAGGATTGTTGGATTTCTCATCTGCCATTCATTTCCCCTCAGAGAAAGTGTTCCAGGAGGCAGAGGTAGAAGCTGCTGGTCCCTTCAGATTTGAGTTTGGAACTAACAGTGAAACTTTGATCTTGTTCTGTTGGTCAGATCTGACAGAGGGGCATCCCAGATCACTACAGGAAGCCCAGAGCTCATTTGCCTGCAAGGGAGTCTCTATAGGTTTGTAGACACCTTGCATTTTCAAGGACATGTGGTCTCTCCAACACCAAGATCCTTTGATGTAGCACAAACATTTCATGGTAGATAAGTAGTCCAGCTCAGCCTTTTCCATCTCTGATCATGGCTTACATGGGAGTCAGGGATGTCTACAGAGTAATGACATCAGCATGAGCATCACACAGACTCAGGTCCAGATTCTGACCCAATTCCTCATTGCAGGTATTACTTTAGGTTGGCTATTCCTTTTTGTTAATTTAAAAATTATTTGATATTTTATGCACATTTACAGGGTTATTTTGATCATATTTATCCTTCACTCTCTATTCCCCCAACTCCCCTTCACATTCCTTTCCCTACTTAATACCCCCCCCCCCCATAACCCAGTGAATCCATTATGTGCACAAATGTAGGGCCATCCACTGGAACATAGGCAATCTACCAGTGACTGTATTCCTGAAGAAAATGGACTTTTCATCTCTCAGCAGCCATCAGCTGCTAAATCTCCTCAGATAGGGTGGGGTCTGGTAAGCCCCTACTCCATCCATATTGGTGTGTGATGGGCGTTCTCTTATGAAGGCAAGCATAGTTATTGGTTCATGGGATGATTATTTTTTTAAAAATGATTTTCAAAATATTTTAAATGGTGTGTGTGCACTTGTATGTGGATATGTGCACATGGCTTGAGCTCAGGTACCCTTAGAAGCCAGTAGAGGGTGTCAGACCCTAGTTGCTTGGTGTGGAAGCCTGGAACTAAACTGGGGTCCTTGGGAAGAGCAATACCTGCTCTGAACTGCTGGTCTATCTCTCCAGCTCTCTGACTGTTTATTCTTGATGCCTCGGTTTCTTTCTTTGTGAGATGGAAATAGACTCAGTTCCCATTTGATTGATATGTCATAAGCTTGTGGTCAAGACTCAGGAATCATGTTATGTGACCAGCCTCCTGGTCACATATGTCTGACATTATATAATATCATGTGTGAACACTTCTGTTAGCAATGTCATGGCTGTAACCAATTATACTGTTACTACTGAGGTTGGAGTATGACCACCTCCTCCATCAGACTAAGAGGTCTTTAAAGGCAGGTCTATCCTGTTCTTAGATTTGTCCCTAATGCTCTGCAGAGTGCTAGGCACAGAATATACATCAAAAGGGAATAAATGAATTAACAAACAGATGAATGAATATCCCCATATGTGAAGTTGTAAGGTAGAAAAGCAAACTGTTTCAAAAGGAACAGAGGTTGGTACTGGGAATTATGCTACAGGACAGCAGTCTTGTTCCCCTACAGAACCTCTGCTAACTTATTAGGAAGGCCAGGGAAGGGATATTCAGAGAACAAAAGAGCCAATTATCCTCTTTGAGAAAAAGCATGGCTCAGCAGAGACAGGATGCAAAGAAGAAAGGGGAACAGAAGCATCTGCTGGAAGAGTCTCAAGACCAGAGGGAGATGAGACACAGAACAGTTCTGGCAGGACCATGTGCAGAACACACCTGCAGTTAGCTGTCGGGCCCCTTGGCCATCAGTGAGGCAAAGCAGAAGGGCATGGAGAGGCAGGAACAAGGTGGCACAAGCTAGGAGCAAGCTAGACGCAAGAGGGATTTATAGGCTGTTCTCTAAAGGTGAGGCAGGCTCTGTGGTTACTCATATGGGTCAAGAGAAAGGGACTTCCTGTCAGGACTTTGCTCCCCCTACCTACTAGCTTTCAGGGCACCAACCTACCCTTTGCAGTAACATCCCCACTTGACATGAACTTTGTGAGACTGCTAAGGGATCCTTGCACTGAATCATAGGGAGCTGTCAGAACCCCAGGCTATGAACATTGTCCAAGGATCACCTACTGGGCAGGAAGATGACCAGAATATCTTCAGCTGTCCCAGCTTGTTGACACTCAGCAGTATACTTCTTACCTTCATATCAAGAACCACAAAGACATAGACATATATATATATATATATAAAAACCCTCTGAGATTTTTCTTTTAAAGGTAAAAAAATATTTTTTTTTTGTCTGTCAAGGCAGAGAGTACATTCATCACAGAAAGAATGAGCTTTTAAAATAGACAGGAGCTTATAATTGCTGCCATTAAGAACTTCAGTCTGCTTGTCAAATAACTGCCATTTGTAAGTTTAGTAGAAGGAAAAACCCCTTAATGTGTGTTTAACCTCATAACATATCTCCATTACTTTTCATGAACACACGCAGGCATGTGTTGAATATGCAGAGGATTGTTTGTTTGTTTGTTTTTTCATGAAAATGGGCTGCAAAAATAAAACTATTCTTTAATTTGAAGACCACAAGTGACTAAAGGATGTGGTTTGGGAAATTCAATAGACTTAATCATTAAATTTTAGGAGAGAGCAAAGGTTGAAGAGGCAAAGAACAGTAGGTTTCCTGCTGAGAAGGATCAGCTCAGGCAGTGAGGAAAACATGCTTAGGGCGGAGGAAGCATGTTTCCTCTCATTTCAAAAACTTTATCAGTCTGGTTATGATGAACACAAGTATAACTTACCGTTGTGATTCCCACAAGAATACATCACAGGTCTGATTGATTGATTGATGATTGATTGATTGATTGTGGTAGGGTGTCATGCTTGTGCCACAGCATGCATGTAAATGCCAGGGGACAACTTTGGGGAGTTGGTTTTCTCCTTCTACCTTATTTCCAGGCTATCTCTCTCTCTTGTTGTTGTTGTTGGTTTTTTTTTTTACCATACTGCATGCTCTAGGCTGACTGATAGGCTTCAAGGTGATGTTCTGTCTTTCTCTCCTCTCATTTATGAGTGCTGGGATTAAGATGCATGCCAGAACATACAGCTTTTTTATGTGAATTCTGGGGAGCAGACTCTGGCTATGAGACTTGTACAATGACAGCTTTTATCTGATGAACCATCTTGATGGCTACAGGGCTAAATTTTTAAATGAGTGTGTGTCTTTCATTTTATCTTTTCCTCTTTGTACAGTATTTGGATAGAGCCAGAGGCCTCTCACCTTTTCATTTAAAAATGCAGTCAGTGTTACCTTGATTCCTTTTTACCCTTGCTGGCTTTGTGTGGCTGCAAATGGCTTCTCTCACATTTTGCCTAAGAGAGTATTTCTGGTAGACTCCTTTGCTACTGTTATTTTGTTGCCTTGAGTTCCTATCAACCAACTGCAGAGCCTGATGGGAAGTTTTCTGGCCATGTTACAAATAGAACCTTTTTATTTTTTTTCCTGGTAGGATCCAGCCTGAACTTTGTCATCTGTGATCATTCTGTCCCAGGCTGCTTGTAGCTCCCATGCTCCCTCTTAGGGCACTAAGGTGAGATATCTATCGGTATATTTGTGAACGCACGTGTGTGTGTATGTGTGTGTGTGTGTGTGTGTGTGTATGTGCGTGTGTAACAATTGTTTCCAAGCTGCAGTAAGCATGAATTTCCAACTGGGGTAAAAAAAAAATCATTTGTCAGGGTTTAATACTGACTTTAAGGCAGAAATAGATTGTGCTGTAAAATATGAGTGTTCAATGGAAGTGTTCCACTGTTTTTCCTAAAAGAATTTATACGATGTATATATCCTCTTTGTCTTTTTGATCAGCACTTAAATTTGTAACATAATTTTAAATTGAAATGTTTGTAGTTCACATATATACTGATATCTTAAAGTAAAACTTCACGATCTCTGCTTTAAATGTACCCAGTGGAATCTAAGTCCACCAAGATACAAACTCCACTGTCTGCATCCTCTCCATCCCCATTGATACAGACATAAGGAAGCTTGCATGTTCTTTTAAAAGTTTTATTTCATTTCTGTGTATGTATGTAGGTCTGTGCATGTGAATGCAATTGTCCAAGGAGGCCAGAAGAAGGAACTGGATCTCCTAGAGCTGTAGTTACTGGCTGTTGTGAACCACATGATGTAGGTCCTGGCAACCAAATTAGAGTCCTCCGAAAGAATAGGTAAGTGTTCTTAACTATCCAGCCATATCTCCTGCCCTCTCTCTTAAAAACAAAGTGTACATGTGTATGTGTGTGTGTGTGCATATGTGGGTATGTGTGTGTAGGCATGTGTGCATGCATGCATGGGTGTGTGCATGTGTGCATGTGTGTGGGCCTGTGTGTATCTCTCTGTGTGTATAACACACTGCATAGTCTCTTTCTGTCTTATCTCTTGAGACATAAAATTGGAGCTTGTAGTTGTTGTTTTTTTTTTCTTTTCTTTTTTTCTTCCTAGAAAGCCCCAGAGATTTTCCTGTTTTTATCCCTCAAGCCCCAGTGCTGGGGTAACAGGCACACATGGTCACATTTGGCTTTTATGTTGGTGCTGGGAATCTGAAATTAGGCCTCTTGCTTGCACCAGATGAATTATCTCCCCAGTTAATGAGCCATCGTGCTAGCCCCAGAAGCTACTTTTTTAATACCTAGGATATTTTACATTCTTTCTTTTTTTTTCTGAAACAAGTATTTCTATTCAGTTTCCCTCATAGCATTTTAGCTCACTGTGAATAACACTTAAAAAACTCTCTTATTAATGTCTGTTTCCCAACATCATAAATATGTATATAAATTTGAGAATTCTAATTTCTCATAGCTGTAAGGCTTTAAATGTCAAAAAGTTTAATTAAGACTATCACTTCCTGTACTATTAGCACAGAGTTCATCAAACCTCTCACACACATACATGCACACGCACTAAACAGAGCTGATAATTAGATAGTAAATGCAGACATGCACCTTGGAGGTTGCTGCTTATGTCTGGATAGCTATTACCTGTTGCAGGTGGCATTATGTTTGCTCTTCATAGATTTTCACCTCAAAAGGGAAGAATTATGACACAGAAAAGACTCCTTTTGGTATGCCAGGACCCACAGTGATTTATTATCAGAAATTATTTTCAGTGTTATGTCCCTGACCACTCAATTACTTGTTGAAAGCTGGAACTTACCCTACACAAAATGATTTATCACCTTGAGTTATGGACTGGGTTCGCTCTTCCTTCCTTCCTTCTTTTAAAATTTTGTATGTGTCTGTATGCATGTGTGTGTGAGCGAGTGTGCACGCACACGTGTGTCTGTGTCTGAGGGAAGAGGCTGGATGAGAGCATTAGATCTACTGGATCTGGAATTACACAGGCGGTTAGTTGTGAGCCACCTGACGCAGTGCTGGCACTGAATGTACCTTCTTTCTGAGAGCACTCTTAATTGCTGAACCATCTCTCTAGCCCACAGGTTATACCTTAGATGACCCCAAATGCAGCTGAGGTTTGGTCCCCAGGGTGGTGGTGTTAGGAGGTGGTAGAACCTTTAGGTGATGGGACCCAATGGAAAGTTATGCCACTGGGGTGTTTCTTGGAGGGTCAATTGGACTCTAGAACCTGCCTTCTTTCTCTCATTAGGGAGGCAGCTTTGTTCCACCATACACTTGCTCCGTGACGTTCTATCTTACCACATACAACCCTCAGACAGTGAAGCCAGATGACAGCGCTGGTCGCTCTGAAACTGGGAGCCAAAGTAAATCTTCCCTTCTTTTAGTTGATTTTCCTAGACGGTCCATCATAATGACAGAAAATAATATGTTGTTCCAGTGTTATTTTCTCTCCAAGATTTCAGGAAACATATAGACAGGCTTTACTTCATCTAAGCAGTTTTTGCTGGCAGCTGTTATTCTCTTAAAGGTTTGTTGTTCAATCCAAGAAGTTAGACTCAATTATTAATGGGAATACCATAGTTTATTTGTCAAACAGTACTTTAAGATACATAAAATACCTTAAAATAAAATGGTTATGCTATATATTTGCATATAATATGAATATTTGTTTCAGGTGTTTTTATTAAGAAATCCAGGTTTAACTTACTCATTTTATGAATGATGTCTACTATTTGACCTATTTGACCCAAATCAATTTTATTTATGAAATAACAAATTAGACTTATTGGATGTGATTTAGTGTTTTTAATTTAAATGAGGCTATGAAATATGTTCCTCTGAGAACTCATTACTGGATTCAGGGCAATCAGACCCCAGGCAAAATACCAGATGCTCTATTTCCTTTTCCATATGTGTGCGTGTGTGTGTGTGTGTGTGTGTGTGTGCGTGTGTGTGTGCATGTGTGTGTATGTGTGTGCGTGTGTGTGCATGTGCGTGTGCGTGTGTGCGTGCGCGCGTGTGTGTATGTGTGTGCGTGTGCGTATGTGTGTGCGTGTGTGTGCATGTGTGTATGTGTGTGCGTGTGTGCGTGTGTGCGTGTGTGTGCGTGTGCGTGTGTGTATGTGTGTGGTGTGTGCGTGTGTGTGTGCACGTGTGTGTATGTGTGTGTGTGTGTGTGTGTGTGTGTGTGTGTGTTTCTTGTGTGTGCCTGTGCATATGGAGGTTCAAGACTGGTAGTGAGAATCATTCCTGGTGGCTTTCCATATTATTCACTGAGGCAGGGTCTCTCAATCAAATCCAGAGCTCACACATATGGCTAGTCTTGCTAGGCAGCTTGCTGCTCTAGAAATTCTGTCTCTGCCTTCTGGTGCTGGGATTTCAGATAGACCGCCATTTCTACCAGGCATTTATGTGGGTTCTAGGAATACTCACATTTGTGGGATAAACACTTTAACCACTGTACCATCTTCCTAGCCCTTAAATCATTTATTTATTGCCTGTTCTTTGAGACTTGTTTTCTTGTAGTCCAGACTCATCTCAAACTTGCTTTTGTTATGGAGGATAACCTTGACATCCTGATCTTCCTGCCTTGACTTCCCAAGTACTGGGATTACAGACATAACACCATTCACTGCTAAAAAACAACCTTGGATATAACATCCCTGTTGGAAAAGGATATTGGTGTGAAGACAGAATATTTACAATGAATTTTGGGCCAACATTTTATAAGGTTTTGGAGACCTTTCTACTTCAAGTCACCATCTGCATGGATTTTCAGTCAGAGGAGTACACAGTAAAATTCTGGGTTAGAATTATGACTTATGTTTGTAAAAAATGCTAAAGAAGAAGAACTGGGAAGACATAAGGGGTGGCTACATGCCCATGAGTGTGTTCTCAGACAGATTATTTAGAAAGGAGAGCAGGTGGGAATTAAACACAAGGGAACTGAATTTATTTTAAATGTGTTTCCCCCCTCCCTTTAAAATCACATTTGTGCCATGTGCTCCTTGGGGAGTCTTTGTCCAACCTGGGGGATGTGGGTTTCCACTCCAGCTGGCTTGTGTTGCCTATAATTACTGACAGCACAATTCTGTTCAGTGCACCACCAGAAGGGGGCTGCAGAACCAGAGTACATCTGCATCAGAAGCTAACATCAGTATTTTCTGTGCAGGTCTACATCATAAAGACTATGAATAAAAAGCAGGATGGGAAAAGCTAAGATATTAATTTGTAGTGGGAATAATGCATTGGCACACACAGGCGCCCGTGTGCTTGCTGTTCTGAGCACCTTGGGGCATCAGCTTTCTGCAGTGAAGACTACAGCTCTTCATCTATCGTTCTGGAGACAATGATGTTTAACAACTTCAGGGACCTGTCCATCCTGAATGCTCAACGGCAGCAACTATTGGATCACCAAGGGAGAGTGTCAAGCGAACACCTAATTTATTATTTATAAAAGGTAAAATATTTTAGTGGCTTTTAAATCCTTGTTCACCAGCTGTTGTTTGGACTCAAAGAAAAGAAAGGAAAAAATCGATTTAATTTGTGCATATTTTTGGATTCCTTGGTGTGAACAGGAAACATAGAAAATAAAAAAACAATCCAGCATAGAATAGCATCATTTTAAAGCCAGCCATGGCGGTGTGCTTCTGTAATCCCAATACTCATAAGGTAGAGGTAGGTCAATCAGGAGTTCTAGGCCAGCTTCACTATATCATGAGTTTGAGGCTAGCCTGTGCTACACAAGACCCTATATCATTACCACCACCACCTCACAAAACCAAGAAAGAAACTAAAAGAGCAAGCTAATGATTCCTGAGGACAGCTTCATCACAGGTTTACATGAGGTCACAAATCAGCAGCACACAGAGGATCATATTGACTGTGTAGAATCGTGGGTGATTTATACTTGTCAAAAAAAAACCCAACCCAAACAAACCCACTTAGTTTACATAAAAAATAAAAATCTGTCAAAATAATTGAGTCTGCATTACATATAGAGAGATTATAAATATCATTAGCATACCACCAGGGAAGCTGTGGAGGGGGGAATCCATCAGTTATAGATTGGTTACTCATTTAGTTAGTAAAAAGTGATTTCTAACATCCAGTCAGCCTATAATTCAAGTGGATATGATTTTTGCTTATTCTTAAATTTTGATGAGATCACTGCCAATATAGTACAATTGTAGTCAAAGAAATTTTGATGTTCTGGAAACAGCCAGAAGACCTCTACACTTCAAAGGTTTGTTTGTTTTGTTTTTTGTTTTGTTTTATAGCTACAGGGGCTACATGCTGGCAGTAAACTATCTACCCTCCCCCACAAATCCAACAAGCAGCTCCTTGGTAGTCATCTCCACTAAACCTCTGACTCCTCTGCTGCTCATTCAGTCACCTGGTGTGTTTGCTCATAGAACTATCAAGCTAAGTGATCTTTGAGCTCCCTGAGGACACTTCCTTTCATAATGAGATTTGAGCTAATTTTGACGCAGACACGGTTGTATTTTACGCTTAAATTAGACAAGATTTGGGGAACCTTATGAAGTGTCAGATTCCTTAGGGAGGAAAATTGCACCAATATTGTTTGGATGGTTGGAGCTAAGTCTTCCTTGCTCAGCCTTGTGAACTGCCCTTTGACCTGGGGCCCGAGAAAAAGGATAAAGACTGTAACAGCAAATTAGTAGAAAATGATTAATTTTCCATTCTAGCCTGCATGTTAAAGCTCTAGTGGAGGGAGGTATAAATTTGCTTCTGATCTCAAGCTATCAACAGGATAATTAGAAATTGTGTCTGGTGATGACCAATGCAAATCAGATTTTCTTTTTGATGGGTGAGAGTGACACTTAAGTTATGCAAATTTAACATTTTAATGAGCAGAACTTCCATGCTTAGCTTAAGTATAATAACGGCAGTGGGGAAAGAAATCGTGTAGGTAGGAAGATTTTTGTTCTTATCATTTTGGGGGAGTTATATCCCAGGGATGTGTATTTAATAAATCTTTTAATTTGGGAATTAAAATTCTCAGGAAAAAAGTAGAAGATTTAAAAAAGGGCAAACAACTTGGACTTCTTTGTACTGGGGCCCTGGGTTGTGTGTAGTGTCTTGGTGCTGTTGTCTGATTTTTCGTGGGTTTATATCTCTCACTGATTTTCAGCTATGTTGCGATTCCACAGTTTACAGAGACCTGGTAGCTGTATAAGTAATTCCCATCCACAGAAATGAAATGGATTTTGTCTGGTAGAGAGTTATTACCGTTCTTTGTGATACAGAGATTTGTTTACTCATTTTAACATTTACAATCACTTTTAAATGAGGGTGTCTGTGTTCATATTCTCCCTTGAATAATTTGTTCACTGGGGAAATAAAAATGTGGATAGATTCTCGTCAGTCACTCTTAGAATATTTGAGCTAGGAAGATGACTCAGTGGTAATGCATTGGCCTAGTATAAATAAAGCCTTAGGGTCAATCTCCATGTTTATTAAAACATGATGACCAAAAGCAACCTGGAGAGACAAAACAAATTGGCTCGCAGGTTACAATGCATAATGACAGAAAGTCAGGGCATGAACTCAAAGCATGAACCCAAGGTAGGAACTGAAGTGGAGATCATGGAAGAATGCTGCTTACTGTCTGGCTCTCCATGGCTTGATCAGCTACCTTTCTTATACTGTATACTATCCATGCCCACCTGCCTAAGGATATCACTGCTCACAGTGGGACAGGTCCTACTATATCAATTAACATTCGCTTCCCTGAGTGAGGAGGGACAGCCGAGAACTTCTTCTGGTGTTCCTGAAGTAAAGGCTCCATTTCTCTTATCTGGTAGCCCGGGATTCTGATCACACAGGTTGGCCTGCAGCAATTAAAATATTCTCAGAAACTTTAAAAAGTTTGATTTTATTAATAATCATTGTAAATATAAAAATACTTTCTGAGTGAAAGTAAGATGTGAAATTCTTTAAGTGTGTAGACAGTGAACTCAAAACCTCTCAGGAGCATGTGTGTGTGTGTGTGTGTGTGTGTGTGTGTGTGTGTGGTGCTTTTACCTGGTACAGCTGAGCCATTTTTCCAGCCCTCACATTGCCTTTTAAAAAACAATGTGTTAAGCAATCCTGTGACTTACATAGTTTACCTAATCTATTTAAAACAGCAACCAATGCTTAGTCATAATTATGCTAGCTGGAGTGAATTCCACACGCAGGCATGAAATTCTGCTGTTTTTCGTCTGTGCTCAGTGACTTGCGGGAATAGAATACATGTAAGCACATCATTACAGAATTAGAAGAAAGTTTACATTTATCGGCAGGAAAAGTAGCTTCTACAACCTGAAAGACCAAATTTAATATAGTTAGTTTACCTGCTATGTTCTTTGATGAAATCTAAAGTGTTGGGTCCCTTTCCAAAGAACAGTTCTCTCTCTCTCTCTCTCTCTCTCTCTCTCTCTCTCTCTCTCTCTCTATGTTTGCATAGGTGCACATGTGTCTGTGTGCAAGAAAAGGTCAGTGTTGGATTTCTCCTCCCACTTGATTTTTTTGAGATAGGGTCTCTCAGTGATTGGCAAGGCTGAGCATCCAGCAAGCTCCCAAGCTCACGGCCTCCCAAGCACTGGGATGAAAAACACATTCCCCTACATCCAGCTTTGTATGTGGGTGCTGGGGTTCTGAACCCAGGTCTTCATGTTTGCACAGCAAGCTCTTTACCTGCTGAGACATCTCTACAATCCTAAACAGTTTACTTTTTTAACTTTTGCTTTAGAGATTTCGTGGGCATTTATAGCTTCTGTGTAAAAGTTACTGAAACAATCTAGTTTAAGTTATTCTCTCTGCTTTGTATGGGAAATTGAATTCAGAAAAACAACAGGCTGTTCCCTGATAAGCATTTGTAAAACTACTCAACATACCTGAACTTAAAAGGAGCTGGTCTGGCTAAGACTCTGGGATAGTCCTGGTTTTTTTGTTTGTTTATTTGTTTGTTTTTTTAGTTAGGTTGTCAGTGTTGTCTTCTGGACAACACATGCAATTCAGATGTTAGTTGAGAACTAGTGTGTGTGTGTGTGTGTGTGTGAAACAGATTATTGATTTATTTATATGTTTGCTTATTGTTTTTATGGTTCTGGAGATCAAACCCTGGGATTTGTATGTGCTAGACAAGCATTCTACCACAAACTGACAGGAACATGTGACAGTCTGTCCCTGTAGAGAAGACTGTAGTGATCCTGGGTTTATAGACTTCATTCTTCATAGAGAAAATAGCATATATAAAGCTTCATCTGTTTGTTCCAGTGCTATGTCTCGATCTTTCCCTTTGAGCACATGAACACACACACACACACACACACACACACACTTTCTAGAAAGTTCCCTTAAAATGGTGTTCTTGTCACTTTGGCTGGAGGAGGGGTAAACAGTAAGGCTACCACTTCCAGGACGAAGGACTGGTGCTTGCTGGGACCCTGTCATTAGTATCTGCGTTGTGATAAATGGTCCCAATCTTGCAGGGGTTTCCACCCTGTCTTAGTCAGGGTTTCTATTCCTGCACAAACATCATAACCAAGATGTAAGTTGGGGAGGAAACAGTTTATTGAGCTTACACTTCCATGCTGCTGTTCATCATGAAAGGAAGTCAAGACTGGAACTCAAGCAGGTCAAGGAGCAGGAGCTGATGCAGAGGCCATGGAGGAATGCTTGCTCCGCTGGCTTTCTTATAGAGCCCAAGACTACCAGCCTAAGGATGGCACTACCCACAAGGGGTCCTCCCCCCTTGATCACTAATTGAGAAAATGCCTTGCAGCTGAATCTCATGGAGGCATCTTCTCAACTGAAACCCCTTTCCCTCTGATAACTCCAGCTTGTGTCAAGTTGACACAATTGGCCAAATTAGCCAGTACACACCCTGTGAAAGCTGATGGGTGAGTTGACAGGACCTTCCAAGCCTGGGCTGCTGCAATGTGGGCTCAGGTCCTGGAAACAATAAAAGTGTGATTTTTGTAGACATTTACCCACAGAAGAGCCAAGAACATAAAAGGCTATTCTGTTAGCCTCCCCCAAGCCTCTTCTCTTAGTCTCAGGCAGGGGTGGGGCTGTATCCTGTCAGGTTAGTTAAAGGTGATGTAAAATGTAACCTCAGCAGCTGCTGGCGGCTGCAATTGCTGGACACAAATCTATTGATATTGGACAAGTGACACTGCTTCTAGCTGGACTGAACCAGGAGAGCCTGCACCTCAGGGAGTCCCTGAGAGTGGCCCAGACGCTATACAGCACAGCACCAATCTTAGGGAGGTGCTCCTGAAAAGGCTCTTTCTGTCTCACAGAGCAGGAAGGGTGTGTGTCCTGGACCCAAGGTCTCCAGAGAGCTTGAGGAAAAGAGGCCTGGACTTAGAGGATGTGAAGGCCTTCAGTATTATCTTGGCTTTCCAGGTTGGTGTGGAGCAGCCATCAGTGAACCTCAGCCAGCTCGTCCCATCCACGGTGTGCTGGACACTGTCTCACTTAACGTGCATGGAACTGTCACTGGTACACACCCATGCTGTTTCTTCTTGGCTAACAGCAATTGTGTAACAGTTCACTTCCTAGTCCATCCTGTCTACCCTTGTGCTCTGTGGATGTCTGGAGGCAACAGGCATGTCATGTATTTGAATGATGTTTTTAGTTTAAAGAGTAGAGTAGGAGCTGGGGAGATGGCTCAGAGGTTAAGAACATTGACTGCTCTTCCAGAGGTCCTGAGTTCAATTCCCAGCAACAACATGGTGGCTCATGACCATCTCTAATGGGATTTGATGATCTCTTTGGGTGTGTCTGAAGACAGCTACATTGTACTCATATACATAAAATAAAGAAATCTTTTTTTTTTTTAAAGAGTAGAGTAAATCTCATATCCACCCCTTTAAGGGTTTCAAAACTGTAAGCCCTAAACTTGGGTAAAGATATATGGCCACATGGCTGATGGCTTAGTGAAGAAAGTCTCTATGGGGTAAGGGGCACTGTGACAACTAAGACTGTGACAACTAAACTTATGTCTTACCCAGGGGATGTTTAGTCTGTTCTCTCAGGGGGGGATGAAGGAGGCCCTTTGCTATGGGGCAGGGTTAGAGCACTAGCCTTCACCTCTGCTTCTTGACAGAAGATGCAACATAGCCAACTGCCTCATGCTCCTGCTGCTAAGATGGACTGTCTCTCCTCAAAATGTAAGACAACCTTGCTTAAACTGCTTTCTGTCAGTATTTTGTCACAGCATTAAGAAAGATGAATAATATACTTTTAAAGACTAGAACTTAGGTGGAGTTCTGATTGAGTAGTCAATGAGGCTGGATATCCTAGACTGGGGTTGAACAGGATATACTAGGATATATCTAGTTACAGTATATCACTAAAGACCTGTACAATTCATAACCTTGAGAAACACGTTTTTGCTCAAATTAAGATGAGCACAGTTCCTGTGAAAACAAGAGTAGGCCTACTGTCTAACACCAGACCCACTGGCAGCTTAGGTGTCGTGGAGGCGTTTTTCTCTTAGCTTGAGCAATTTTCTGTAGCTTCAGGTGTACTGTTATATATAGATCGGCTTTCTTGAGTTAAAAAGAGAAAAAAAAAAAAAAAAAGAACAGGTAAGTGGATCTGAAATAGCGTTAGTATTTACAAGCTATCAGACGAGTGTGCTACCATGCTGGAGAATGTGTGCCTCTCTGTTCTGGGGATTGAGACTTCTCTAGTGTCTGACTGGTTTTATATCCCACTGCCAAACTAACTATGGGAAGAAAAGGAGAGACAGGAAGTGTATCATGTCCAAGTGTCATGTTTTGATTTGAAATTTCCCTGAGGGGCATTTGACAGGGGTTTGGTTCAGTTGTGAGCTGATGAGCCTTGGGGAAGTGATTGGGTCATGAGGGTTTGATTTATCAGCCCATGGTTTGTAATCTGATGGCATTATTGGTAGACTGGTTGAAACTGTATCTTGTCCTTTGTTCTCTCTCTCTCTCTCTCTCTCTCTCTCTCTCTCTCTCTCTCTCTTCCTCTTCCCCCTTCCCTCCCTCTCTCAGCATTCTGACTACCACTTTCCATCATGTGAGCTCTCCGCTGTCCTGCCTTGCCTCTGGCCCAAAGCAAAGGAAACGGTTGACTGTGGGCCAAAATCTCTGAACCCTGATCTAAAGTAACTTTCCCTCTTTTAAGACGCTTTACACAGGTGCTGTCACATCGATGAACGCCAATTAACAGATCAAGGGATAAATATTTCTGTGAGTTTGGAATCCAGAGTTGGGGGCAGCGGGAGGGATGCTCAGCCAATGTAAGTCTGACCCAGGCTCAGAGCCACTGAAGAGGCCTGTAGTTTTGACAGTAAGATAGTTTTTAATACTGCTCACTCAGGAAAGTAAGAGATCTTTGTTGACTCAGAGAGCAACATTCCAGTGGCTCACTGAGAGAATCCTGAAGGATGATGTCTGGTCTTTTATTAGGTCTGTCATCCAGATGATCAATTTAGATCAAACATGTGATCAATTTATTTGTGACAGTCACTTTATAAATCCATTTATCATCAGAATTCTAGCTAACATTGTCGCCTAAGGGAGACTAGTTGTCAGCCAAGTACATGGCCCTTATTAGGCAGAATTCTGAGGTGTGCACAGGGTGGACTATTTCACTGTGGTGTTGTCTTTAGCTAGAAAGATCTCGATTTGCAATGTTATTAGTTGCGTAACTATCAGAGACAAGATTGTATTTTTAAAAGTTAAAAAGTCACTATACTGTGTGCAAAATCCAAGAAATTGATTACAAAAGCACTTGATGATAAATATCTGTGTGTTTCAAGGGCAACATTTGCATTGGGAATAACATCTCTGTTTTGCATTTATAGTAAGTGAATAAATCTGCTATTGCAAATTCTTAAGACAATCTCAGGGAGACAAGACAAATTCAGTCGTTAATCACATTGTGAAACTAAACACAGCCAGAAAAGAATTAAAATAAAGCTTAGTGGACCAAAATAACACATACTGGAAAACATAAAACCGACCCAGTGAATTACTAGATCCTAGTAGTGTTTGTCCTTCTGACCTCCATTCTGATCTAGAATAGAAAGCAACAGAGAAGGAAACAGAAGTCTGTTCTGAGGATAAATGGATTCAGAATGGAGAGAATGTATTTTACGCATAGAAATTGTTTTGAAAATTAAGACAAAATTATCATTCACTTGGTGTAGGCACAGTATTCTGTTATAAAAGAAAAGACTAAGAATTGGTTCTTTGACTGAATGAAAGCAACATTTTTACCCCTGAGATGATGTGTGCCAGGGACCAACAGGGTTAGTATTTTTCTTATTAACCTAGGTGACGCCATTTTGTTTTAGAGTTAGGCTTGGAGTGATTGTAGGCCTAAATTTCTACTTCTGAGAAGTAACTGAAAGCTTCCCAGAGACCAGGAATCCCTACCGTGATTGAGCAGTTAAGCAGTAAAGATATTTGACCAGGCGTCCCCATTGTGGTTGAGCAGTTAAGCAGTAAGATAGTGCATCCTATTTGTGTAAGGAATTGTCAGGAGCCAAACCCATGAAATTACTCCTGTTCTGTGGAAGCACAATTAGTTAAGGTGAAAGGTTAGAAAGGACAGGGCATCTGCAGTCTCGGGTCCCAGGAATTGAAAGAACGTCTGGTATTTCCTGAAAACTGGTTAAGGTAGTGGGTTGGACTTGGGCCATGTGTAACCTTCCCGCCTGCCTGTCTTTTAAAGATG
This sequence comes from Rhynchomys soricoides, assembly GCA_019843965.1. Taxonomy (NCBI): domain Eukaryota; kingdom Metazoa; phylum Chordata; class Mammalia; order Rodentia; family Muridae; genus Rhynchomys; species Rhynchomys soricoides. Next base: position 3,037,796 of record JADRCH010000118.1, on the reverse strand, counting down.
CTGTCCTGAAATAAACTTGAAAGCTTGATCAGAATGCACGACTTGCTCTCCTTCCTTGCTGTCTCTTGTCCCCCATTCGTCCATCCCCTCCTTAGATCCATGACCCTGAGGGCCAGGGCAATGTGAAGTATAACAAGAAGAGCTAGGTGTGGTGTGACCTATCAGAGTCATAGGATGTCGGGTAATTGTCACAGGACATTGGGTAATTGTCACCAGAGAGCTAAACCTGATGGAAACACATTCTTCCTCTTGCTGGGAGCAAGCTGCAGTGACACACTTGGGAGTGAGAAGCACACAGATGCAGAGATGCTCAGCGAACACAGAACTGTGCTGCTACCTCTCCAATTCCTTTGAAATTCCAGACAATTGAGGCTCTAGAGGAGTAACCCCAGCAGGCCTTTTATTCTTGATATCTCTCTCTTCCGGCCTGTACTGCTTTTACATGCTTCAGTGCTGGTAAATATCTTGACTCAATACACGCTGAAGACTCAACCCAAGCTGTATGTTACTACTGCATTTTTCCTGGCCACACTTAAATCATCAGTCTGGTTGTGGTGTTGCATTCCTGTAAGCCAAGCCCTTGAGAGGCAGAGCTAGAAGCGTCACAAGTTGGAGGCCAGCTTGAACTGCATACCAAGACCTTGTTTCATAAAAAGAAACCAGTTTCATCCATTTGCCTGCAAATTTCATGATGTCATTGCTTTTTACAGCTGAGTGCTACTCTGTTGTGTAAATGTACCACATTTCCTTTACCCGTTCTTCTATTGAAGGACATCTTGGTTGTTTCTGGTTTCTGGCTGTTATGAAGAAAGCTGCTATGAATGTAGTAGAGCAACATAGATGACTAGGAGTGGTATTCCTGGGTCTTGAGGTAGAGCGAGTCCCAATTTTCTGAGAAACCACCATACTGTAGCTTGGTCTTTTTGTAGGACAGCTAATAGTGGAAGCAGGGGCTGTCTCTGACTCTTGCTGGCTTTTGGGACCCTTTTCCTCATGCTGGGTTGCCTCGTTCAGCTTTGATATGGCGGGAGGTGCCTAGTCTTACTGCAACACCATATACCATGTTTGGTTGATATCCATTGGTGGCCTGCCCTTTTCTGAAAGAAATGGAGGAGGGGGAAGGACTTGTAGAAGAAGCAGGAGGGGAAACTGTGATTGGGATGTAGAAAATAATAATAATAAATAAAATGAAAAGAGAACAGAGTCATTAAGTCTTAGAGGAGGCAGAGCTCTTCATTGATGTTCTGCTATCCTGTCACAGATATTGAAATGTCGGCCTGGGATGAGGCAGGTAGGTCCAGAGCTAGAACCTAGATTCCCCAACTCTAAGGTCTGCATTGTCTCTTTGATCTAGACCACAGACCTTTCCCCTGTTCATCAACGTGAGTATGTGAGAGTCCTCTTGGAGAGCTCACTGCTCAGCATCAGGCCTCACCCCACATGCCTGCCTCTACTGAGGTCACATGGGTACTTCATGCTACAGATTAGATTCAAGGGATTTATGTGCTAAAACCTTTCTGTTCCTACCCACTATCTAATTGGAGAGAGTAAAGCGACCTAAGTGAGCCATATTTTATTTAATACACATCTAACCAGCCACTTTTTCTAACCATGATTTATTAGCTCTCAGGCCTGACCTACTCTGCAGAGGTAGTGAGCCCTCTGGGGCTGCAGTAAGATGGTTAGGGTGCTTATGAGTAGACTCAAGGGTCCACTTGGATGTTTCCTGTTACCATTTACTGAGCCCAGAAAGGGAACCCTTGTTTCTCATTAATAATCCTCACAGCCCCCATTAGATACAGCTTCCCATTTACAGGGAGACACCCATCTCTTTTCCTTTCCCTCCTCCCCCTCCTCTTCCTCATCTT
>JADRCH010000118.1:3023587-3035918 GCA_019843965.1 Rhynchomys soricoides | reverse complement strand
ATTCTCTCACTCAGTGGTATAATCTTAACGAGAAGATGAGGAAGAGGGAGGAGGAAGGGCAGGGGAAGAGGAGGAAGAGAGAGGAGAACTTGGAAGGAGGGGAGGAAAATATGGGGAATCTGGGAGAAGAAAATATAGGGACACAGAGAAAGCAGGAGAGGAATGGAGAGAGGCAGGGGGGAGAAGAAAGGGAGATTTCTCTAGGGCACTGTGTTAAATTAATTATGCACAATATATCCTTTGTTTCATATAAACTAAGGGCACCTCCCAAGAGACATACTTGGACCAGGAGGATGTTCGTGGTTACCCTGCTTGTCACCTCTAACAGGGAAGTAAACTCATTCACAGTTGCCATCTTGGGAAGCATGGAGAGCTTGGCTTGTCATAAAAATGTTAAGGTATTGCCTATTGTCTTAGTTAGAGTTTTACTGCTGTGAACAGACACCATGACCAAGGCAAGTCTAATAAGGACAACATTTAATTGGAGCTGGCTTACAGGTTCAGAGGTTCAGGCCAGTATCCTCAAGGTGGGAACATGACAGCATCCAGGCAAGCATGGTGCAGGAGGAGCTGAGAGTTGTATATCTTTATCTTAAGGCTGCTAGAGGACTCGTTTCCAGGCAGCTAAGATGAGGGTCTTAAAGCCACACCCACAGTGACACACCCACTCCAACAAGGCCACACCTCCTAATAGTGCCACTCCCTGGGCCAAGCATATACAAACCATCACATCTATGTTTGCATTTTCTTCCTCCCCTTACCCCATTTCTCATTCAGTGTCTGGCTTTAGTTCATTCTTCTTTCACTTTTCCCCACCTCATTTTTAACAGTAAACTTTGCTGTTCAAACTTTCTGAACTATCACCCAAATAATACAGCAATCAAGACCATTGTCTTATCGTGGTTACCGCGTGTGATGCTACAACTATGTGTTTTGATAGAACCGCAGAGTTTAGAGTTGGAGGGGTTTTCAGAGAGCATGACAGTCTGCCATCTGAACACCTTCTGTGTGAAGAGAAGCTCAAATCCTTCCCAGTCATGTGGGCTGAATTACAACCCTGAAGGCACCTTGGAACTGTAATGTTTCCTTATTTGAGACAGGAGGTGTTGAGGTGGCAATGAATTAAGGGTGCAGTGATAGGAAGATGGTTCTGGGTTATTGGATTGAGCTCTGAGTGTAATCACCTGTTTTGTTGGTATGTATGTGCATATTTGTGTGTTTACAGATGCATGTAAGTGTGTGGGTACATTTGCACACATGTACACTAGAATGTAGAGGTCAGGGATAACCTTGGATGTCATTCCTCAGGCCCTGCTCACTTTTATATATTTTTAAATGGATTCATTCACTCATTCAGTATATATATTTGTGCATATGCACACACATTCAAGTGTCTATTTGGGCACATGCACCATGATATGCACATGCAGAAGAAAATTTCTGTGTGTTGTCTCTTTCCCTCCTAGACGGATGCTATGTTGCCTGAAACTTGGCTTGTCAGACTCAGTGGCAAGTGCCTTAATCTGTTGAGAGCCATCTTGCTGGCCCCATTGCCCTTTGAGATGTTCTGTCTCTCTCCATCCTGGAGCTCACAAAGCAAGCTATGCTGGCTGTCCAGCAAGCCCCAGACATCTGTCTTTCTGACTCCTTAGCACTGGGGATAAAAGTTCATGGGTTATATCAGGCAATCTTCCTTTCTCTCTCTCCTTTTCTTTTTCTTTCTTTCTTCCATTTTCTTTTTTGGTCTGTTACAATGTCTTTTGAAAATTATTTCTTTTACGTTTGATATTTTATTTACCTAATCTCCCCTTCCCCTTCCTCCCTCCAAACCATACCTTATACCCCTCTTTCTTTAAAATTCATGGCCTCTTTTTCTCATTAGTTGTTGTATGCATCTATTCCTAAATATAAGCTGCTCAAAGTATATAATGTTACTTGTATATATGTTTTCAGGCAATTTGTCTGTGGGTTGTAGGGACTGAACTCAGGTCTTTATGTTTACAAGGCAAGTACTTTACTGACTGGGCCATCTCTGTAAACTCATATGTGTTTGTTTAAGATAGGGGAAGAGGAAAGAAGGCGCTATGCCTACAGAGGCAGAGACTGAGCAATATGACCACACATCGAGGACCCCAGCAATCTTCAAAAGCTGAGAGATGCCAGGAATGGCTCACTGAAGTCCCTGGAAGGGCCAATTCTGTGTCAATGCCTAACTCCAGTCTTGGCCATGTTTGCAGAGTTCTTGTCTCCAGCTTTGTGAGAGAAGAAACAAGTCTGGTACATAATTCCAGGTGTGTGTGGGTTTGTCACAGTAGCTCTAGGAACTAAATGCACTATAAAATCAAGTTGTCTTCCTCTACTTAGTTTAAAGTAGTTTCATATTTCCTGGACATAGGATCTCTGAGTGACTGTCTACCTTGGATGGCCCTGTGGCCATATCTATGGAGGATTGTCTTAATAAGTTAACTAATGAGAAGATCCTGTCCTCTGTGGGTGGCATCATTCCCTAGGCATGTCCTAGGGGTTCCTATATAAGAGTAGAGAAACCACACATTAATTTTCTCTGTGCCTGACTGTGGATATATGGCCAGGTGTCTCAAGTTTCTGACACCATGATGTCTCCACAATGATGGACTATAACCTGAAATTGTGAGATAAACCCCTTCTCCCTTAAGTCCTTACATAGTGAAATCTAGGGTGTCAAGACTTTTCATTTCTTACTGGCCCTCTTTAAAATAACTTTTTTTTTACTATTCTTAGATCTAAAATCCACACAGAACTGACTTCTATGTGTAGAGTGGAGTTGTTTGGGGGGTTGTCTATGTTTCAGTGATCATTTATTTTAAATATGGCTTTTCTCCTCCTATACTATAGTTATGTCTTCATTATGAGCCAGTGACTCTAAGATTCATTTTGGGATGTGTAGGAAATAGATGCTAAGATGGAATTGGGGGGCACAAGATTCATTGTGGGAAGAAAAGCATTTGGAAGAAAGTACAGAAAAAGCAGGGGACAGTCCTGTGAATGGAGAAAGTGCTGTGGCCATATAAGAGGCTCAAACACACTGGAGTGTCCACATTGGTAGAACATAACCAGTTCAGTGTAGAGCTCCATGGCAAAGAGCACCCATTGGGATAGTCCTGAGCTGGAGTAGCAGACTCCCATTGTGGTGTCACTGGCATGTACATTCATTAAGAAAAGGCCCTGGGCTTTAATGCTGTAAAGAGCCTGTAGGTTCCATTGCTCAGACTTCTCATGGTGGTCCAGGGAGACCTGAGTGATAAAGGTCACACAGTGGCTTCCGTAGTTCAGCCTGGCATTACTGTAGAGCCAGACATCACAGGTCTCACAGGCTTCCTAAGAGGATGCTGGGAGCATGAACAAGAATCCTCATTTTTCAGGTCTTCTCCATGCCATAAGCTATACTCAAAGTCATTAAATTCTCCTCCTATTCTGTCTTAATTGTCACCTCTGCAGGTATGGGTGGCTTGCCTGGCGGTATGACTTAAAAGTCACTGAGACTTCCTTCCAGCAGGGAATGCTTCAATTAAGAGAAAATAGCTGCATAACAGTAGGGTAGACAATATTTAGCACAAGACCACATTAGCTTTTACCATATTCTTGTCAGGCCAGGGCTTCTGTCCATGTCCATTTGTGGTTAGCTTGGGTAAGGATAGGCAAGTGGAAGTTCAGTGAGTCACTGAGTTCACACATGTTCTAACTACCTCATTACCTAGGAGCAACTGTCTCATCCTGCTGATCTGGCCCAATGAACTTGGCCAAGAGCTGATTCCATTTCTCAACTGACACTTCCTAAACATTGGCAGGAGTTATTAGCCAGTGAATCCTCATAGTGAGTTCCAGATCAGCCTGAGCTACAGACTGACCCTGTTGATGACAAAACAATCCTTAAGATATGCAAAATGACTGAAGACAGAAATGTAGAGCCTTCCTGGCTTCCCAACCCAATGATTTGTGTAACATTTGCAATGGAAGGAGCTGGCCCAGCATCTGCTTAGGGCTGTTGACAGCAAGCCATTTCTCAAAACAGCACACACCATACTACCTTTGCTGTGAGTGCTCACAGGTGGCTCAGGATAAAGGGCTGCTTATGCAGACACACCAAGCAACAGATGTTGGGACGAAGGCTAATTATTAATTGCAATAGTTTGTCTTTATAAACAAAGATCTTTGCTCTGCTCATGGTGTTTTCAGGAGCCTGTTGACTTCAGCAATCACGTGTTCTGTTTTTGTGTGCTAAATACTGCATATATATGTTACTGTTAGGGAGCTATTTTCTCCTAATTGAAGCATTCCTGCTGGAGGGAGGAAGGGGGGCGGCACCTAAGACTCAGGAAGCTCAAGAAACTTACAGGACTCAGGTATAGTGAGAGCTCACAGGTCACAAAGGCCCTGTTAATGTTACAAAAGCAGTAAACAGTAGCTAGTAAAGTGTCACCTATGATGGAGTGGGTTTTTTAGGGATGAAGCTGGTTTTGATCACTCATGCTCTTATTAGTAACCCCAATAAACTCTTAGGTTCATCAAGCTGGACTTGTGTGGAATGTTTCTTTGGTTTGTTGATGGTGTCTTATCTGGGTTGAAGAGGGAAAGCCACAGAGAAGTGGCCTAGTAACTCTTGAACAGATATATGCCTGAGACGGAACAGGTGTGAAGACCCAGACCTACTGCTGGCTTGGTGCTGTCTATGACTAGACTCTGTTCACATATGAGAGCAATGAATGTGGTCAGAACATGGACTAATGGACCAGATATAAAGTAAAAACTGATTAATCCTTTTGCTTCTTTCAAAATGGAATGTTCTACTTTAATTGAAATTGTATTAAATGATCAGGAGAACACCCCCCCTCCCCGCCCACTAGAGGTACTTTTAAAATCTTTGTAAATAATTAGTTGGATCTGTGTAGAAACCTCTCTTTATGATTACTCAAGATTGCTTTTATCATATGTCTAAGATCCACTCTTTTCTAATTAATTGCTATTATCTTTATAAGTAAGAATAAGGACAGTGGCTTTTATTCTAAAATTACAGGACCCTGGATGGTTTAAGTAGCAAGCATTCTTTCTTTTACCTACCATGTTGTTTTAAATTTGCATTCCCCCCCCCCTTCCTTTATATCACTAGTGTTCTGAATGTAGAATTCTTTGGTGGTTAACAAAGAAAGTTAGCATGCTATTCTTCAAACCAGAAAGACAGAGTGATGTAGCCTGAACATTATTTTTAGAGCTATTGAAATCTAAACACAGTTATGCTGTGGGCAGTGTTATTTGTCTAGAAAGTAAGTGTGGATGTTATGGCTGTGTGACCTGCCTTGGATCATATGCCAAGGTAGTGTTAGGAAGCCAATGCTACTCTCAGAATACCTGCAGATAACTAACGCTGAGCCAGCTGAGTCCAGAGAGGCTTTATGAGGACATGTGGGCTTGGCAATTGTAAAGAACATATTTTCAAATCTAAATCTCCACTTTGCTACAGCTGCTTGGACATGTACCTGTGATTGTGAAATCATCCTGGTTCCCCCTTTCCTTTCTCCCATGTCAACTTTCTCTCAGTTCATAAACAGGAGGCATACCTCTCGCTAAAAGTATTGTGCTACAAGGATGAGAACCATGGGGAACTCCAGCATTGATTCTGAAATCTAGGAGCCAGGACACCTCTTTGCACCAAGACAGCAGCCACTTAGCACAGTTCAGTGCTCCCCTATTCATGCTTGCTTCTACACAGGGGGAGGCTCAGAATCCAGGCTGTCAATCCACATCAGCTTTGGTAATAATGGGCTATATTTGGGGGTTAGTTGTTCCAAGGATTCTTAGAGATGGATGGCCCAGGCCTGCCATACCAGTTACTTTGGATACAGAACAGGAAGAGTCCAAGTTTGAGGCCAGCTTGAGCCACAGAGCAAGTTCAAAGCCAACCTGGGCAGCATAGTGAGATCATGTCTCAAAATAAGAAATACAGAGAGAGCTTGGGATGTAGCTCAGTGATAAAGCATTTGCCTAGAACACACATGGTTCTGGGTTAGATCGCCAGCAAACACACACACCACACACACACACACACACACAAACACACACATACACACACATACACACAAACACAAATACACACCCACTTGCGTGTCTATCTGTTTGTTCACCTCTTCATCCATTTGTCTTTCTTTCTTTCCACCCAAAGAGAAAGCAGCCTTGTTTGGCCATGATTCTATAAAGTCTAGGGACTTTAATTAGTCAAGTTAAAATCAAATGAGTTAATTCGCAGCTCTAAGACTTTGGTGAAAACACAGTCAAAGCTGGGAGACAGTTTTCTGTGACTATCTCACAGTCATATGTAGCTCAAGTTTGTTTGAACAAAGGTGAGGTTTAAACAGAAAACATCCTTGGGAGCCAGAGGCAGTGCATCCCTTAGGAAAGTTTAGAGGCACACCTCCATTCTCTGAATTGTCTGTAGAGTAGGCAGCGTTTTAGCAAAAGGCTGAGAGAAATTTGCACCAGTGTCTCCTTAGATCTCAACAATCCCCAGGAGGCTTCTCAGTCCAGGAGAAGGCAACTCACCCTAAGAATAGATTGTTCAGTTGTTGGTCTATGTGTCAACAAAGATATGCATGTATTATAGATCATTAATCAACTGGGGAAGGGGTAGTATATGAAATGTAGAGAGTTTAAAATACAATACAGCCCTTCCCTTTATTCTCACTGGTTCATATACATGACTGATAGTGACAAAACTTAGGATTGGAGTCTGTGCTTCGTGTATTCTCTTTGTAGCAACCAGTAAAAACAACCAGGGATACAAGAATCAGTGCCTCATACCCTCTTCCTGCAAAAAACCTCTCAAATGTTCAGAACAGCCTGCTGTGGTCTGAATGTTGACTCTTGAGAAATGAGTGCATTAAAACTGAATTTCTGAAGTTTACTTGGAGGTGAGGTCTTGGGGAAAGCGATCAAGTCTTGAGGGTAGAGGTGACGGGTGGAATTGGCTGAGATGGCTTAGAGGTTAGGAGCACTTGCTTTTACAGAAGACCTGGGTTTAGTTCTCTGCATACAGCTCACAGCTGTCTATAAATCCGTTTCCAGGGAATCTGATACCCTTTATGGAACTCCTTGGATACCAGGCACACATATGGTGCAAATGCATATATGCAGACAAAACATACATGTAAAAAGGCTTTAAAGGTCATGAGGACACAATGAGAAGGTATTATCCATGAGAAAGTAGACCCCACCACACACTGAATCTGATGAGACCTTGACTTCTAAGACTCTAAATCTCTGTTATGTCTAAGTTACCTGTCTATAGAATTTGCCATAGCAAATGTAAATGGATAAAGACAAGAAGCTACAACCATCATATTAAAAGGTGTAGATCTTATTTTTAGCAAAATCATAATGCATTTATGTATGTTATAATTGTAATGACAACCTAATCTCCAATAAATTTTAACTCTTTATGATTTACTATAGAGAAAAATAAGCTTGTATGTATATTTTCATGTAGAGAAATGAGTTAATAAACAAAAAGATTTCCAGCATGGAAAGGTAGAAAGGTATTATGCTAAGATAAAGCAATGTGAAGGGGCATTGTTTATGCGGTGTCTTAGGGTTACTCTTGCTGTGATACAGCACCATGACCAAAGTGACTTGGGGAGGAAAGGGTTTATTTGGCTCACATTTTCATATTACTGTTCATTGTCAAAGGACATCAGGACAGAAACTCAAACAGGGCTGGAACCTAGAAACAGCAGCTGATGCAGAGGCCATGGAAGAGTGCTGCTTACTGGCTTGCTCCCCATGGCTTGCTCAGTCTGCTTTCTTATAGAACCCAGGCCCAACAGCCCATGGGTGGACCACCTGCAATGGGCTGGACCCTCTCCTATCAATCACTAATTAAGAAAATGCCCTACAAGCTTGTCTGCAGCCTGATCTTATGGAGATGTTTTCTCAATTGAGATTCCCTCCTCTCAGATGACTTTAGCTTATGTCAAGTTGACATAAAACTGTCCAGCACATGTGAGTTCCAGGGGAAGAGAGGTTGCTCACATTTATATAAATAGAAGAGCAAGGGCTTTGGTTGTTTTGTGTAGATACCACCGGGTTTGCATGTTGACAGTAGTCTTGTTAGTAGTAGTGGTAGTCTTGAGTAACCCTTACTCAAAGAATTATAAACTGCACATATATGGAAAAACAGCAAGAGTTTTATTTAAAGAGACAGTCCAAGATGGGCCAGTGTGCTCAAGAGTACTGGTGACTGTTTAAATCTTTCTCTTGTCAGGTCTCAAAGAAGGAGGAGTTGTTTGCTAAGTATTCGGGGTTACCTGCTTGGATTGGTGGTCTCGGGTCATGTAAGCCTTTCCTGCACATAGTTACAATGATACCAGTCTTAACAATTTGCGTGCCTGCTGCACATAGTTACAATGATACCAGTCTTAACAATTTGCGTGTCTGATCATGTGTAGGGATAAGGCGGTTAAAAGGAGAATTCTCCTAAAAGTTCACTCCATAGACACAGTTTGCGTTACTCTTATGCATCCCAAACTGGTTCGGGCTGGACTGGCCTCTTGCCTCTCGTTCTTGGATGTGTTACAAGACATTTCCAAATGGAAAGTAATCACAAGAGATGAGTAGCTAAGGTACCATTGAGGAAGAGTCAATTGTATGAAGCCGTGGGCAGGTTAGGGTCACAGTAAAGTGGAGGTGTGTGTGTGCCCATAGGCAAGGGAGGGTCCCAGTGAAGTAGACGGGTGTGTGGCTTGAAGGCAGGTAAGGGTTCCATGCTGGAAGACACACTGTTGGGAAAAGGACCTGTGAAAATTAAGCCAAATGGAGTCCCAGGTTACCAAGCTACACTCTGCTTGCCAGCCTCACCCAGAAAGAGTTACATCACTGCTTCATGTTGTTATGCCAGTCCCTGCAGTGGTCTCCTTCCAATGAATTGAGCTTATGACGAAAATGTTAACATATCAAACTTTAAAAAGGAAAACCTAGCACACAGTTAAAACATTTCAGGAAATACACGAGGAGAAAAGTTCAGAGGGGTTGATTATAAATTTGATAGTGCCCAGTGGAATTTTTCGTAGGCAGTATCTTCCTTTTTTCTCTTCCCATGGAAAATCTGTGCTAACAATTCATACATGCCAAATGAAAGAAATCCCTTCAATATGGATTTTATTAGGGCTGCAAAAAAAAAAAAAAATTACAGAGTGTATTGAGTCACAGGTCTAAAGGCCAGAAAAATAATTACACTCTCTGTGGAACTATATTTCCTCTGAAAGTGCCAGAGAGGTAACTGTGTCATGCCTGGTTCTTCAGCCACAGACAGGCAGGCAAAGACTCCTTGGCTTTTAGTCATGACACTCCAATTATGCAACCACTTCTCTGTGTGCCATCTTATCTCTACGAATATCTGTATCTTAGTTTGTAGAAACATGATCATTAAACCAGAGTCCATTTAACCATCTTGGGTGCTTTATTTTAATGTAATTAAAGCCTTTAATGAACCCAATTTCAAATAAGATAATTGTCTGAGGTGCTTAGAGTTTGAGTTTTAACACGTATTATTGGGAGATAATCTGTTTACCCTAGAACTTTGATCTTAAGTTTTCCAAACAAACTGTTAGGAAAGCCAACTGTGTGGGAAGTATAAAATGCTTAGCATTGAAGCAAAAGTAGGAAATCATAGTATGGAAAATAGCAATCACAGCAGAGATCTGCAGCCCTGTGCCATTTACCCCTAGCAACATAAAATTTTGTGGGGATTAAAAGAAAAAGAAAGAAAGAAAGAAAGAAAGAAAGAAAACCTGTGCTAATATCCATGGAAGGTGATGTCTGTGAGAAAGAAATTATTTTGACAATTACTCTCCTAGGCCAAAGCTTGTGAAGAGAGAATATATTAAACAGATGAAACCCACTAATATGATCACAAACTGATAGAATTTAGACTGGGTTATATACAAAGGAGACTGCTTTATTACTAAAAGGGCCTTTCAAGAAGGTTCTAATATATATGGACACTACCTGAGAAGAATCCATGTGTGATGGTTTGAATAAAAATGGCCCCATAGCCTGATCCCCGATACTCCTGGAGACTGACCCACCAACCAAAGAATACACATGGAGGGACACATGGTGCTGGCCACATATGCGGCAGAGGAGGGTCTTGTTAGCCATCAAGGGGAGGTGGGCCTGAGAGTGTTAAATCCCTCAGTAGAGGAGAATGCCAAGGAGGGAAGATGAGAGTGGGTGGGTGGGTGGGTTGGTGGAGGAATAACCCCATAGTGGCAGGGGGAAGGGGGAGGAAATGGGGAGGTTCCAAAGGGGAGATCTAGAAAGGGGGAAACATTTGAAATGTAAAGTACGAAAAATAAAAATAAAAAATAAAAAATTAGAAAAAAAATGGCCCCATAGGTCCATAGGGAGTGGCACTATTAGGAGGTGTGGCCTTGTTGGAGTAGGTATGGCTTTGTTGGAGGAAGTGTGTCACTAGTGGATGGGTCTTGAGGTTTCAGAAACTTAAATCAGGTCAGTGGCTCACAGTCACTTTCTGCTGCCTATGGATCCAGATGTAGGACTCTGAGCTATCTCTTCAGCACCATGTTTGCCTGCATACCACCATGTTTCCCCCCATGAGGATAAACCACTGAACTGTAAGCCAGCCCCAGTTGAATATTTCCCTTAATAAGAGTTGCTGTGGTCATGGTGTCTCTTCACTGCAATAGAAACCCTAATTAAGATACCATGGAAGCATAATAAAGGGGTAAAGTAGTGTGAGAGGTGGAGCCAGACTCAGCTGAGCCAGGAGAAAACCTTTGTAGGGGGTGGGAGAGAGAGAGAGGTGAAGCAATGTGCCTGAGAAATCAGATCACACCCTGAAGTAAAAAACCAGAAATGAGTTTGAGCAGACCCCTGATTAAGTTTCTGAGGAGGCGGCCATGAAGTAGCACATCAAAGGAGCATGTGAGAGGCGATACAACAATGGAAGCATGAAATTAAACTATTATTGTTGGATTTTGAGACAGGATTCTGTACTGTAGCCAGATTGGTATAGAACTAGCAGTAATCTTTTGTGTTAGCCTCCTGAATGCTGGAATAATTAAGTCAGCTGTAATGTATTTATCTACAGTTTTATTAGATAATCAGAGTAAACTCCAAACAGTTCTTGTTTAAACCTTAAGTTAATCAGGTGGTACCAACAAGCCACACAAAGACATTTATTGCTTTAGGCTCCATATCCCTGATTTGAAAGATACCAACAAACCATGTGGTTTTTTTGTTTTTGTTTTTTGTTTTGTTTTATATAAGTGCTTTCACTTAATGTGATGATTAATGAGAATCTTTTACATTTACAGGCAATAAAGACAAGTAGGCCATTGTAAAATAACCACACATTCTTCCCTTACCACAAAGATGATGTCTTTACTTTCCTAGACTTTACATTTCTGCCAGCCCATGCCCTGCTCAGTCCAGTAAAATGCAATAGAGGTAAAGATGGCGCTGGAGGTGTAGCTCAGAGGTAGAATCCTCACGTCTCACCTGCAGGGCTCGGAGTTCATTTCTCAGCACCATGAGGGGAAAAGAAAAGGAAGGATGAGCAAGCCTAGGGTGTAAGTATTCCTATACCTCTTCTTCTCTTTGATCCCTGACACCTCCAAGCCCAGCTCTGCTAGAGAGACAGTGTGGAGCAAAGACGGATGACTCTCCAGGAGGACTCAGACCTGTAAGAGAGGCTACCGGAAGTCGGCAGTAGCAATCTTGCAGCAGTCCAAAGATGACGCACAAGTGAGCCAGGAAGAGACAGAGGAGCTGCCTGGCAGAACTGAGCCCCAGCTGCTGACCCGTGCAGTGCTGTACTAGGAATATCCTTCATCTTTTTTTTTTTTTTTTTTTTTTAATTTTTAGAGCCATCACGCATCGAGGCGGTTCATTATCTAGGAAAAGCTCACAGGTCCGTGAAGCTCAGGATAAAATCTTATCCACTGGCACACAGCTAACTGGCACTGTGAAACATTATGAAGATACACTTGGTAGGGTTAGATACCCCTCAACTTTACTCATACTCACTGAGCTGTTCAGTTTTACAGGAGCTAATGTGGAAAAGATGGAATTTTAAAAGTGCTTAGGTGTGTAGGAGAAGGGGCCCGGGAAAGAACAGCCTGCTCCTGAGCTCCTGAGACTTGGAAATCCCCACCCCCATGACTAAGCATTAAAGGTCAAACGATACTTCTGGGGGCATTGTAGTATTGTAGTTTTCCACTAGCTCACGCCATGTGGAGAGAGAGAGAGAGAGAGAGAGAGAGAGAGAGAGAGAGAGAGAGAG
>JADRCH010000118.1:3000949-3023577 GCA_019843965.1 Rhynchomys soricoides | reverse complement strand
GAGAGAGAGAGAGAGAGAGAGAGAGAGAGAGAGAGAGAGAGAGAGAGCCGGGCCGTGGCACACGCCTTTAATCCCAGCGCGGATTTCTGAGTTCGAGGCCAGCCTGGTCGACAGAGTGAGTTCCAGGACAGCCAGGGTTACACAGAGAAACCTTGTCTCAAAAAACAAAAACCAAAAAAGAAAAAACAAAACAAAAACCCAAACCCTATAAAACCCTCCTCTCCTCCTAAGCCTTCCCTGTCTCTCTTCCTGTTTCAAATGCAACAGCCATACTGTTTCTCCCCAACAAATCTCTTGTGTGAGGTTCGTTGTGTGGTGTGACTTTGTGTATTCCTGTGCTAGCTAAAACTTTACAGGTATAGTATGATATTTATGACATAGCTATGTTGTGTGACAAAACTTTTCCCAAGGAGAGGCAACACACACATCTACTAACCCCAGATGGGAAGCCATGACAGACTAAAGTGTGGATACTACCAAAGTCCAGCTTTGTAAACCATACAGTTTTACTGGGGGACGTACAGGGGTATGGGTGAGAGGGTCGCTGACAGGAGCAGAAATGACTCAGAGTTGCAAGGGTCTGAGCCAGCATGGGCAACAGCTCACAAAGATGGGGACCTGGAGCACACTGCTCAGCCTGCAGGCAGCACAACAAACAAGTTGCAGAGTGTCTTTTCCAGGTGCCCCAGCTAGTCTGTAGATCTATTTCAGACAGCGGGGCTAGTTTCTGCTTCTTTCAGGCAGTGGGTCTGGTCTCAGTTTATTTTGCAACTTTTGCTTGTCTGAGAAGCTTTGCAGCTTGGCATATATGAGAGGGACTCTCAGCTTCTATCTGTAGGGGCCTACTGAATGTGGTCAGTTTCAGGGACTTGCTGAAACTATTTTGATTTGTTTACCTTCCTGCTTAAGGAGCTTCCCTTCAAGATGGAATGTCTCAATCTTGGAGGAAACTATTACACAACAAATTATAAAAATTTAGGGGACTGGAGAGATGGCTCAGCGGTTAAGAGCACTAACTGCTCTTCCAGAGATCCTGAGTTAAATTCCCAGCAACCACATGGTGGCTCACAACCATCTGTAATGGGGTCTGATGCCCTCTTCTGGTATGGCTAAAGAGAGCAACAATGTACTCACATACATAAAATAATTTTTTTTTTAAAAAAAATTTAGACTATCTGAAGAAAACATAGGGGGCTTTCTGAGTAACAGCATATAAATTCCTTCAGCTTAGTGGTTCTCAACCTATGGGTCACAACCTCTTTGGGTGTATGTGTGCTGAAAGCCTGTCATGTAGGGGTTGCCTAAGACCATTGGAAACCCACAGATACATTTATGAATCCTAACAGTAGCAAAATTACTTATGAAGTAGCAACAAAAAAATAATTTTCTGGTTGGGGGTCACACCAACATGAGGGACTGCGTTAAAGGATCACAGCGTTAGGAAGGGTGCAAATCACTGCTTTAGTTGTTTTACTATTACCATATTTTTGTGTGTGTGGTCCATTATGACCTCAAATTAGTGATCCTCCTGCCTCATCCACTTGAAGCTGAAGTTATGCCATGATGCCTGATGAAAAATATGTTCTAAAAAATGTTGGAGCCAGGTGGGATGATACATGTCTGTAGTCTATAATCCCAGCACAGGGAGGCAGAGGTAGGAGAATTGCAAATTTGAAGTATGAAAAACTTAGTAAGGAGAGAGAGAGAGAGAGAATCTGAGCACAAAGATTTTACAAAATGGTTGACCTGAGTCATTACTTAAAGAAAAGTTACTTATATATCTGGTTTGGCCTTAGGTTTACTATGTAGCCCAGGATACTTCAAACTTATCTTCCTGCTGCTACCTCCCAGGTATTTTGGTTGCAGACATGTTCAGATTTTATAATCTTTTAAGAGCAGGTAAGTAAGTACTAGTTAAAAATTTCAGTTTGCTTTCAGAGTCTGATGCAATTAGCAATCCTATTTTATTTTGAATTGGAGATTTCAGCTAAGATTTGAAGCTGGAGGTGGAGGTTGGACTTCATGTCATCAGAGACTGGGGCTATGACTAAGGGTCTGTGATCTTTCAACCACAGGCTTTCTCTGCTGCAGGCAAGTGCTCATGGTAGAGGGGATGACTGGAATGTGTCATCACAGATGCCCTTGCTTCTCCTGGTGCATTGGATGGGAAAGTGTTGATGACAGGGTGTTCTCGGAAGCTTTAGTACCAAGTGGCCCAGCAGATGGGTAATTGAGCATTCACTTGTGCACCGTTTAAATTGACTGTGACCTCAGGGTCTGGCATTAGCAAATAACAGTGAAATCAGATGGTTGAGTGATGCTGTCCTTATAGGGGATGGGGCTCCTGGGTATTTGGAGAGCAGCTTGGTCAGCCAAGCTGTTCTTGTCATCTTCCAGAGCAACTGCAACAGATTTGGGCAATTGGCCATTTGCAAATCATTGGCCACAGTTTTGACACCTATATCCTGACCACGAGTTAATCCAGAGAGCAAACCTGGAACTTTTTATTTTTTTTTCAGACACAGGGAGGCAGTAATAAATGATTCCCTCTTGCTCTAGTTATTATCAGTGACCACAAAACCCAACCTGATCATGGCTTAAGGGTGTTAAGCCTATACATTTCGCCTATAGAAATGTATAGGCGGCATGATAAAGAACGGTAACAAGAAGAGGAGGAGTTTTTCATTTTTGATAGTGTAATAACATTTTATATTCAGGCCCCAAACACTCTTTACCTTTTCAGTAAAACAAACACAATCTGGAGCTCGAACCACATAGCTGATTTCAAATTGTAATAGTATCAAAACTAGATTGTACTAGAATAATATGTGGGAAGTCTTTGGGGCATGACTGTTCAGATAAAACAACCATATCCTTGTAGACTGTCATGGTTTGAGTGTATCGTGTCCCCATAGACTTACGTTTTTGAGCACTTGGTCCCCTGCTGGTGGCACTGTTTAGGAAGTTATGGGACCGGAGGAGATGGAGTCACCACTGGAGGAGGTGGATTCTCACAGTGGGTGAGGTTTCCCTACTTCCTGTGTGTCCTTCTGATTGTGGATGTGGCCAGCTGTCTCCTGATGCTACCACACTGTCCCTACCATGATGGACGATATGCCTTTGAACTCTAAGACAATAACAAATCCTGCCTTAAGTTGGTATTGTCAGGTATTTGGTCACAGCAGTGGGAGAAGTAGCTAATCCACCTACCAAATGTATTTATTCTAGTCATATATTCAGAGATTTTTGGAAAGGGTCAGAGTGTGGGTCTGTAGATTCTATGAACCACCTTGAATAGTGGTCCTAGTCTTTCATGTACTACCTGGCTCTCATATGTACCAATTGTGATGGCTAATCCCAGTTGTTAACTTGACTGTACCAGGAATGAATTCCAGAAATGGAAGGCATACCTGTGATCCAGATCTTGAGGCTGGAAGACACAGGCTTTTGATCAGGATCTTGAATCATAGGCCATGAAAAACTTAGGCCCAGGCAAGGTGATACAATCCTTTAATCCCAGGAGACAGAGGCAACCAGATCTTTGAGTACAAGGCCAGCCTGGAACAGTGCAAGCTCCAAGTAAAGAACAGCTTAGGTTTAAGCATGGTGGTACACACCTTTAATCTGGGTTATACCTTCTGCTGGAGCCTACATAAGGACGGTGGAAAAAGGAAGGCTTTCCTCTTCTTTGCCTGCTTGCACTTACTTGCCAGCACATCTGTGGAAACCTACTTCCTTAGGATTCCAGTTTATACAGAAGACCAGCTGAAACAACTAGCCTTGTGGGACTGAGAAACTATTAGATTCTTGGACTTCCCATTCACAGCTGCCCATTGTTGGGTGAGTTGGATTGCAGACTGTAATCAGCCCGATAAATTCCCTTAATATATAGAGATATTCCATAAGTTCTATGACTCTAGAGAACCCTAATATACCAATCTACAGAGACTACCTGGATACCAACTTAGTTCTATGCCCAGAGGGTGTAAAAAAAATGTTTAGATCTTCCTCCAACATGGTTTCAAAAAGAAATGAACATTGCTCAGTATGGTCTCTTCCTTCCGTTCTTTTGCCGTGCCATTGCAGGGTGAGGTACTTGCTATGTATTACTGTGACCAAAATACCATTTAAGTAATTTTAAAAAAAAATGGCTTATTTTGGTCTGTGGCTTCATAGAGTTTTGGTCTATGGTTTCTTGGTTCCAAGATCTGGGGCAGAACATCATGGTGGCTGGAGAGTGTAGCTGGTCACATCATGGCTGACCAGGAAGCAACTAGCACAGCAAGAATCAGGGGCCCACAATCTTAAAGACTCATCCCTTTTCCACCAGCTAGCCTCATCTCCAAATTGAACAGCTTCCCAAAATAGTACCACGGGCCTGGGG
The DNA here is from genome assembly GCA_019843965.1 of Rhynchomys soricoides. NCBI lineage: Eukaryota > Metazoa > Chordata > Mammalia > Rodentia > Muridae > Rhynchomys > Rhynchomys soricoides. The sequence continues at coordinate 3,019,193 of JADRCH010000118.1, read as the reverse complement.
AGAAGCTTCATAGGGTTCTGGGGAGTCCCTCCTGTACACTTGCCCTCTTTCTCTGGCAGTAGGTTCTATGTAGAATTTGCTTATATCTGAAAAGTCTGCATATGTACTTAGCCTGTTGGGCATTGTCTTCTTCTAACCACTGCAAAAGCTCTGTGGCTAGGTTCTTAGGGTTCAGTCTTGCAGTTCATTATGATAATTGCTCTCAGTTGGATTGTGACAGCTGGGTGCCACCCAGTAGCCTCTGCTGCTCTAAGGCTCCACCTTCCACAATGCAGTCATTGAGCATAGCAAATGCTGGCCTTTTCTCCAGTCACTCCTGGTATAGAGACATGTGGTATGGGCTACCTGCTGTAGTATGTCCTCTAGGGTGGAAGAACACAGTCATCTGGTAGGTCCTCAGATTCTGCATTGTATATCTTTGTGGCTTTGCCTTTCTCTCAGCCCTTTCCAGGGTCAACTAGCTAATCCTCACATTTCCATCTTGCTTGGCACGGATTGATGCTTTTTCTGTCTCTTAAGAGTCTAGAAGGCAGAAAGTTCACAGCATCTGTTTCTTCGTTTCCCCCCAGGGGGTTAGATATTGTTTCCCTGAAGAATGTTTTCAAAGTGAAAACCTATTTATCAATCTTGTGTCATAGCCCACAGGATACAGCTCATGTGTACTTCTGCTGTGTATACTGGGTGAGCTCACAGCAGCTTTAGGGCACAGCCTGCCTACTGAGGTGAGACTGCGTGTTATCTGGAGAGGAAGACTCTTAGCACTTCTTTCAGCATGGATGGGGGTGGTGGTGTTTTACTTCCAGATAAGTCCACTTCTGCAGCATCCAGAGTGTTCTGGGGACTCTGATATAAGGGTTCAAAATTTGGAGGGCATCTACCTAGATGTTTCTTCCTACCTAGGGCCTGACCTAGTAGACTTGGCTTGGATGGGAGTTGACTTCCTTTACAGTGCAGTCCCTATGGTAGTTGAGCACTGGATCTTGTTCTTAGCTTCATTTGTCTACAGAGAGTGGAGCTTCTGTAAGGATCAAGTGTTCCTTGGCTCTCATCTCTCAGTAATGAATATCTTGTCTATGAGTGACTCATGTCTCTACTTTTACAGCAGTGTCTATTGAAGCATTAACAAGCTAATACCATCATCCTGTGTGATGGTTAATCTTCATTGCCAACTTGGTGAAATTTGGAATTACCTAGGAGACATGCTCTGACTGCATCTGTGAGAATATTTCTAGAGAGAGTTAGTTAAGGAGAAAAGACCCATTCTGAATGAGTACAGCACAAGCCTATGGGTTAAGATCCTGGGCTGAATAAAAAGGAAACAGGAACCTTCATTTCTATTTCCTGACTATGGATGCCTTGTGACCAGGAGTCTCATGTGTGACCAGGAGTCTCGTGTTCCTGCTGCTATACTTTCCTTTCCCTACCATATGATGGTCTATACCTTCAAACTGTGAACCAAAGTGAGCCCCTCCTTCCTTAGGTTGCTTTTGCTACATTTTTTCTCACAGCAATGAGACAAGTATCTGACACAACTAGTGACTTCTCTTTTCTCTGTATATTGCAAGTATCCACAAATGCATTTCCCTCTATGTATCATCCTAGTTGACTTCTGCAGAAAGCTTTCAAAATTGAGCTGCCATTCTATGCTGGTACTCTCAGGATTTCATTGAGTACCACATAGAGGGTCATCATTTCTAGGGAACAAGGAATAATCAAGATCTAGCTTAAAGCTCCATCTCAGGACAGCTTTCTAGGATGGCTCGTTTTACCAAGCCTTGTGTGTTGGATCCTTGACAGAAGTATCCAAAATGGAATTTGTTTTTGTTCAGTTCTTTTGAAAGCGTTCTCTTGAGATGAAAGCCTTTATGCACCTCATTTACTGTTGGCTACTCTAGGAAGGGACAGCCTTGGCACTCTGGTCTTTCAGTAGGAGCAACCTGTCAGGTGGCTGTGAGCAATCTGGAATGATGTGGAGTGGTGACCACAGTGATGGTTTAGCAGCACTGTCCTGAATAGCTCTGCAATTGCAGCTCCTATGTGAGGTAGGTGAATGAGGAGTTGCATGTCAGTGTCATCAACAGTCTTTTGGGACAGGATAAAAAGAGAACAAGAAAGAAAAATTGTCATGGTTGATTTTTTGATAACTTGATATAAGCTAGAGTCATCTCACTTGAGAACTTATCTCCATCAGATTACCTGTACTGTATTTTCTTGATTACTGATTGATGTAGGAGGGTCCAGTTCACAGCCAGTGTTTCCACCATATATGAAGGCAGACTGAGCAAGTCACAGAGAAAAAGCCAGTAAACAAACATTCCTCCATGGCTTCTGCTTCAGTCCCTGCCTCCATGTTCCTGTGTTGAGTATTTGCCCTGACTTCCTCAGTGATGGGCTATGAGCTGAGAGATATAAAGCAAAGTAAAGCCTTTCCTCCCCAAGTAGCTTTTGGTTGTGATGTTTCATCAGAGCAATAGGAATGAAGCTAAGACAGAGATAATGGAAGAGAGAAAACCAGAGCTACTCCACTGATTGAAGAATGAATTAAGGCCACAAAGAGTCAGGAGAGCTGTCTAAACCATGAGCTCCCTGCAGGAGATGCTGCCCTTGGCCTGTTTCTATGACAACTGGATGAAGACCTCAAAAGATCTAACTGGAGTCTGTACTGCACAGGGATGATTAATGAGACAGGGAAATGACTGTGTTTGTCATGTCTCATGATCACATATATGTAATTTATAGTTTAAGTCTCAGTGAAAAGTTGCTTTACCTGCAACCTTAGCTTCTGGCTCATAATTGTGGACCTATAGTCCTCTGACTCTCCAGAGCCTGCACACATTGCTTCTAAGGCTTTCTTAGAGTCCCCTAGGTCATTCTAGTGTAGAACTCCATTTGCACGGTTATCTTATCTGAATTTAAATTAATATATCCAAGAGGGGTAATCCACATCAAAGGAATCTCCTTGACTTGGAACCTTTGCAGGTACCTTAGTGGTGTTGAAGAATACTCCCTCATTTGGGGGCTTGGTCACTGCACTTCCACAGATGGTTTGCTTGAATCCCAAATTCAAATTGTTACAGTATTCTAATACATACAGTTAAAATAAAGCATAGCCCTAGTATCCCATTTGACTAAAAAAGGTAAATTGTAGACATTTTAATGTGTGGAACATTGGCAAAAATGTCATGACTAAGCAGATTAGAAATTAAAGCACTAACTGAGAATTTCTTTCTCCATTACATCCATAAATAGTAACCATTTGACATGCAGAATCGAAGTCAGTCATTATTGGGGAAAATTACTTCTGATCTTTTTCTTTGCATGGCTGATTTATTCTCCTATACTGTCAAGGGAAGACTTTTACTTTAAAAATATTCCCCCTTTTAACTCTCCCATTTCTTTATCCCCCTTGACAGGAGGATGGCAGCAACTCTATCGAATGGCAACAAGCTGAGATATGTTGTTAAATTTTAATCATCCTCCTGCCTGTGAAGCTGATAATTGGGGCTGGTTTAACAGTGCTGCTCTGTCAGTCTCTATAAATCCCCCACCAGGAGCCCTCTGAGTGGCTGAGATCTCCAGTGTTACTGTAACCCACGCTCAGCATTGATTTTACAATCAAATGAAGAAATAGCACCCAAATGGCCTTAGCCCAAACACCCTGGGCCAGAGGTTGCACTTTCTTCTCTCCAATGGGATGAATGATGCATGAATTAATAAATTTATAAATAAGTAAATTTAGTGATTTAGAAACTAGCCGGTCAACTTTCTTTATTAGAGACCTAGCCCCAGTGTCATCTGCTTTGTTCTGTCTGGTAAATATCCCTTCTCAGTGGTCATCAGAAGCTACCCAGTCTTGGGGAACAAGGCAGGGGCCACTGGAAATTTAGCTGTGCATCTGAAAACGACTTTAAAAATCAAATCTATTAATAACAAAACTGTCTCGTAATTTCCCTCTACTTGTCTTACTGACAAATGGATGATAGCAAGTGTTCTCTGCTGGTCCAGTCCTGAGTCTCTAAAATTTCCCCATGAGTTAGTGTCCTCTGTATATTGGGACTCACAGGTACAGTCCTGCTCTTTTGAGATTTTTGTGTGAATTAGTGTCCTCTGTGTCTCAAGACTGTGGTAATTGTCACCTACATCTTTTCTGCTTTCATCCCATCTCTGGATAATTCTTCCTTTGCCTCCATTTCTGAGCTCTACCTGAACAAATTTCTAAAACTGGAAGGAACTGCACTGCTGGAAGCATCAAAACTCAGTTCCCAATTCTTTACTTTTAAAAGAAACCTTTAGCAACAGGGCTTTACCATCAAGTTCTGGAATGTGACTAAGAGCATTGATAATAGCTTGTAATGTTGGGGGTCTCTGTGGCCTCATTGGCCAAAGGCTCCAAAAGAGGCACCCATTCCCAGAACTGGGTTTTTTATTAGTCAAACCATGGTGCCTAGTGGTGGCAATGCTGCCATGTTACAAGGTGACTTCACTTAAGTGTGTGTATGTACAGCATAGTCTAGTCTTGTATAGTATAGCACAGCAAAACAAAGCAAAGCATAGCATAGCATAGCATAGCAAAGCATAGCACAACGTAGTAAAGTATATTTTTAAGTTTCTGTAGTGGTAGGTTTCGATACGACTTCATGAAATTGTGTGTGTGTATGTATGTGTGTGCATGTGCACATCTGCTCATGCATGTGTGTACACCATGGTGCTTGTATGGAGGTCAGAGTACAACTTTCTGGAACCAGTATGAGTTCTGAAGTTGAATTCAGGTCATCAAGGATTGGCAGCATGTGTGTTTACACCGAGCCATCTTGCTGGCCCAGGGTTATCTTTCTGTTTATCTTTCTGTTTTGTTTTTGAAAGAGAGTCTCACTATATAGCCCTGTCTGATCTTGAACTTGCCCCAATCCTCCGGCCTTAGCCATTGAGTAATAGGATTACAAGCAAGTACCCCATGCCCTGATTGTTTCCTTTGCTTTTTTATGTATTTGTGTAGCTCACATTTTGATGATCCACATCATAGGACTCAGTGAAGCAGCTCTTGGCTCAGGGAATTCCTGGCTATTGTTTTTCTTTTCTGTAGGAGCCTGTTTTACAGGCTTTTACAGATTCCCTCTTTTAACAGTGTTTACTGAGTGCCTATTATGTATCAGGTACATCCTTTATATGGGAGAATGTAGCAAGCAACAGGACAAAACCTGCAAACATAGAACTTGGCTGATTAATGAGCATGGTGTTTTTAAATTTGTGGTCTGCCTGTGTGGGTCTCGGAAGTCTGTTTTATCCTCTTTACAAGTCAGGTAGGCCCAGTCCTGTGTCAGGGCTGGGTTGAGAATGGTTTCATGCATGGTAGAGAAGTGAAATAATAAGGTTTGGAAAATTAAGAGCCACGAGGAAGCTCACAAAGGTCCTTACTGGCATTGTGTGGCAAGTAACTAATTCATGTCCTTTCCTGCTTTATTGTTAGAGGGCTGTGCTTTGCTGGTTTCCCCTAAAGAAGACATTGTATCACTTACTCTCATGTGACATTGTATCACTTACTCTCATGTGACATTGTATCACTTACTCTCTTGTTGGTATTAATCTCTTAAAGTAAGTTAAGATTATGGCCTAAACAAAAGTTTGAGAGACTAAGACCACTTCAGATGGATGTTAGTGTCCTACAGGAACCAGAAAGACCTGGTGAACTACTTCTGCAAGATTTACACGTGGAAGCTCTGGCCATGCCACACGTGCTCATAAATCCTAACATTCTCTGTTAAGGAAATGGTTCACTTGTCCTTTCTTCTTCCCACTTCAAGACTTTCCTTGTACACAGGACTCACATGGACAGTTATGGATGTCATTTAGCTGCTGTCTGCCAGAACAAGGTGTGAGGTTGGTGAGTGACTCCCAAATGTATCATGTTACATTGATAATTGCCAACTCATCTTTGCTCAGCTGGTAACTCCCTTCACTTTAACATCTCCCCATGAGAGTTTAGGCCTAATTCACAAGTAAAGACTCTTTGCATAAAGCCTAGACAGGGTGGTGACTGTGGGTGTCATGACAGTGGGTATAATTATAGATTTTCTGGAAAGATTTTGCCCCACTCCCTCCTCCTGTCTTCTCTGTGTTCCTAACAGTCATTTCTCCAATTCTTTTTTTTTTTTTTAAATCCATTTTCATGTGAAATATCTTTGTTTAAAGATGTCATGGGACTTCGGTTGCTATGAATATTTTAATTTCCTTCTGAGGTAGAAATTCTCCTGCCTGGACATGGGCCTTATGATAGTGATGTTAACAAGCCCACTGTCACAACTTGGTGACTCAGGAAAGGAATGGCAATGGATGCCAAGGAAAAAGAGAGAGAGAGAGAGAGAGAGAGAGAGAGAGAGAGAGAGAGAGAGAGATTAGCATCTGTATTTGGTTTCGGGGGGGGGGCACGAACCAGCCCAACTGACAAAAATATCCTAGCTTCCCTTTCTATCAGTATTTAATACAGTGTGTTTAAACATTGTGACTTAATACATCTTAAAGCCTGCCATGTTTCCTGGATGAATGGATCCCTTTATCATTATGGGAATCCTTATCTGGGGTTCTACCTGTCAGAGTTGCCCACAGTCAACTGCTTTCTGGAAATGCTGACATTTGTCTCTACTTCCCAGGACCACAGGCCTTCTATCGCAGTTAATTGTTATAATAGTTCCATATTATTACTCGTTTAAAAAAAAGTGCCAAAATATAAAGTCATATTTTATCATTGGTGTGTATCTTAGGTAAAAAGTGTATACAGGGCTTTGTGCCCAGTTGGTATGTCCTCTATGGTTTCAGTCATCCACTAGGAACTTGGGGCTGTTTCTCTAGTAGAGAGGAGGGGACTATGGTACATTTCTTGAAATTATTTCTCCTTTCTAATAAGCTTTGTATAATGTGACCAGCATTTGTCACTTTCTGCTTCCTAACGACTGGTGCGATGTGACCTGCTGCCTCAGACTTCTGTCACTATGCCTTTTCTGTCATGATGATGGGATTGTCAGGTTTCTTCTTGTCAGGTATTTTGGTCACAGAAATGAGAAGTAACTAATACAATATTCAAGGGAGACAAAATCAGTATGCTGGAAAATATCTCTAGCCTATCTTCAGTGCATCACCATTTAGCCTGGTGTTTTTGTGGGACTCCTAACAGTGGGCATGGGGTGTCTCTGACTCTTTTGCCTGCTCATGGGACCCTTTCTTTTCTACTGGGTTGCCTCGTCCAGCCTTGACATGAGGGTTTGTGCCTGGTCTTACTGCATCTTGTTATGCCATGTTTGGTTGATATCACTAGGAGGCCTGATCTTTTATGAAGCAACATGGAGGAACAGTGGATCTGAGGGAGAGGTGAGGTAAAGGGATAGGGACCTGGGAGGAGGGCAGAGAGGTGAAACTGCAGTCAGGATGTATTGCATGAGAAAAGAATAAGTTTTAAAAAAAGAGACAAAATGAAGATTTACCCTCCCCCCAGCCAAAACAAATGAAAAAAAAATTTTTAAATCTGCACAGTAACACTTTTCCTAGCGCTCATTTCTTTAGAACACTAAAGGAACACTTCTCCATTACTGGTGGGAATGCAAGTTGATACAACCTCTCTGGAAATCAGTTTGGCGGACCCTCAGAAAAATGAACATAATACTACCTGAGGAGCCAGCTATTCCAGTCCTGGGCATATACCCAGAATATGCTCCAACATGTAATAAAGATACATGTTCCTGGATATTAGCCCTCTATCGGATGTAGGATTGGTAAAGATCTTTTCCCAATCTGTAGGTTGCTGTTTTGTCCTATTTACAGTGTCCTTTGCCTTACAGAAGCTTTGTAATTTTATGAGGTCCCATCTGTCGATTCTTGATCTTAGAGCACAAGCCATTGGTGTTCTGTTGAAGAACTTTTCCCCTGTGCCCATGTGTTCTAGACTTTTCCCCACTTTCTCTTCTATTAGATTCAGTGTATCTGGTTTTATGTGGAGATCCTTGATCCACTTGGACTTGAGCTTTGTACAGGGAGATAAGAATGGATCAATTTGCAATCTTCTACATGTAAACCGCCAGTTGAACCAGCACCATTTGCTGAAGATGCTGTCTTTTTTCCATTGGATGGTTTTCGCTCCTTTGTCAAAGATCAAGTGACCATAAGTGTGTGGGTTCAATTCTGGGTCTTCGATTCTATTCCATTGATCTACCTGCCTGCCACTGTACCAATACCATGCAGTTTTTATCACTACTGCTCTGTAGTACAGCTTCAAGTCAGGGAGGCTGATTCCCCCAGAAGACCTTTTATTGTTGAGAATAGTTTTTGCTATCCTGGGTTTTTTGTTATTCCATATGAATTTGAGAATTGCTCTTTCTAAGTCTATGAAGAATTGAGTAGGGATTTTGATGGGGATTGCATTGAATCTGTAGATTGCTTTCGGCAGGATGGCCATTTTAACTATACTAATCCTGCCAATCCATGAGCATAGGAGATGTTTCCATCTTCTGAGGTCTTCTTCGATTTCTTTCTTCAGAGACTTGAAGTTCTTGTCATACAGATCTTTCACTTGTTTGGTTAGAGTCACACAAAGATTTTTATATTTTTTGTGACAATTGTGAAGGGTGTTATTTCTCTAATTTCTTTCTCAGCCTGTTTATCCTTTGAGTATAGGAAGGCTACTGATTTGCTTGAGTTAATTTTGTATCCAGCCACTTTGTTGAAGTTGTTTATCAGCTGTAGCAGATCTCTGGTGGAGTTTTTCGGGTCACTTAAGTATACCATCATATCATCCGCAAATAGTGATATTTTGATTTCTTCCTTTCCAATTTGTATCCCTTTGACCTCCTTTTGTTGTCTGATTGCTTTAGCTAGAACTTCAAGTACTATATTGAATAGATAGGGAGAGATGAGGGCAGCCTTGTCTAGTCCCTGATTTTAGTGGGATTGCTTCCAGTTTCTCTCCATTTAGTTTGATGTTGGCTACCGGTTTGCTGTATATTGCTTTTACTAAGTTTAGGTATGCTCCTTGAATTCCTGATCTTTCCAAGACTTTTATCATGAAGGGATGTTGAACTTTGTCAAATGCTTTTTCGGCATCTAACAAGATGACCATGTGGTTTTTTTCTTTGAGTTTGTTTATGTAGTGAATTACATTGATGGATTTCCGGGTACTGAACCATCTCTGCATCCCTGGGATGAAGCCTACTTGATCATGGTTAATGATCGTTGTGATGTGTTCTTGGATTTGGTTTGCAAGAATTTTATTGAGTATTTTTGCATCGATATTCATATGAGAAATTGGTCTGAAGTTTTCTTTTATTGTTGGGTCTTTGTGGGGTTTTGGTATCAATGTAACAGTGGCCTCATAGAATGAATTGGGTAGTGTTCCTTCTGTTTCTATTTTATGGAATAGCTTGAAGAGTATTGGTATTAGGTCTTCTTTGAAGGTCTGATAGAATTCTGCACTGAACCCATCTGGTCCTGGGCTTTTTTTGGTTGGGAGACTTTTAATGACTGCTTCCATTTCTTTAGGAGTTATGGGCCTGTTTAGATGGTTTATCTGATCCTGATTTAACTTTGGTAATTGGTATCTGTCTAGAAACTTGTCCATTTCCTCCAGATTTTCCAATTTTGTTGCATATAGGCTTTTGTAGTAGGATCTGATAATATTTTTAATTTCCTCAGAGTCTGTTGTTATATCTCCATTTTCACTTCTAATTTTATTAATTTGCACACTGTCTCTGTGCCCTCTGGTTAGTCTGGGTAAGGGTTTATCTATCTTGTTGATTTTCTCAAAGAACCAGCTCCTGGTTTTGTTGATTCTTTGTATAGTTCTTTTAGTTTCCACTTGGTTGATTTCAGCCCTTAATTTGATTATTTCCTACCTTCTACTCCTCTTGGGTGTATTAACTTTCTTCTTGTTCTAGAACTTTCAGGTGTGCTGTTAGGTTGTTTGTATATGCTCTCTCCAGTTTCTTTTTGGAGGCATTCAGAGCTATGAGTTTTCCTTTTAACACTGCTTTCATTGTGTCCCATAGGATTGGGTAAGTTGTACCCAATCCTTTAATTTCCTTCTTTATTTCTTCCATGACCATGTTATCATTGAGCAGAGCATTGTTCAGCTTCCATGTATATGTGGGCTTTGTGTTGTTGTTGTTGTTGCCATTGAAGACCAACCTTAATCTGTAGTGATCTGATAGGAGGCATGGGATTATTTCAATCTTCTTTTTTCTGTTGAGGTTTGTTTTGTGACCAATTATATGATCAGTTTTGGAGAAGGTACCATGAGGTGCTGAGAAGAAGGTATATTCTTTTGATGCAGGATGAAATGTTCTATAGATATCTGTTAAATCCATTTGGTTCATAGCATTTGTGAGTTTCACTGTGTCTCTGTTTAGTTTATGTTTCCAAGATCTGTCCCTTGTTGATAGTGGGGTGTTGAAGTCTCCCACTATTATTGTGTGAGGTGCAATGTGTGCTTTGAGCTTTAGTAGAGTATCTTTTATGAATGTGGAAGCTCTTGCATTCGGGGCATAGATGTTCAGAATTGAGAGTTCTTCTTGGTAGATTTTTCCTTTGATGAGTATGAAGTGTCCTTTATCTTTTTTGATGACTTTTGGTTGAATGTCAATTTTATCTGATATTAGAATGGCTACTTCAGCCTGTTTCTTGGGGCCATTTGCCTGGAAAATTGCTTTCTAGCCATTTACTTTGAGGTAGTGTTTGTCTTTATTACGGAGGTACGTTTCCTGGATGCAGCAAAATGCTGGGTCCTGTTTATAGATCCAGTCTGTCAGTCTATGTCTTTTTATTGGGGAGTTGAGACCATTGATGTTAAGAGATATTAAAGAATAGTGATTGTTATTTCCTGTTATTTTTGATGTTGTTTATATTGTTTGTGTGGCTATCTTCTTTTGAGTTTGTTGAAAGATTACTTTCTTTCTTTTTCTTGAGTGTAGTTTCCCTCTTTGTGTTGGCATTTCCCATGTATTATTCTTTCTAGGGCTGGGTGTGTGGAAACATACTGTGCAAATTTGGATTTGTCGTAGAATATTTTGGTTTTACCCTCTATGATTATTGAGAGTTTTGCTGGGTATAGCAGTCTGGGCTGGCATTTGTGTTCTTTTAGAGTCTGTATGAGATCTGCCCAGGATCTTCTAGCTTTCATAGTCTCTGGTGAGAAGTCTGGTGTAATTCTGATAGGTCTGCCTTTATATGTTACTTGCCCCTTTTCCCTTACTGCTTTTAATATTCTTTCCTTGTTTTGTGTATTTGGTGTTTTGACTATAATGTGATGGGAGGAATTTCTTTTCTGGTCCAGTCTATTTGGAGTTCTGTAGGCTTCTTGTATATTTATGTTCATCTCTTTCTTCAGGTTAGGGAAATTTTCTTCTATAATTTTGTTGAAGATATTTACTGGTCCTTTAAGTTGGGAATCTTCACTCTCTTCTATACCTATTATCCTCAGGTTCTGTCTTCTCATTGCATCCTGGATATCTTGGATGTTTGGGTTAGGAGCTTTTTGCAATTTTTGTTTTCTTTGACTGTTGTGTCCATGTTTTCTATGGTATCTTCCGCACCTGAGATTCTCTCTTCCATCTCTTGTATTCTGTTGGTGATGCTTGCATGTATGACTCCTGATTTCTTTCCTATGATCTCTAATTCCAGGGTTGTCTCCCTTTGTGATTTCTTTATTGTTTCTATTTATGTTTTTAATTCCTGAATGGTTTTGTTCATTTGATTGATCGTGTTTTCCTGTATTTCTGCCCGTTTGATTGTGTTTTCCTGTAATTCTTCAAGGGATTTTTGTGTGTCTTCTTTAAGGGTTTCCAGTTGTTTACCTGTGTTCTCTTGTATTTCTTTAAGGGAGTTATATATTTCCTTCTTAAAGTCTTCTATCATCCTCTTGATAAGTGATTTTAAGTCTGAGTCTTCCTTTTCTGGTGTGTTGGGGTATCCAGGGCTAGCTGTGGTGGGAGAGCTGGGTTCTGATGAAGCCAAGTAGTCTTGGTTTCTGTTCCTTGTGTTCTTGTCCTTGCCTTTTGCCATCTGGTTATCTCTGGTGTTAGCTGGTGTTTCTCTCTCTGACTGTGGCTTGTCTTTCCTACAGGTCCAGGTGTCAGTGTTCCTTGGAGACCAGTTCTCTTTCCTGGCTGTTCCTCAGTCCCTGTGTCTGGAGCCCTCCTTCCGATGGCTTTTCTGCACAAGTGGGTGGGTTGCTTTCTCCCTGGGCTGGTTGGCAATGGAGGCCTGGTGGCCCAGCAGAGGCCTCCCGTCACAGGTGGAAGCCAGCAGCCTCTTACCTCCTGGCTGTTCCTCAGTCCCTGCCTCTTTGTTGAGTCTTTATATGGTTTGTGTATCAGGGTAACTATGGCTTTATAAAATGAAATTGCCAATATTTCTTCTGCTTATATTTTGTGGAATAATTTGAGGGGTATTGGCATTAACTCTTCTTTGAAGGTCTGATAGGATTCTGTACTAAAACTATGTGACCCTAGGCTTTAAAATTTTTGTTGTTGTTGTTGTTTTAGTTTTGTTTGTTGTTTGTTTGTTTTTGGTTGAGAGATTTTCAATGACTGCTTCTTTTTCATTAGAGGTTATAGGTCTATTTAAATTGTTTATATGACCTTGATTTAAGTGGTATGCATTGAGAAGATTATCCAGTTCTTTTAGATTTTCCAATTTGGCTTAGTACAGGTTTTTAAATATATATCCTTATGGTTCTCTATATTTCCTTGGTGTCTGTTGTTATGTCCCCCTTTTCATTTCTGATTTTGTCAACTTGGATATTCTCTCTCCATCTTTCAGTTAGTCTATCTTGTTGATTTTCTCAAAGAATCAACACTGTATTTTATCGATTCTTTGTACTATTCTCTGATTCTATTTTATTGATTTCAGCTATCATTTTGATTATTTCCTGCTTTCTACTCTTCTTGGGTATTCTTGCTTCTTTTTCATTTAGAACTTTCAGGTGCACTATTTAGTTGCTAGTATGAGATCTCTCCTCTTTCAATTTTTTATGTAGGCACTTAGTGCTATGAACTTTCTGCTTGCCATTGCTTTCAATGACTCACATAAATTTGGGTATGTTGTGCATTCTTTTCATTGAATTCTAGGAAGTCTTTTCTTTCTTTCTTTCTTTCTTTCTTTCTTTCTTTCTTTCTTTCTTTCTTTCTTTCTTTCTTTCTTTCGTCTTACCCTAGAAGTCATTCAGCAGAGAACAGTTTAGTTTCCATGAGTTTGTAAACTTTCTTTTGTCGTTGAAACCTAGCCTTAATCCCTGGTGGTCTGGTAGGAAGCAAGGGGTTATTTAAATTTTCTTCTATCTGTTGAGACATTTTTTGTGACCAAGTATATGGTCAATTTTGGAGAAAGTTCTGTGTGTTGCGGTATAGAAAGTATATTCTTTTATGTCTGGGTGAAATGTTCTGTAAATATCTGTAATGTCTGATAGCTCCAGTATTTTCTCTGTTTAGTTTTTGTCTAACTAATAAGAGTGGGGTATTGAAGTCTCCCACCATTAATGTGTGATGGCTGATGTGTGATTTAAGCTTTAGGAATTTTTCTTTTAGAAACATAGGTGCCCTTGCATTTGGGGCATACATATTAAGAATCGAAACATCATCTTTGTGGATTTTTCCTTAGATGAATATGAATCTGTCTCTTTTGATTAATTTTAGTTTGAAATCTATTTTGTTAGATGCTAGAATGGCTACACCAGCTTGTTTCTTAGGTCTATTTGCTTGGAAAATCTTTTTCCAACCCTCTACTCTGAGGTTATACCTATCTTTAATGTTGAAGTATGTTTCTTGTATACAGCAGAAAGATAGACCCGGTTTTACACCCATTCTGTTAGTTTATGTCTTTTTATTGGGGAATTGAGTCCATTGATGTTGAAAGATATCAGTGACCAATGATAATTCCTGTTTTGTTGTCAGTGTTGTTGTTGGTGGTGGGTGTGCTTCCCTTCTTTTGATTTTGCTTCTATGAGATTACTTATTTATTTTGATGAGTATAGTTAATGCCCTTGGGTTGTAGTTTTCCGTCTAGCACTTCCTGTATAGCTGGATTTGTAGATAGATATTGTTTAAATTTGACTTTATCATGAAATATCTTGTTTTCTCCATCTAAATAATTGAAATTTTGCTGGGCATAGTAGTCTGGGCTGGCATCTGTATTCTCTGTAGGATATCTGTCCAGGCCCTTCTGGCTTTTAGAGTCTCCATTGAGACATCAGATCTCATTCTAATAGGCCTACCTTTATACATTACTTGATTTTTCCCTTGCAGCTTCTAATATTTTTTCTTTGTTCTATGTGCTTTGTGTTTTGATTACTGGGTGTCCATAGGACTTTCCTTTCTGACTCAGTGTATTTGGTGTCTGGAGCTTCTTGTACCTTTATGGGCATCTCTTTCTTTAGGGTAGGAAATTTTTCTTTTATGATATTTTGAAAATATTTTCTGGGGCTTTGAGCTGGGATTAGTCTTCTATTCTTATTATTCTTAAGTTTGGTCTTTTCATAGTGTCCCAGATTTCCTGGATGTTTTGTGTCAGGAGTTTTTAGATTTAACATTTTCGTTGACCAATGTACCTATTTAGTGCCTGAGATTCTCTCTTCTATTGTAGTCTCTTGGTGAAGCTCACCTCTGTAGTTCTTGTTCACTTACCTAGATTTTTTTTCATTTCCAGAATTTCCTCAGTTTGTGCTTTGTATATTGCTCCTATTTCCATTTTCAGGTCTTGAACAGTTTTCTTCATTTCCCTCAACTGTTTGGCTTTCTTTAAGGGATTTTTTATTCATTTATCCCAATATTTTGTTATCCTTTCCTTTATTTCTTTAAGGGATTTGCTCATTTCCTCTTTAAGGACCTCTATCATATTGGTTTTAAGGTCCTTTACCTGTGCTTCAACTGTGCTTGAATATTCAGGGCTTGTTCTAGTAGGGTAGCTGGGCTCTGGTGGTAACATATTGACCTGACTATTGTTAATTGTGTTCTTACACTGGCATAACCCACTGGCATCTGGGTTTGGGGGTGATTATAGGTCTAGGTGCCAATTTCTGGGTTTGGTTTTGTTGGGTGGTGATTTGTTTCTTGGTTTCTGTTTCCTCTCTGGTCTTCTGGTCTGTAGTTGAGCAAGGGGGTCTCCACCTGAGTTTGGGGCTGGTACATGGATATGAGTGGGGGGCATTGGCAATAGTTTCAATGGGGATGCGGTAGCTGTGTGGGAATGGGCATTAGACAGTAGAGGAGATCCAAAAGTGGGTAACCTACCTGGTCCCTGGCAGGCATGGCCTGTGATTAACCAGGGGTTGTCTATTGGAGTTAAAGGTTGAGACCAAAGTGACTGTTGTTTTTAAAACAAAAATCCCAAACATTCAATTCACCAAATGAAAACTCAAAAGCCAGATGCTGTGGTAAAAACCTGATAGCTCAGAGAGGTAGAGAAAGCACCCAGCTGACTTTCTACTCTGCTGATGTCCCAGAAGGACAAGGCTCCTTCTCCCTCTCCACAGTTTTAAATACCATTCAACTCAGACCCTCCTTTCTACTTCCTGGGTTTTCTTATGTTTACTTCCTGTCAACTGGTTTTGTGCTCTATCTCTTGACCTATCATTGACTTTATTTAATCCTGTTTACAGAAAGCTCTTGGATAAAAAGCTGAACCCTACCACAATGTTTTTCCAGTTCACGATCTCAGGGTTCACAGTGCCATCAAATATCTTGCAATAGGCAGGGCCAAATATCTTGACAAGGCAGAAGGGAAGGACAACTAAAGGATTGGGTCTGTTGGAGCTAGAGAGTAGGGAAGGTCCTTGGGTGGGTGGCCTACCTGGTCTTTTGGTAAGGCATACCTGTGGTTGGGCAGAGTTGCCTGCCCCAAGGAACCAAGAGAGTAGGGAAGGTCCATGGGCTGGTGACCTACCTAGAGTTCTGGTGGCCAGTGTGACCTCTGCTCCAGCAGGACTCACCACCTGAGTTGGAGTTTGGGACATGGTGATGAGGAGGGTAGGGGGAATTGGGGATAGTGTCAGAGGGGGAGCTCTGGGAGATTGAAGGAGGTCCATGGGCAGGCAGCCTACCTGTGTCTGATACAGCTATTTTTAATTTTGAAAGGCATATTTCTACCAGATACAAAATCCTCATTTGATGTGTGTGTGTGTGTGTGTGTGTGTGTGTGGTGTATGCTAAAGGCTGGTCACAATCACAAGGGTAGCTTCTTAAAATGTTATTTATCTTGTCTTTTAAAGATTTATTCATTTTTATTTGTATGGGTGTTTTACCTGAAAGCATGTCTGTGCATCATGTCTACATGTCTATGAGGTATGTGAGGAGACTAGAAGAGGGCATTGGACCTAGAACTGGAGATGTAGAGCATTCTTAGTTATCATGTGGGTGCTTGGGATTGAATCTAGGTACCTGGAAGGGCGGTCAGTACTCTCAATCACTGAGTCATTTCTCTAGTCCTTTGATCTTGATTTTTTGAGACAGGATTTCTCACTGGGATGCAGGGCCCAGTGTTTTTAGGCTAGGGTAGCAGGTCAGTGAGCTCCAGGGATCCTCCAGTCTCTGTCTCCTCAGTGCTAGGATTACAAGCATACTCTACCATGCCAGAATCTTTTTTTTTTTAAACTTGTGTGCTGGGGAGGGAACTCAAAGCTGAAAACTTCCATAGCAAACACTTTACAATTGAGCCATCTTCCCAGCCCCTATTCCACTAGGTCATACCGAAAATTTTCACGAAAGAAATTTAAACCTTTATACTTTATAGTTTCCGACTTAATGTTGAAATACCCTTCATGTACTACACACATCTTGTTGGTATTGTTTAAGCACAGCAATCATGGTTATTTTACAGTCACTGACTGACCGATAGATCTGACAGCAAAGTCAACTATGGGTCTAGCTGTGTTGACTCCTTTGCTCTTTAAATGTGCCCATCAGTCTTTTCTGTGAATCAGAAGTTATCCTTGGATATTGGAAATTTTATGTAAACAGTAAAGCCAGAGCCAAAGAGCATTTACACCTGTGCGGTGGCTGGGTGTGTTTGTGTCCTCTGGGGTCCACTAAGATCGAGGGTGTGGTCCACTGGGTGGCATTGCTGGAAGGTGGGGCACTCGTAGGGGGCAGAGTCTCAGGGGGAGGTTTTTCGTTTTTGTTTTCAACACAGGGTTTCTCTGTGTAACAAAGCCCTGGCTGTCCCAGACTCTGTAGACCAATCTGGCCTCAACAAACTTAAAGAGATTTGCCTGCTTCTGCCTCCTGGTGCTGGGAGGTGTGTGCCACCACACCTGGCCTCAGGCAGAGGTTCTTAAATGGTTGGGGATGTGCCCTTGGAAGACAGTTCTCTGTGTGGATCTTGGATGGAGATATAGTCCCTGGATTGCTGTCTGCCACCTGCGATTCTCTGTGAGCCCTGGGGTGAGGCAGTGAAGGATCTACCTCTTCAAGCCTGCCCTGTGTGTTTGCCCTGTTCGTGACTGCAAAAGCAGGTGTGTCCCGCGCTACGGTCTCGCCAGCAAGAACGACGCGGCACACTTAGGATCCTTCTGCAGTAACAGCTTTAATGCATCTTGAGAGGGAGAGCATAAGCTTGCCAGGAGTGGAGACTCAGAACAATAGAATACCCGCCCTTTATATGGGTCACAGCGCTTGCCTGGGACATGGAGCTTCCCCATTGGCTCCCGCACACCAGGCCAGATGCCGCCACGAGAGAGGCTGAGACTCTGAGGTGGAAAATTACCTGGTGCATGCGCACTAGCCTGTTTACAACTTGTCCTCGGCCAGATGTAGGCGCTATCTTGTAATGGCGGATGTGGGCGCTCAGGCGGCTCCCAACACAGGTGGTAACAGGCATCTCACTGATACACAGTTGAAATGTGCACAGGACTCATGGGTAGGCCATTGGTGGCTAAGTGCAGCTAATTTGCTTCTTTGGGTCCTGTCATTTATCCTAGAGCTGGGCTGCTGCTTGGTACTTGGCATGTGAGTGCTGGGCTGCTTGGTACTCAGCATGTGAGAGCTGGGCTGCTGCTTGGTACTTAGTATGTGAGTGCTGGGCTGCTGCTTGGTACTTAGCATATGAGTGCTGGGCTGCTGTTTAGTACTTAGCATGCGAATGCTGGGCTGCTTGGTACTTAGCATGTGAATGCTGGGCTGCTTGGTACTTAGCATGTGAGTGCTGGGCTGCTTGGTACTTAGCATGTGAGAGCTGGGCTGCTGTTTAGTACTTAGCATGTGAGTGCTGGGCTGCT
>JADRCH010000118.1:2901300-3000939 GCA_019843965.1 Rhynchomys soricoides | reverse complement strand
TACTTAGCATGTGAGTGCTGGGCTGCTGCTTGGTACTTAGCATGTGAATGCTGGGCTGCTGCTTGGTACTTAGCATGTGAGAACTGGGCTGCTGCTTGGTACTTGGCATGTGGCCTGGGTCCTTGCAGAGGTCTTGTCAGCATCCCAGATCTGCTGGTCTGAACAGCATGCTTCTTTCTCTTGGTCTTATTCCTCTCTAGCAGTCGATTGCTGCAGCTGAGGCTATGATGAGGGCCTCTGAGTTTCTTGAAAGAATTATTAATGAGACATCTGGTTGACCTGCTTGATTGTAGGAGAAGGGGGAATACTGGGATCTATTAAGGAATTTAGGAAGCACTGGCATTACTCATTTTCTTAAGGGTGTACCACCTTCCTTTGGAGATTGTCTTTAGGGGAGGGGGGCTTGTCTCAGAGAATTTTGCTTTATTGCTCTTTGGGTGGTTGAATGTCTAAGCAGATCTTCCTTTATAGTGACTGAGTTGTCTCTAATATCTATCTATCAATCATCTATCTATCTATCATCTATTATCCATTTATCTATCTTCTTTATCAATAAATCATTTCATCTATCAATCATTTCACCTATCAGTCATCTATCACCTCTATCTATCTATCTATCTATCTATCATCTATCAGCTGTGCATATATGAAAGACTGTAGCTGTTCCTTCTAATTGAGTCCCTAGTGTGGGAAGTAGAGCACAGATTCTTCTAATGTGTTCAGCTGAATGCTTGTTTGAAACTGGGCTTCTGCTTGGACTGAGCTCAACACTGACATGCCTCATTTCAATAAGATACTTCTTGGCTTCATTTGAAAATTATCACGAAAAGCTCTTCCAAATAAATCACATGTGAAGGAGACAAAATTCCTTTAACTCACAAGCAGCATCTGGTAGAGACTCTAGCTACTATTTTCTTGGCTCATTTTGCTTCATGTAGATTGCACGAGGGTTGGCAATTTTTCATCACCCATGTGAATTTCCATCAATGGAAGATAAACGCTTCCCTTCTCAGTTGAAACTAATCAAATTCAGGCATCTGCTTTCAATATATCTCCAGAAATATGTATTGAAAGCTATCCTATAGGGGTGTTAGGTGCTTCTGGTTTTGTTGTAGGGCACATGTGTGTGTTTTCAGTGGAAGATTACAATTATAAAAGTAACAATCTGTTTATTTTTATATTGGGAAGACACATAGATAGTTCTCCATAAGAACATAATTTTAAGCCAGAAAGTACATCTTTGCAATCTAAAAGAATTTAGAAACCAAGTTCTTTTCCAGTAGGAAGAACATAGAAATTTAGACATTAAAAATAACATAAAACATAAATATTACTTTATAATACATCAATAAGCATCATGGTTTATGAACGTCAACCTAATGGGCAGTGTGGTAAATTTTTGTAGCCACCACAGGCTGGCGTCTTTTGGTCAAGAACTATTGTAACCATTTTGTATATAAATTCTTTTTATTATAAAAAGAGAAATACTACCTAGGCAGTAGGCAGTATTCAGAGTGGCTAAGGGCATGAATATAATCATGTCAAACAGGCTGAGTTCTTGTCCTGCAATCCTACTTACCAGGTTGATAATCTTGGGTGACCTGATGAAGCTCTCTGTGACTCTGTTTCCTTACATACACAATGGCTGATACACTACTACCTGCACCTTAGGGTTTCTGTGAGAAATAAATGGTGTAATATAAGAAAGTCATGGAGACGACTTGGTAGAGAGGTCACTATGAAGGTTCTGGTTCGGGTTTCCTTCTTCATCTTATGACAGTGTTGAGGAAGTATTGCTGAGAAGCATTTCCTTCTACATACAGCATTTCCTGTTTCTTCAGTAGGACAATGGTAAAGTCTTAGCTCGATGTGTTTATGATATAAATTATTTGCTTTCTTTCTGTGAGCATTTGAGAGGAAACAAAAGCAGTATAAAGAAATACATAATGAAAAGAAAAATGTGCCAGGATAAGGTAAAGCCCAGTGTTGTTTAGAACGGGAAGCTTGTGTCAGTGCCAGTTCCTACAGACAGGGGAAGCTTGCGTCAGTGCAAGCTCCTCACAGAAGGGTCTGTGTCTCTAATAGATGAGGATTGACTGAAAACCATTCCTGTGCTTGTTCATTTTCTGTGACCAATCCCTTTAAAAATACTCCTCCCTCCCCCTCCCCCTCCCCCTCCCCCTCCCCTCCCCTCCCCCCCTCCCCCTCCCCCTTTCTGTCTCCCTCTCCCTCTCTTTCCTTCCTTCCCCTTGAGTCTCTGCTTACATAATTGGGTTTCTGTTATTATAACAAATATCTGGAATGATCAGCTTCTAATGTACAAAGGTTTGCTGTGGCTCAAACTCTTAGAGACCTGGTCACAGGCTTCATATGACAGTCTCACCACCATGACTGGCTCCATTGCTTTGGGCCTCAGTGGCACATTCTGGAGGGGATGTTTCGAGGAGCAGAACCATTTTCCTCATGGCAGAGAAGGGAACAGGAGGGAGAGGAAGAGAGCAGGATCCCTCCATCCTCTCAAGGACACATACCTAGTACTGTAAGGGCCTTCTACTAGCTCCTATCGCTTAGAGTTTCCACCACATTCCAGAAACACTAAGCAGAGACAAAGCCTTCAGTGTGGGGGATTTGGGGGAACATTCCAGGTCTACATCATCACACTGTGAAATGAAGCAGCATTAATTAAATACCTTGTTTATTGAAAGGCAAAAATAGACATATTTTACTAATTTTAAAATTGTTTTCTACTACTACTACTATGACTACTACTATGACTACTACTACTACTGTTATTATTATTACTAATTATGTTTGTGGGGGTGGTACACATGCTGTAGTATGTGTGTGGAGGTCAGAGGTCAACTTTGTGGAGTCAGTTCTCTCCTTCCACCTTTTCATGGGTTGTGGGGATTGAACTTGTGTTGTCAGACTTGCATGAAATTGACTTTACCCACTCAGCCATTTCATTGCCTTCATATTCTTCCTAATTTCTAGATAGATAAACTTTATTTTCATACAGGAAGCTTTTTGGATAGGTTTTAGAATATCTTTCAACGGCACAGCCTTTGCTATTTATGGTAAGCTGGAAAATGTATATAGATTTTGAAGTCACCCTCAGCATCCGTTTCTACTGTGAGATTTAAAGATTTAACCTCCAAAGCGTTGGTGAAATAGTTAAAGAGAACACAAACCCAGGCTTCTAGGGGAAGAAAACAATTAATTTATCATAATTTGAAAAGGAAATAAAACCAAACAACCAGCTACGGTATGTGTTGATGTTACAGCTTGGGGACCCAGCCAAACCCTAATGAATTATGTTTTACTGTTGATTGATAGAGCTTTGTGTAGCCTTAATTTTTATCAGAGATTTTCTTCATATCCTTTAGCTTTAAGTCATTTTTACTAAGAAGCATGAAAAGAATTACAATCTGGGCTATGATCATGTACATTTTGGTTAATATGAATTTTAAATTTTTTTATGTAGAATTTTGTCTCCAATATAGTTTGCCTCACTCCAATTCTTTTCCAAGTCACCCAATTTATAACTTAAAAAATGAATACAGAAACACTGAGGCCAAGAGGCCCTAGTATTCTTGAGGTAGCAGATACGGGTGTTACCATGGTGAGACCAGAGCGTAGAATGCCCTAAGGACCACCTTACCACTGTCCTTCACGATGTAGGATAACTCGTGCTGTGTTCTCCTGACGGCTATGTAAGTGGGTTTTAATAAACCCTATTAGTTATTAATATGACCTGGCCAGCCCCCAATAATCATGGCAGAGTACTATGGGTTTTTAAAATCAGTTCTAGCCCAATTACTGGGGGATTACCCCTAATCCAATTTTTCTCTTTTGTTTCTCTAGACTGGTAGCTCCCAGTTGCTCTCCTCAAATACTTACTGTTTGAATCTTGCCCAGGTTATTTCTGTTCCATTAGTCTGTCAGGGGCGGGGGCAGGGTGGCCATTTTACTCGGCAGGTGCTCCTGGTCCATCACATCTAATAGAGACTGCCTGTTTTCTTTCTTCTTTTTTTTCACCCCCTTTCTCCTCCTTCTCCTCTCTCCTCCTTCCTCGTGGTCCCATCCTGTGATTCCAGCCTGGTAACTGGAACTCTGCCTTTCTGTTCTCCCCAGCAATTGGCTGCAGCCACCATTATTTAACCAATAGTTTTAAATTGGGGAGAAAAGTTAACACAGCATCACTTGGTGTACATGAGGATCTGCTCATCAGGGGCAACCAGATCTTGGGAGCCAGTATTTAACATTTAAATACATAGCATCATCAGACCAACCCCCAATGTGCCAGTGTCCTTGTGTAGGTGTTTCCCTCTCTATTCTGAGTTAAAAGTATGTTTTAGGTAAGAGAAGGCTGCATCTGCTAGGACAGGATTGTGACTGCCTGTGTGACCTCGGGCCAGTGGTTTAGTTTCTCTGGTTCCCAGTTTCTTATCTTGAAAACATCAGCAATGACGTATTTCTCTTTAACCTACCTCCACAGTTCCTTCTGGTATTCTTATAAGTTTTTATAAAGCTGCAGACTGCAGTTCTTTGAAACATTGCTATTTTTTCCATGGCAGGTGAGAACTTTGAGGCTCTCCTTAGTGATGGGATCTGAGAGGGAGTGTCTTTGAGCTAAGACACAACTAGTTATTACTTCTGGTATATTAGTGCCTTGCTAAAAACTAAAATGCTTTCAAAGTTGCATAAGCAAAAACTGGGGATTACTGGAAGGGTACAGGAGTTCTCACAGGGCCCGAGTGTGGGTGTGGGGTACTGGCTTCTAGACAGAGCAAGTGGAAAACCTGATTCATTCCATACCTTCTCAAGTCCCCGAAAATTCTTTTTTGCCTTTTGTCCAGGTGGTCTTCATTTCCCTTTTCTTCAAAGACTGGCTTTTGCTATTTTGTGAGGGCAGACTGGCCTCTTCCAACCCAGTTTCGCATGGCTTCTCTGAGAGACCAAGTACAGGGGCTGGGCTGGGAAGACAGTTTAGTTGTGTAAGACAACTCCTGCCATCCACGGTTATGAACACACACAAGAGACTGACTACCTGGCATAGGCTAGATGTCTGCTTACACACTACCGGGAAAGTGGTCTAAAGTATAGTGGAGAGAGTGAGCACAGCATTGTGAGCCACAAGCCAAAGGATCTCGCACAGTGGGGAGCTCAGCCGGAGCAGATTCTAACACAGGTTTTATTGTTGTTTGTTCGTTTGTTTTGTGGACACAAGGTTTCTCTGTGTAGCCCTGGCTGTCCCAGAACTTGCTCTGTAGACCAGGCTGGCCTCAAGGGAGGTAGGGAAGGTTGTAGACAGAAGGTGCACTGTAATTAGCGTGAGGGTGTATGATTTCCAGGTGAGTGAGTGTGACAGTCTGAAGCCAGGGAGATGGACAGGAGCCTGATGGTGGAGGAACCAGAAGGCAGGGTCAAGAGAACCCTTGTCTTCGGCAACAGCTGTGGTTTCCCTTGACTTAGATTCCCATGTTAAAAAAAAAAAGTTATGTGTCAGAACGATAGTGATATTTAAATGCAAAGATTTGAGATATTAAAGCCTTTTCATAATGATATTAATATCTTTTTTAAAAAAAGACAGAGCAAGAGTTCTGAAGTTTTTAAAAATCATATTTAAATCCTGCATATTCGTGGAGGCTTGCCACTGATGATCTCAAGTGAGTTCTTTATATCCATTTGTATCCTGAAAGAAGTTTAATATTTAAGGAATGGTGTCAGGAACCTTTGTGGTATGATTGATTTTCCCTCCCATGGGATGGCAAAATTGTGCTATAACTTATACATAGTAATTGATTTAAGGTTTGAAAACTAATTTTCTTCCAAAGAACATGAAGATTAATGGAAACTTTCTTAAAATCATTTCTGAACACCTACAGCTGGCTGCATTTGACTGAAGAGAGTACTGACCAGTGACATTTGGTTCCAAGAGACATTTGCTCCTGAACGTGGGTAATTAGAAACAAGGTGACCACACAGGAATTAGGCCTTATGTCCCTGCTCTTATACATGTATTAAACACACACAGCCTGGTTTCCAAAGTCCAGCCTTTCTTATCTTGATAATTTTAAGAGTGAAATAACAGCTTATTTATGTTGATAAAGATACGTCTGAGTTCCCTTGAATAGGGGAAGCAAACAGGCCATGTGCTTCCTTAGTAGCTCTTCTGGTAAAGACTAGAACAAGGGCTGTTTGTTGAACACACACCCACCTGCATTCTATATCATTCTTGTGTAACCTGGCTGATCTGTAATGCTTGGTTAATTGTATGGTTTGAGATTTAACTCCTGTCTGTTGTATTCAGGCAGCTGGCAAACTGAGCTAGAACAGGTGATTAAGTGATTTCTTGTTTTGCCTGGACAAGAAGATAAGCAGATGTATGTGATTTTTTTTTTTTTTTCTGTCTTGCTCCTGAGGAAGTTCTGAAACTCAGTGTCTATGTTTTAGGTGATGTAGCAAGCGCTGAGTAGCACCAAATTGCATTCCAAGAAGTCACTTAGCTCAAGATGATATGACAATGTCTACGGCACCATGCCCTTTAGAATCAAGGCTTGTACGGGGGAGAAACGGTATAATTCTCAGATTAGAAACTGTATAATGATTGGAGACTGTACAGGTGTATAAAAGGATCTTCCCTTCGTTTATATTTCTTTCATCATGGTGGAGTGGTATTGCTTGCTGATGAGTCGCAAGTATGTGTCTCAAGCATCAATTTTATCAATAAGAAGATTTACTACTCCAAAGCTGAGAATACAGCTTTCCAAGGCAGTGCTGCTTTAGTTTTAAATGGAATGAAATGTAGAAATAGATTATGTCATGACTGTTGTCATGCAATAGTCTTCTTGGAGTTGACTAGTTCTCATGGAATTGGAGATAACACCTCGGATAAACTTTATGACTAGAGAGTGTATGATGTTATCATCCAGCTTCTTAAGAGTTTTGGGTTAATTTTTCAATCACTGTTAAGATGAAAAGTGCCAAAGAGTGTATACAACATCTCTGAGCTCTGCCTTCCTTAGGGCAAGCGTGGCCAGTGACCCGCTTTCGAGGGTATGTGACGACTAGAAGGGTTAATTTCCTGCCTTAAACAGACACTCTTTAGCACTTTAGACAAGGACGGCCAGTCTGAGTGTGAATGGCACTGTCCTGTTAGTTGGAGTGCTGGACGGAATAGAAAGGACAAAGCCAGCTGAGCAACATCGTTCATCTTGCTCTGCCACATGACTGTTCCTGGTGCCATGCTTTCCCCACAGTGATGAGACAAAACAAGCTCGTCCTTCCTTAAGCTTTTTGGCCAAGTGTTTTGTTAGAGCAACAAGAAAAGTACCTATCAAAGCATCGTGGAGAGCATTGTTTTGGTCTGTTTCCCATATCCTGTGGGTCCTGAGTGGATTTGGCCCCTATCTAACACACAGCCTTGATAATTTGCTATGGCCTCACCTGTGTCATCTTTGTGCTAGAGAACAGTGAGAGTCATGGTGCAGGGCCTTGGGCTTAGCAGTTTCCAGAAGCTCCATCTCCCCTGCTTCATGCATTTTTTTTTTTTTTTTCTTTTTGGACTATAAGTTGCCAGCTCACTGATGGAATTAAAGCTGGGTCCTGATAGCTTATGGATTTTTTTTGTTGATGTTAGATCATTCTGTCTTTCTGGGAAAAAAATTTATGTGCAACATTTGTGAGGGCTGGATCTTTTTCAAGGTTATAATTACTTTACAGGCTTTTGGCCAGGATTTTAAAAGTGGATGCATGTCTGCACAAGCGTTCAATGTAGGTAAAGTGATGTTTTACTACAGAGGTTTAGGGTGGTGGACAGCTGTGTTCTAAGCTTTCTTGCAAAGCAAGGCAGCTAATTCAAGTCAGAGGAAAGGGTAAATGTGGCCTAGTATGCCTCCTGTTTTGAAATGAAATGTCCCCAAATCCTATTTTATATATATGTATGTATATATATATATATATATTTTTTTTTTTTAATTTTTTACTCTAGAACACTCTGCTCAAAACAAAACAACAACAAAAACAAACAAAACAAAAACATTCCTCCATTGGCCAAATCCCATCATCAAAGAGGAAAAAAGCAATATAAATAAGTACTCCTCTTGCTCTGGAAGAATGACTTTAGACACTTGCAATTCTTTTTCCTTTCCCTGCAGGAAAACAGTATAGATACCTGTCTCTGTGAACTACAGCCCTGCAGCTGGCTCTCCAACAGGGAGCAGGAATCAGCTGGGCAGGTGGTGGTTTCCTTGATGCTCAACCTTGAAAGTCACAACCATCAGGTCTGCTAGTCCCACATGCTCTCCCTGATTCACTGTAGGACAGAACAACAAAAAAAGCACATGCTCTGGATAACAACAGTCATTAGAGGCTTCTGTCTCTACTTCTTCCTCCTAGTCCTTCTCTTTCTTTCTTTCTTTCTTTTTGATTTTTTATTATTTTTCCTACTTTATTTACATTTCAAATGTTTCCCCCTTCCCATTTCCTCCCCCCTCCTCCTGCCACTATGGGGGTATTCTCCCACCCACCCACCCACCCACTTTCGTCCTCCCTCCTTGGCATTCTCCTCTACTGGGAGATCTAACACTCTCAGGCCCAAGGGCCTCTCCTCTCCCTGATGGCTAACAAGACCCTCCTCTGTCGCATATGTGGCTAGCACCATGGGTTCCTCCATGTGTATTCTTTGGTTGGTGGATCAGTCTCCAGGAGTATTGGGGGGGGCGGGGGGGTCAGGCCAGTTGCCATTGTTGCTACCTCCCTGGGGCTGCACACTCCCTCAGCTCCTTCAGTCCCTTCTCCAAGTCCTCCATCTGGGACCTCACATTCAGTCCTACTGTTGCTGCGAAGTGACTTGGGTATTTCAAACTTTTGGGCTAATAACCACTTAACAGTGAGTACATACCATGTTCATTCTTTTGTGACTGTGTTACCTCGCTCAGGATATTTTCAAGATCCATCCTTTTGTCTGCGAATTTCATGAAGTCTTTGTTTTTAATAGCTGAGTAGTATTCCATTGTGTAAATATACCACATTTTCTGTATCCATTCCTCTGTGGAGGGACATCTGGGTTGTTTCCAGCTTCTGGCTATTATAAATATGGCTGCTACGAACATAGTGGAACATGTATCTTTGTTACATGTTGGAGCATCTACTGGGTATTATGCCCAGGAGTGGAATAGCTGGGTCCTCAGGTAGTATTATGTTCATTTTTCTAAGGGTCTGCCAAACTGATTTCCAGAGAGGGTGTATAGACTTGCATTCCCACCAGCAATGGAGGAGTGTTCCTCTTTCTCTACATCCTTGCCAACATCTGCTGTCACCTGAGTTTTTGATCTTAGCCATTCTGACTGGTGTGAGATGGAATCTCAGGGTTGTTTTGATTTACATTTCCCTGATGACTAAGGATGTTGAACATTTCTTTAGGTGCTTCTCGATTCCATTCGAGTTTCCTCATTTGAGAATTCTCTGTTTAGCTCTCTTCCCCATTTTTTGATTCCTGTTGATTATCTTGAAACAGGATTTTGCAATGTAGCCCAAGTGGGCCTTGAACTTGTAGGATTCTCCTGCTTCAGCTTCTGAGTGCAGAGATTCCAGCTGGGCACCCCTATGCTAGGTTTGCTGTTCTACTGTGTCTACAAGTTCGTTCTTGATGCTCTTTGCCAGTCTTTTGCTTTACATGTCATCTATAAGCTGTTGTTTCTCAAACAGATCTCCACCCCATCTTCTTTTACTCTGTGAGATAAATGTATTTATATGACAATATGATTGTTCATCTTTATTGTCAACTTGATTTGGTGTCACCTGGTAGACACACCTCTGGGTCTGGCTAGGATGTTTCCAGAGATGTTTAACTGAAGAGAAAAGACCAACCCTGAATGTGGGGTGGGGTATCTTCACATACATAGACTGGGGTCTTGGACAGGAAAGGAGGAAGAAGTGAGCTTAGCACTGACATTCGTCCCTCTGTGTTTTCTGGAGATGTCATGTGGGCAGCCTCACAGTCATGACTTTCTTACCAGAATAGACTCACCACCATGGGCCAGAACAAACCCTCTCTGAAGTAGCTTTTGTCAGGCATTTGTCACCATGATGTGAGAAGTAGGTAATACACCCAACATCTTTTAAAACATGTTATCTTGTGAGAATTTTCTTAGTAAATTCTTATTTAAATTAACCTAAGAAAATTTTTACTTTCTTGGGTAAATTCATCTATATTTAGAAACATTGTCATTTGACTGTAGATAATTATAATTTTTAGGTGATCTTTATATTAATTGAAACATATGAACCTTAATGCTGTTTACTGCTTCTCATTTTCTTATAGTTACTCAGAGAGTTCCAGTTCTCAATTTTTTTTGTGTTCTCACTGTTAACATCAGATTGTTAGCCTGTGTCCATATTGTGAAGAAGTTTTTTTTTTTTTAAATGTTTATGTTTTCACCAAACCACCACAGCCTTTCTTAAACATCTTCAAAACAAGTATCAGTGTTTGCCACAAGCATTTCCTTTAGGGTGATCCTGAGATTCAGGCCACTTGGAAGATCCCTCTATCCTCCTTAGCTCAAAATGTTCATCTTTTTAAATGGACCCTTAGCTTTAGCCTTTGCATGTAGCTTAGCATATCAACTGTACTAATTTTTCTGTGTATAGAAAACTACCATTGGGATAGTTTGTTTGTTTATTGTTTTTTATTTTCTCTTCAGTTTTATGAGCTGGGCAATTTTTCCTATCTTAGCATCAGAAGGCATGAATACTGCTTTTCAGATCATACTATCATGGGATCACTGTGACAGTAGTGACTCTCAGCATAGCCCACTTTGTGAGCAATACATACAAGCCATCCATCAGAGCTCTCCTTCACTAGCATCACATTTTATGCCAGGATGTTTTATGAAACTTGAACATTTCTGTCAGTTGAATCACAAATATTTACCCAACACCTACTAATTAGATACAATATTGAATTTCAATTAAAAAAAAAAAAAAAACAAAAAACCAACAAACCTCCTAGAGTACTTGAGGAATAATCAACAGACATCCCCCACAGTCATGAATACATACTGCATGTATGGGTAGGTATTGTCTTGATGCCCAGATTCCATGCTTGGTAATCCATCTGCTGCTTACCAATTTTTCTTTCGTCTTTCTTTCTTTCTTTCTTTCTTTCTTTCTTTCTTTCTTTCTTTCTTTCTTTCTTGTAAACATTGCATTTCTAGGTTGCTCTTGTGTAGATCAGGGGAAAACTTGAGCTACCTGGCCCAAATCTTTCCAGAGGAGGTTGGAAATGGCTGTTGTCTGGCTTAGTATTATTATTCATTTTGAGAAAGGCTTTACTGTATAGTCTAAGGTGGCCTTGGGTTTATTGTAATCCTGCCTCAGCCTCCTTGTTGCTGGGATTATCGACTTGCTACCACATCTATCTGGTTCATTGTGATTTCTCATTTCAACGTTCACACTTAATAGTCCTTTTTTTTTTTTTTTGTCATACAGACACACACACACTCAAACACGTGTGTGTGTATGTGTGTGTGTGTGTGTGTGTGTGTGTATTATTGTGTCTTCGTGCCATTTTTGAGATCTTCTTTCTCATTTTTAAAGTTTTTGTTTTAATTTCTGAAATTTCAGTCCCTATAATGGATGGTAAACCTTGGGCTAAATTCCCTCTGATGTTCTTAAACCTAAGGCTGTGTTGGACCTTCTGAGAAAATCTATGTATTAGAGAGCCATCATTAGAAATATTAATGAATCAATGATATAATACCTCTCCTCTCTCTATAGGAAGAAGAAATTCACTGTTCCATACAGGAAACCACCAGGAAACTAAAAACATGACACCTGCAAGTTATGATGGGGCTATGGAAAAAAATTTAAATGTGACTGAATTTGGAAGACCTGAGATAACAGTGAAGAAAAGCATCATGGGTAGCATTGCTTCAAGGATGAAAGCAAAGAAACTCCAAGTTCAACCATGTGACCCAGGGTCTGTCAGATGCTCATTAGCCCCTGGGCCAGCACTAGCTGATTCACATGTACCCCTCATACTAGCTGTGCCTTATGATATGTGTGACACTGGCAGCCAAGTAAGATTTTGCAAATCATAAATCTGTAGAAAATTTCCAAAAGCACCTGACAAGGGTGAGGATGAAGGGTTTCATGGAGGAGTGGTTTTCTGGAGTATGGGAGACTGACTTGTGTTTTGACACCATGGAGCACAAATGTCCTCCAAAGCTCCTGGTTTTAAATCATCCAAAGTCTGTGCAATCAATTGTTTGTAATAAGTGCATGCTGTTAGGTGACAGAAACACACAACAGTTGTTGAAAGTGTTGTGATCAGAGAACTGCAAGAGCTTAGCCTCCTATCTCCCAATGGAGCAATGACCTGTACTCACTAAATTAGTGTGTATAGTGACTTTTAAAACTTAAATATAGTATGCACCAAGAAGTTTATTTTTAAAAATTATTTATTTTAATTATTTTGAAATTATGAGAGTGGGGTGTGTGTGTGTGTGTGTGTGTGTGTGTGTGTGTATGAGTATTGTTGCCTATTGTAGCCAAAGGCATCAGATCTTTCTGGAGTTGGGGTTACAGGTGATTGTAAGCCACTTGACATGGGTGCTGGTAATCAAACTCAGGTCTTCTGCAAGAACAGTACACATTCTGAAACATTAAACATTTTTAATTAGCCCTAAATAAGTTAATGCTGTGACATGAACCACATACACTTGAGAAACCAAGCTAATACACACAGATTCACCAAACTATGTTTTGACAATGTTAACAGAGGATTGAGAACCCTGGAGGTCTCAGGTAATCCCCATAATCAGTATAGCTTAGAGGACTTGTAACGAAACCATGAGATGCCTCTCGGCAGAAAGAGCTGATTGCTAGGAATAGCTATTATAACAGTTTCAGTGGCAGACAGCAGAATAAGAGAAAATAGAAATGCAAATCACTCCCAAAATCAAAGTAAATTTAAACAAAAGTCATAAAAATACCGACAGCAGCAGTCCATCGTGAACGTCATGAGGAATGTGGCACAGTTGAAAGATTAATTACTCAATTCCTTCTGATCCAGCTGGTGACTGTTGGATCTGAAATGCTCTGCAAAGGTACATGGGAAGCAGTGGGACCTACAGGATAAGCATAAGTTAGGTCATTTGAGTGTGCCCTTGAAGTGGAGATCAGAACTCAGGCAATTTCTTCTTCCGTCTCACTATTTCCTGGATGCTAGGAGGTAGATAGGGTTCCTCTGCTCCTCACGCCCAACATGACTGATGTGATGCTTAGCCCAAGAGCAACAGGGCCATGCTGATACAATGAGCAAAAATGCTTTTCCTCCTTTGACTTGATTTGTCTTGGATGCTTTGTCCCATTGATGGAAAGCTATCTCATGGTTTGAAATTCCTTTCTTATTTTGTAAAGTGATCAAAATAATTTATGTTTTTCTCACTATGGATAAAGGTCACACATCTGCTGACTAACCCAGCCTCGTGGAAGGTTTTGGAAACTGAGCAAAACTTTAAAAGTCCTGGTATCCTCGTACAAAAGAGGGGTTCATCCACATGATGCATATGCTAGGCCTCAGAGTCACATGCTGGGACAGGTCTGCATGTTACATGCTAGGATCATGTGGAGACTCAGACCTGTCCCTCTTGAAGTCTACCTGTGATCTAGCCTCACCAGAGGGCGGGAATCAGCTTGACACTGGAGAAGATACACATTGTCTCTGTGGGACTCTCACTTCCTCTCCTGAAGTATAGAAGACACCCAGAAAAATAAAATGTCCTAGTGCTACCCTGGGTCAGCAGAGATGAATCATGATTTAAAGAGATAGCCCCAGCTGTTCAGCAGCGCCTGATCCAAGATACACTTTCTGACCTGTCATATGCTTAGAGAGAGCCTGAGATGGAGAGATATTATTTTTCCCAGAATAGTGCTTCGGGGAAGTCTTCGAAGAGATGTTGGTAAGGACTAAGGGCACGGCAATGTTCTGTGGAGACTGCTGTAGAAGGGGTAGACCTTGTGTCCCCAGAATAGATAAATGGGAAGTTCCCTGTGGGAAACAATACAGCAGAAGTAGGTGAAGGAAGTAGGAGGTACTGGGGACAGAAAGAGAACAATTATCCCAGGCTCTGAGAAAATGACCAGTAGAGCTGAAGATTCAGTTTGGATGAGAGTGGGATACACCGTTAACTTGAAGATAGTCTGTCTAGAGCTAGGAGTGAAGACAGAATGTGTAAGAAGACAGAAGTTCTCACTAAAATGTTCACTCTTCCGGAGAGAGAAGAAACAGGAGCAGAGTGGGCAGTGTGTGCCTTGTGGATAAAATGTCATAGGTAAATACTTCCTGTTGAACACGGCTTGTTATTGAGTATTCTCATGGCTGAGGGCTTGAGGTCAGGGATGCCCTGGACCTGGGGATCAACACTGTGTCACTTGGTCAGGATTCTGAGAATGTGGGGTGCATTGGGTTAGGTAGACTCATAGGATCACTCTTAACCGTGTGTGACTTGGTGAATTACTTAGAATCCTTCTAAACCTTGATTTCCTCATGTGTAAAATAGGAACAATGACATGGTCTCCCTTGTGGATTGTGATGGTTAAAGTAGTCACACTATGTCCCATCCCATTGAGTTATACTTTATGTTGTGTGTGCTATGACTGAACTGGATACCTTTGTTTGCCAAGGAGTGGGTCTTTGAAGTACAGCATGTCCACTAGATGCTGTGTCCAGTTTCTTCTCCTCCCCCCATGCAAAGATTCTCACCAGGCATCTCAATATGACCTTGAACTTGCAGTCCTCTTGCCTCAGGCTTCCATGTAATGGGACTATAGCTGTGCACCACCATACCTGTCTGCCCAGCTCCTCTCTTTATCTGTCTTTGCTGTCACCATCTTACTTAAGCCTCACAACTGAAGCTGTGAGGCCTTGAGAGACAAAAGGTGGATGATGAGCCAGACCAGGAAATATTCCAGACAGTCAAAAGGGACAAAGATAACCGTTATGAAATGAGAAAGCAGGGCCTGGTGTAGATACACCTCAGGCCCCACACAATAGGCAGAATTCTCTGTTGCCAAGGACAGGCCGGAGCTACAGGTGGGTGATAGCAGGCTGACATCAATCATGTAAAAAGTCAAAATTAA
Organism: Rhynchomys soricoides; assembly: GCA_019843965.1. Taxonomy (NCBI): domain Eukaryota; kingdom Metazoa; phylum Chordata; class Mammalia; order Rodentia; family Muridae; genus Rhynchomys; species Rhynchomys soricoides. The sequence continues at coordinate 2,985,792 of JADRCH010000118.1, read as the reverse complement.
CCACCAGTGTGGGCCCACCCTTCCATGCTGTTGCCAAGCTCTGCCCCAGAAAAATGTATAAAAAGTGTGTACCTTACTAACCCGGGGTCGCCATTGCCCTGCTGGTAGGGCAGCCCCAGTGCACTGGATTCAATAGACCTCATGCTTATTGCATCGTTCTCAGTCTCTGTGTCTTTGTGGGGTGGACCTCCTAGGTGTTTGGACTTCTGAGTCTAACAAAGCAAGTCACCTTTATGATTTACATTTTACACCTGTAAGAATAACAAGGTATGAGGAAGTAATTCATCAAGAATAACAAATGTAGCCACTGTCTGAATCCATGGCTTTCTTCACCTGTGCTCAGTTCATGGCCTTATGAGGTCCAGCATTTGTAAGAGTGGACACTGGAGTTCCTGCGAACCTCTGGTTGAGGACTGAAATGGGAGGTTGGTTCCAGGGCCTTCAGCTGTCTTGTAATGCTGGAGCTGAGGGAGAAGCCAGTTCAAACTGTGCTGCTTGCTGAGAAGGGCATCTAGGGTATGGAAGGAGGGGCCTTCCTTGATAAGAGTATGGGCACTTTCCCAGAGTGCTGAGTGATTCATTTCATCACTCTACACAAAGACCTTTCAGTGAGGCCCTGGCCCCTCTGTGAGGTTGGAAATGAAAATATCTGTATTTGATCATGCCAGACATATCAGGATTCTCTGAGGCAGTTGCTGCTGTCATATCTAGGAGAGGAGGAGAGTGACCCTGGCAGGTGGCAGAGCTAGAACTAGAAAGGACAGCTGCCTGGCCTCAGCATCTATGACCTGATACCTCTGCCCTGCTTTTCCTCCCTGTCTTTTTTGGGCAGCTATAGACTGGGCTTCTGGTTCCTGTCTATCCCCATCTCCTGCTGCTGCCTTTTAAGGCAGCCTGTTTCTACATGCCTCCCTCTTACTGGCCAGTACACCTGGGACCTCTCTGTTACTGGCCAGTGCATCTGGGTTCTCTCTGTTCCTGCTCTGTCCACATGGGATCTCTCTGTTCCTGCTAAGTGCACCTGGGATCTCTCTGTTACTGTCCAGTGTATCTGGGATCTCTTCATGCCTGCTCAGTACACCTGGGATCTCTCTGTTCCTGCACCTGGGATCTCTCTGTTACTGCCCATTGCACCTGGGATCTTGCTCTTATTGCACCTGGGATTTCTAGTTGGTGTGGTTTCCATCCATCTCTATTTGTCATTCTTAATTTTGTTCAACACAAAGCACTCTATTGCAACACAAACAGCATTGCTACTGTTTCTTCATGACTCATTGCAACTTATTTGACAATCCACATCAGTTACAGTTTTCTTATTCATCAATATAATTTGGTATTTTGTATTTTTACATTATCAAGCCCCTGGGTTCTATTCCTTCTTCTTTTTAAAATCTCCTAGCAATTTTTATGCTGCACATTGTTAAACTTGATAAAAACCAATTAGTTGACTAATCTCATAAAGTAAATACTCATCAAAAAGAGCATCTTAGAACCTGAATTAATACGTTTATAAATAAGTTCATGGTTATTGTGGAGTTATAACAAGAACCATAGCTTGGGGCTGGTAAAGTACTAGGCCTTCATCCTCTAGATATTTTCAGTGGAAAGAAGGTGAATGAATGCAGGCTTTATGGCCAAGAAAAGAGCTATAAAAGACAAAACAATGGATGGAAAGTTCCTGAGTCACGTGGCAAATTAACATACTTGTTTGGAAAGCATAGGTCAGCTGTGTACTTGCTTAAAACCCCTCTGTACACAGCTAAGGCAAAAAGAAAAATCCACAACATACACACGTATCTGTTTCTCTTTTTTATTAGCCTTTGTAATAAGTGAAACGTCTATAAGTCATGATATTATTTTATTATCTGACTTTATTCAAGTGAATGAAAATAATTTAGCCATAAAATTGGTATTAGATTTAGAGAGTTTCATTGTGTTTTCTTTCGGTAATTGGAACACAAGGAACAAATATTCTATGCAGTTGTGTCGATTTAAGGTGTTGCCTAGTTTTAAATTTTTTATTTTAAGAACTGAAGTTTTTCCATTGATGATTACCATTGTGTTTGAGTGTGCATGCCCTGTGTGTGTGTACATGTATGTGAATGTGTGTTGGCCAGCTTTCCTTTCCTGTAATAAACACCTGGGAAAGTTAAATTTAAAGAGAAAAATATTTATTTGGATTCATTATTTCAGAGGTATCTCCATCATTGATTGACATCATTTTAAACCTATGGGAAGGCAGCCCCATCATGGTGGAAGTCTGTGTAGAGTAGAACCATCTTCCTCATGGAATGGAAGAGAGAAAGGAAGAGATCAGGATGCCATGACACCTACAGGAGTGTGCCCTCGGTGATCTAGGACCTCCAACCAGACTGTCCCTCCCAACAGTGCCAATGTAGAAGCCAGGCTGTGAACACATGGGCCTTTGGGGGAAACTTATACAAATTAGAGATCAGATCACTGTGTGTGCCTGAATGTTACTCCAGCTCCGGGATATCTGACACCTTCTTCTGGCTTCTGTGAGTACCTGCACACATGCGACACTCATACACACAAGTAAAGATAAAATCTTAAAGGAGAAGTTTTTATGGGCTCACAGTTTCATGGTACAGTTCATCATGGTCAGGGAGGCTTAGTGACAAGTATCTGGAGCAGGAAGCCAAGAGATCACATTTCAGCTACACACACACAAATCAGAGAGTAAGAATTATAAGTGAGGTGAAACTTTAAACTCTCAAAGCCTGCCTCAGTGATGAACTAGCAAGGCTACTATCCTAAAGTCTCATAACTCCCTGGACACATCAGCACAAAGTAGGGACCACATGAGCCTATGTGGGACTTTTCTCACTCAACAGCCACACTTTTCCTGTCACAATGGACTGTGCGTATTCAAACCATGAATCAAAAGAAAACTTCCTCTCCTTAAGCTGCTTCTTGTCAAGTAGATATTTGGTCATAGCCATGAGAAAAGCAGGGAATATACCATTGTTTGTCAAAGCCCCACATTGAAACTGAGCTGCTACCTAGAGGGCATGTGTGTTTATAGATTAAAGTACTCCACAGTTAGTATACTGTAGAGACTGTAGATTACAGGTTAGTTAGTGTACTATAGTGTACACGCTTTGGGATAGAAAGCAGAGAGGAGCAGCAGAGGAAACACCTGGAAGACAAACAAGACACCCAGAAAATACAGATCTGGTGTCCTGTCCACACTGTGGTCAGTCCCGTCTTACAGGAAGATAGGGTAACAGATGGTTCTCCAGGCTCCACACGGAAAGAGGGAATGGGATGTTCCCCACGGCTCTGAAGACAGACAAACACTAACACAGAGGAAGAAGAGCCAGGGGTTTTTATGAGAAGCATTCCTGAATTTTGAAGGAAGTGTTTTCCTGATGAGAAAATTAGGTACTGACAGCTCTGTTTGGTATGGACAGTTTCACAGACTAGCAGCTTCAGACAACCTTGATGGGTTCTGCTCGGATGGAGCAGGTAAGCAACCACAGCGCTCTGTCATCACGTGGGTAAGGATGAAACAATAACTTTCTCACAAAGGTTCTTCCAGTCTGTTGGAGAAGAGCAGCAACTCCTTGTTTCAAAGTTGCGATTTAGCCAGCGTTCTATTTGTGAGAGCTTAGCCACCCATCTCCCAGTCCCTTCCTTCCCACCTTTCACCCAATGCCAGCTTCCAACCAGAAGACATTTTAAAATTGAACCTAGACGCCCATGGTTCTCTGTGTGAGCCCTCCCTTGTAGCAAGTGGTAAACGCCCCTGGTAGGTTTCAGATGTTGGATAGGGGTAAAGATGAAAAGGACACTAGGCAGAAAGGGGAGTGAGTGAAATCCATCCGCTGAGGAGGCGGGAGTGTTTGCAAATAGTCCAGTATTTAGGGCTAAGTGTGCGAAACATTGTAAACATACTTCATTCATGCAATTAAAAATGATTTTTACCTTTTCCAAGTTTGTGTACTTAATTAAGGGGAAAAAACATAAAATAAAAAAATCATGTTATGAAATAACCCAAAAGTTAACCATATGTAAAAGTTAAATAGGTTTATCTAGATTTTCTGTTTGCAAAATTAAGCCTGGTTTATAGATATGTACTTCCTTTTTTTTTTTTTTTTTTTTTTGTGGGTTGGGTAGAATTGTGACTTGGTAAATATGTGTCCATAAGAAGTGTGTGTGTGTCTGTGTGTCTCTGTGTGTGTGTATGTGTGTGTGTGTCTGAAATACCCTTAATTGACCTATTGTCTTGGTACTGTGGTGAACTATGAGTCTTGAAGGAAGCAGGGGCACAACAGAGGGGCCTTTTATAGAGAGCCAAAAATTCTCTTTATTTTTTAAAGTTGCAGGAGAGTCACTTAACCATGTCCCCAAAGCTGAACATAATTAAATTCATAATTTAAATATTTAAATTAATAATTTAAGTAAACACATATCAATGAAGAAATTTATTGGTATCTTACATTTTGAATCCCCCCGCTGTTTAAGTCATCACAGCAAAATATGACATTGAGATAATAATTGCTAAAACAAGCAGAGGATTCACTTTATGAAAGCCATCAGGGCAAGCACTTTATATATGATTTAATTCCTCTGGGACCTGATGAGGTAGGCTTTTTAAAGGTTTTGTAGGAGGACTTGATAGTTTAGAGTATTTTCTTAGGGTCACCCTGCTAGGAAGCAGAATGCTCAGAATAGTGAGGTGTCCCTGAGAACTGGAGTTGCTGGCTTGGAAGAACTGGAACTGGTGTGGGGCAGAGCTTTCCGCCTTCTGGTATGTGGGCGTCTCTAAGCATGGTGTTTACAACAGCAGTTCAAGTGTCCTTGTTAGGTAGCTAGATGGAGATTAGTAACCTCAGGGCATTGAGGATGGACCCCCTCCCTAATGAAATCTATTTCTGGCCTTGGGTGGACTCTGGACATTCTTATCTACTCCAAAGAGGAGAACATTACAACCTGTTATCTTCTCCTGTAAGAGTTAATCCAGCTGAGCCTGTCATTCACATAGCCAGAAGTCCATCCCCCAGGGAAGCTGATTTACTTAAAGCCATTCTAAGCAGAGAGGAGGAATAGTTATCTCCTTAATGAGATAATGTCCTTATCCTTCCCAGAAACCCCTCCCTGGGGGCAGTTACTTGCTGAGTTTTCATCTTGTAAAACTCCAGCTTGACTGATTTCCAGAGTTACCCAGAAAAGTATAACTTTTGCTTTTCCTTCTTTCAATGGCCTTTTCTTCCTGATACTGAACAAATACTGAACACGCTTTCCCTGACTCTCTTCTTTCCTCTGAAATCCCTCCCTTCTGCTATTTAGCTGCTTGTCTGCCATGTAACTACTTACTGATCCCCATCTCAGACTCTGCTTTTCAAAGGCTTGTCTCTCTCTTCCTCTTTCCTGGCTACTGCCAAGACTGACAGCTGGTCTGCCTGGCGTTTCTCTCAAACGCTAACAAAATTGTTCTTGAGAGTCCTATTAAGTCTGTTTTAAAATTCTTTTACAAATGAGACTATCCCCCCCCCCCCAAAAAAAGAAGTAACTCAAATTTCCCCTGTAACATATACATCCAATTTGAGGGTCTCCAAAGTTTTTAGAAATATCCTGAGATGGTCTCAGAGCCTGTTTTCCTGTCAACTGTGACTGCACTGCTCTGTGTGGATGAAACAAGGCCCTAGGGCTATAGAAGAGAGGTCAGTCCAGGCTCAGAAGAGGAGACTCCATACCCTGAATGCCCGTTTGTACCAACATTCCTTTGATGCTGGTTATGAGCAGTGGACAGTGCTTAGGATGCATCCTAATCTGCAAACACTGCACCCTTGAATCCTCACCTTATCACTGTCTCTGTTGCAGTTTTTCTGCTCAGATCTATCCAGTAGGTTCCAGGGAGGAAAGTTACCTTGCTCAGCCTCCTCATTCCCTCATGCTGGCTCAGATGCACACCCTGGAACCTATGACTGACAAGGTCACCATGCTACCAGCTGCATCCTTTCCAGGCATTTTTGGCATCTGGCATTGTTTTCTCCCCCCCCCCCAACCCCCACCCCCACCCTCCTTGATTCTTATGCCCTGACACAGCTGCGTAGGTCACTGGGCCTAGAAGCAAAGCCTGATGCTCATGTGCTGCCATTTACTTTATGACTTGGAATTTTACCCCCAAACTATAGTAATACTGTTATGAAGACTCCTCTAGCATCTTGACAAAGCGTCCCCTTCTCTTAAAGGGCTCCTACGACTAGACTAACAAACCTATGCCATGTGGTTGGTCAGTTCTGAAAACTCTTAATTCTCAAATTGCTGTTAATAGTTGTGAGGTTCTATAGAGAATGATAAATCATCCTTATGACTAAGCTTCCCAACGGATTACTCTGATGGTTCCCTGGATTAGTAAGCATTTAAAGCTCTGTTTCTGCAACCTATGGGTCTGCATCTGTTGTTGTTGTTGCTTTTTTTTTTCTTAAATAAAATCTCAATTGTTTGGTTTAGTCAGATGCTGGGGTGAAAGCCTACTTAGAGAGTCAGAGAAAGCACACAGCTGACCTTCCTTCATAGTCAATGCCCCAAAAGGAAGCTCGCCTTCTCCACGAGTCTCAAAAAAACCCTCAAATTGAATGTTCTTCTCTTCTACTTCCTGTGTGCCTCTTTATTCATCCTCCTGACTTCCTCTTACTCTCTCTGTCTTTTTCCCTCTGTTTACTTCCTGTCAACTGGTTACTTGCTCTGACTCTTGACCTATGGTTGGCTTTATTTAATCCTGTTTACAATTAACAGAAAGCTCCTGGATTAAAGGTGTGTGCTAGGGTTGAGCCACACAACTAGACACAGATGGAATTACAGGTGATTCTGATTTGTCTTAAGTGGGTGCTGGGAACCAACAGTAAATAACCCAATCTCAGGAGTCACAGTGTGATCAAATATCCTGCATCATATATCTACCCTGCAAACCACAGGTTTACATGTACTGATCAGTGGCAATGATGGGTCTCTCTGTGCTGGCTCTCATTCACTCATTCATTCATTCATTCATTCATTCATTCATTTATTTCATGCCTGATATTGTAGTGCCAGGGAAATGTTAGTGATTCCCCCCAAAACAGACAGAAGCCACAGCACTCACAGCAGGGTCTCAACCTCCTTCCCCCAGTGCACCGATGTCACACAGGATGGTTTTGGTGGTGGGGGAGCTAGCAGGGAGTAAGTGTGCAAGCACGTAATTGGAAAGTTACCGTGGCCTTTAACATAATTGGCTGGTGCTAGGAGTCATATCATAAACTTCTGCTCCCCTCTGCATTGGTGGTCATTAGGCAAGGGGTGGGTGCCTGGGGGGAATAACCTGGAGACACTAGTCTTGTTGAGGGTGTAACCTGGAGATGCTGGTCTTGTTGGGGATTAGCCTAGAGACTGTCGCTAAGCTCGGGTTTTGTTGGGGGACAACTTGGAAACTAATGCTAGGTACCAGCCTGTTAGTTTACCTGAGTTCAAACTTAGGTCAGGTTCTCTAAAATGGAGTCTGAACTTAAAAGATTTGGCCTCTTAGTATAAATAAGCTATGCAACACATTCCTTTGACTGCCCAGCTCCCATAGCACAATGTAACAAGATTTTCTTACAGTATTTTGAAAAAAAAAAAAATTACTGCATTTGACAATGCTCAGCAGTGCAATGTTATACCCAGGCTGGCCCAGTAGAACCTCCCAGAAGACTGCAGAGAAGGTAGCCTGATGTCATGTACCATGTTTATGAATGTCATTACCTCTTAACATTACTCAAGGCTGGTTGTGAGTCACGAAGATCATTGGACATAGTCTTTTACTTTCCAAGTAGAAACAATGACTTCTATTTTCTTCTTGATTTCTGTGTTGGGCTCTTGACCAGGAATGAAACTTTTGGGATTGTTAAGAACCTGAGTGAGGTACAGGGTATCAAAAATTGTTAATAAAGCTGGTGAGGAATGTTAAAAGGTTAATGATTTAAAAAAAAAACAAAAACATGTGGGAAACAGTTGGTCTGACTCTCTGTCCACTTGTCTGTCTTGGCTAAGTAACCTAAAGACCTGTTAAGAGTCCAGGAAGCATGTCTTCAGGTTTTCTTAGCTGGTGGGATCTTTGTAACTCACAGAGCCACCATTATATTAAAATGTCCTGTATGACCCTGGTGAAGCTTTTTTATTAATTGCTTTTGAATTAACCCAAGCATCTACTGAACAGGCAGAAACGAGAAGAGAAATCAGGGGCAATTTCGCATGATACGGTGTTGTTTGTTTCTCCGAGTTCAGCCAACCCTTCCTATGCTCCACCCATGCTCCCTGGCAGCCTGAGCATACAAGCATTTGCAGCTGTAGGCTGGTGGACTTGAGTGATGTTTCCTAATACACACAATGTGTTCTTCTGTAGTAGAGTCAGGGGAATCAAAACACAGTGTTTGGGCTTCCCTTTTCTTTTGGGTCAGCACTTGACAGCTTGGTCAGGCTGTGGGGTTCTGAGCTGGGATGTCTTGGTTCTTATAAATGGTGTGGGGTATAGTGTGGCTTGTGCCTTTCTGCCAAATAGCCTGGTATCTGCATTCATATCTCTTTCTTAGAAATATCATTTGTATGTTTAAAATCATGAATGCATTTTGAATTTGAATATTTATTTTAAAAAACTTGAACCCATATATTTTGCTTCTTACCTCTGAAATCTGTCTTGGTGTACTTCAGAAAACTTAAAATATACTGCTATACAATCTTTTTGTCATAAAATAGAATTAATATATTTAAAAAGGATTTATTTTATTTTTAATCATGTATATGCAAATGACCATGGAAGCCAAGGTGTCAGATCCCCTAGAACTGGAATTACAGGTGACTCTGAGCTGTCTAAAGTGGGTGCTGGGAACCAAACGAAGGTCTTCTGTAAAAGCAGTATAGGCTCTTAAACCCCAAGCCCTTTCTCCATCCTAGTGACTATCTTTTAAACAAACTATGAAACCTGGACTCAATGGTAGAGTGCTTGCCTAGTATGTACAAGGCCTTGAGTTGTGAGTCCTGGTGTGGAAATAAAATATTATACACCCACCTTTCACAGGATACCCAAGTAGTTAAGATTAGGAGCAAAGTCGTCATTTTATAGCATCTTGATATTTATTCTTGTGTGGTGTTTTTAATAAAATAACTTTTCACATATAAAGATCTTATGATTTTTAAATGAGAACTTGGCAGAGCTACAACTTGGTAGAGTTTTAGAGTCATTTCTATTAAATAGGCTTGCCTAGCATTTGTATCTGATGTGTTCAAGTTCCAGTGTGTACTTTAGCTGTTTAAAGTATTAAATGTATAAGAAAACCCTTCATAAATTTTACAGGGTTTGAAATGGAGTCAGCAAATACCTCTGCATTGTATTTCACCCAATTCTGTTTCTTCCTCAGAAATACCATTGTCTTAAATTTTATATTTAGTTTTCTCTTTTTATTTATGATTTTAACACATATGTTTGTGTCCCTAAGAATGTATTGTGATTTTTGAATGCATTACTTTGAGTTATTCTTTCACTTAACTTTCTGTTTCTAATGTTTGTCTGCAGCCTTTGGTTTTGCCCATAACCAAATGGCCACTTTCATTCTAAGATCACACATTAAATATACACTGTGCTATAACCATGGGGTAGACATCTGGTTTTCAACTGGTCTGTTACAGGTAGTCCTGCTGTGGACTTCTTTGTGCCTATTGATGGAGGGGTGCAAGACGTACTAGTTACTAGTTCTAGGATTGACATTTCTGGGTCATAGGTCAAGGGCACTGTGATGATTTGTATATACTTGGCCCAGGGAGTGGCACTATTAGGAGGTGTGACCTTGTTGGAGTAGGTGTGTCACTGAGGATGTGGGCTCTAATACCTTTGTCCTAGCTGCCTGGAAGTCAGTTTTCTGCCTTTGGAACAAGAGATGGAACTCTCAGATCCTCCAGCACTCGTATGCCTGGACGATGCCATCCTCCTACCTTGATGATAATGGACTGAACCTCTGAACCTGTAAACCAGTCCCAATTAAAAGTCAACCTTGTAAGAGTTGCCTTGGTCGTGGTTTCCTGTTCACAGCAGTAAAACCCAAACTAAGACAGGCACCATTAGCAATATTAAACAAACTTGGATTTCTTTGAATCGTGTGTACTTTCCAATACATCAGCTCAGTATTATATCCGCTGATTGAGCCATATATGTTTGCCAATTCTTGGTACTGTCAGACTTCAAAATTCTGGCCAACCCGAGGGCTTGATGGACTGGTTCCACGAGGCAGAGCCCAGCCCACCACGGGGGACAGGAGTTCCTTGGGAAACATCTTAGGCACACTCTCTTTCCCTTTGCACCCAGCACAGCCATGGTGTTCTCTATGGTAAGCTTCCTGCCCTGGAAGATGGAGTTATTGTTGGCCCTGTGACTGCATTCAGTCAGTGGTGAGGGCTCCACCACATGTTGCAGACAAACGCCTTTCTCTAGTATGTGTCTACGTGTAGATTGGAACCACCCTGGCAGAGGAGTTCTTTTCCCACCCTGTGCAGCAATGGCATGTAGACGTGGCTGTACTTCTAGCAAAGGTGTCACGCCTGGGGGCATGACGGTGGGCCCCACAAAGGTGCCATAAACTTCAACTTTGACATTGGTGGCGTAAGCTCAGTTATATGTTCAGGAGAGGTTTGTATGACACCCTTGCTTGCAGAGGATGAGCCCGTCCTTGGCCTTGACATCCAACACGGAGACAGAGATGTTTGAGGCTTCTCTTTCCTTTTCTTGGGTGGGTCAGTGCCGCTGTGGAGAAAGGGACTCCAAAGGAGTATAGAGCTCAGGGTCTGAGGTAGCAGGGTGCTTGAGAGACCAGGCATGAAGCTGGGGAGAACCCAAGTCCCATAAGGCTTCAACGTGAAGGGTGTGAGCCCCAAGCACAGCATGCTAGCTGTGAAGAGACACAGCCTGACAAAGCCTGGCTTATTTCAAGGCATCTAGAGACAGACTAGGCTTGAACCTTTCTAGATGAGCAGAGTCACTGCTTCAGACACCTGCTGGAACACATGGTTATTCAAGGTCATCAGAGTGCCACTCTAGAGTGGAATGCACACATAATCCACATCTTCACCTGGAATTTGTTCTATGAGCTGGATCATTTGGAGAGGCTGCTGCCGCAGGCACAGGATCTGCTTCCAGACCAATGGGATGCTGTGGACAGCCACACAGGTACTGCCAGGGAATCTGTGCTCTGCTGATTCACTGCCACCTTGGTACCATGGAGTGCCTCCGGAGGTCACATTAGTTTTGGCTACTTTGTCTTTGGGTAAATAGCTTATTTACTGAGGTATGGCTGCCAGGGCAGCCTCTGTCTTTGAGTAAAGGGTGAACTCTGTGCTCAGCTTTTCCTTCAAAACCCCTGAGCCCCTACTGTCTCCTGATGGCTGTCCTTGCTGCTTCAGCTGTCTGGCTGGTGGCTCAGGATGGCTCTGAGGAATTGTCTGAAAGCACTGGCTTCTCACTGACATTCATGATGAGGACAAGAGAATCCTCATTGCAACTTTTCTTGTGTTCTATGAACTCAGAGGGACTGAAGATCCAACACAGCACTACTCTCAGATGTGAGTCTCCTGCTGTCCATTTTGCTATGGCTGTGTCCTCTGTCACTTCATTACCATTCTCTGGGGAGTTCATTGAGTACCTGGTTTTCTGTGGTTGCTCACCCTAACCTCCCTCCAAATTGATGTACTGTGGCTTTGCCTTCTTGTGCCTAGACATGGTGTGAGCATCAAGGTGTTGAGAAGAGCCTCAAGAAACGAGGTGGACATCTGAGGAACAACATGTGTGGTTGTCCTCTGACCTCCACGTGCTTGGGCACACATATGTGGTGCCAGGTACATGATTCAATCTTTCTCAGGTTCAGAGCTTTCAGAGCCTCTGATGCTTTTGTGATAGATGTCTAGGGCTTTTGAAGTAAACATGAGCACCTGGGAGAACTTATTTTAGCGACTCAGTAGGCTAGTTGCTTGCCCCAAAATCAGTCCCAAAAGTATTTCAAAAGACATGCTCTGAAATATTACAAGTTGTTTCAAGATCACCTTTGCTCTGCCTTTCATGAATTCTGCATGCTTTGACTCATGGTTCAATATGCCAAAAGGTCACCAATCTTGAGAATTTATATATGACTTCTTCACAGTGATATTTATTTTGTATTGTGAGATTTTTTTCTTTTCTTATTAAAAATTTAAATCTAATAAGATTTTGGGTATATATGTATGTATGTGTCCATGTGTATAGTGGTACACATGTACATTCATGATAGTGTATGTTCATGTGTGTGCATGTGGAGGTCAGAGAGCAAACTGGATGTCATTCCTATAGAATGCCACCACCTTATTTTCGAGACAAAGCCTCCCGTTCACCTTGAGCTTTCTCATTAGGTTAGGCTGGCTCACCAGCAAGCTCTGGGGATCTATCTGTTTCTTCCCCAAGCATTGGGATTTCAGGTGTATGCCACAATGTCTTTTTATTTTATGTAGGTTCTGGGAACCCAAACTAAATCCTTATGCTAGAAAAAAAAAATACTTTACTGATGGGACTATTTCCCCAGACCTAAATCCTTAATATTGTAAAGTTAATTCTATTTGTCAAGACTAACCAAATGCAAATAAAACAGTAGAACATCCTTTTTACAGAGACACATCACTTTGGTTTTTAAGCCATGGGCTCATACAAACACTGTTGTTTATGCTTAGCAATGGCAGCTGGCATCCACTGACTGTTTAGCACCAAGGGAATTAGCATTTTACATGTGCATCTCATTTGGTTCTTACAATGACTATATTAGGCAGTCACCTTAGGCTGCCATAAGAAAATACCATGGAGTGGATGGCTTGAGCCACAGGAATCTATTCCTCAGAGTTCTGGAGTCTAAGTGTGGTGTGGCCAGGTTCTGGTGAGGCCTTTCCTTCAGGTTTGAAGATGACTAACTTCTCCTTGTATCTTTAATACACACACACACACACACACACACACACACACACACACACTGGGGTGAGGCAGGGAAGGAGAGGGAGAGACAGAGAGACACTGACTCTCTCATCTTTTCTAATAAAAGTACCAATCCTTCTGCCTTACTTAGCCTTCCCAGTAGCTGGGATTTTGAAAGCACATTCCTCGGCACCCAAACAGAATGAAAAATTTTATTGACCATCACATTTCTTTGCAAGGCAAATATATATGGACAGGTTCAAATTTTAATCTATAATCACAAGGCAGTAATGTTAACATATTTTTGGGTTTTAACTCCAACTAAATATATATGATTAATGCAATGGGAATATGACTGAAAATACAGACTCTGTAGTCAGTCTGTCTGGATGCAAAACCCAGGTCTGCCTAGCTGTATCACCTTGAGCAGTGTTCTTAACCTCTCTCTGTGTATCCAATGCCCCAAGAAGAGTGTCTAGCTCTTATAGTCTGGCTCATAGAATCATCTGTTTTAAAGATTTATTTTATCTTCAGTTGTGTGTATATGTTTGCCTATGTTCAGTATGTGAACATGACTGTGGGGCCCAAGGAAGCCAGAGATGTCAGATCCTCCTGCAGCAGGAGTTCCAGGCAGTTGTGAACTGTTTGATGTGGGTGCTGGGAACGGAACTTGGGGCCCCTGTAAAAGCAGTATGCTCTCTTAACTGCTAATCCATTTCTCCATCCCTCTTAAAATTTTCTGAGTTAAAATATGCTGGAGTTAAGACCCATAGCAAACGCCATGATTGCTCTTATTCCTGTCTAGATGCTTCCATACAGACAGTAAAATTTTGTTGGGAATCATCAGTTATTAGAAACAGTACGAGGGCTACCCCAGTTTTCTGTTTTAAGCTGCACAAATGTATGTGCCCTTGTGTGTATCTCTCCGTGTGTATATATACTATGGGGCTGGAGTAAGAGTTCCCCAATTAATGTATCAGAAGATCACTTAATTTTATTTACATACTAATTAATCACTTTATAGTTTTACACATTCATTTTTGTACTCCTTCTCTGGATTACCTGACTTATTTTATTGACAGCAAAGACCTGATGTCCTTGTGGTCACTTTCCTTTGAACTACAGATATGTATGGATTATCTGTCTGCTTGGCACCTCAGGAGGTTTTTGCCCTATAAAATGGTGGTTCTTTGTGATATTCTAGAAGAGGGAAAAATTGACCTTTCTTCTATAAAGTGGTAGAAATAGCTTCTGAGAAAGAATCTGTAAGGTTCATGGATTGCTGGCTTTCTCAGATGGATCAACCACTGACATCCTGTCTTAGTGAGTCCATGGGCATCCTCTCGAGAGCTGTCTGTGTGGTCTCTGTCACCATGTCAGCATCTGCTACCCCGAGCTCGCTATTCTTGTTCCCACTTAGAGAGAGTCTCTTAACAAACTGGAGCAGACATGGCTGGAAGCAAATGTTATCATGGTTGAACATGAACTGTGGGCTAAATTTTGACTCCAGAGATCAACCTGTCCAACATTTCTATATAAAAATGACTCTTCCCCTACGATATGATATTCTCCCTTGTTCCCTGATCTTGTAAAATGAATGATGACTTTGTTTTTAAGATTCTCGCCCATGTAGCTTTTTTGTCTTGTTTTGTGTTCTATTTTCACGGAAGGCTGTGACAAATTTCAGAGGATCCCAGAAGGGCCCCATAAACAGCACATTTTATAGAGTGGCCTTGGAACTTCACCTTGCTGAGAACATTCAGGAGTCCAAGCTGCAGGTGATCCTTTACCCTTCTGCCCTGAACCCCACATGACTGCTTCCCACATATGCTCCAGTGACATTTTCAGCCTTTAAAAAAAAAAACCAAAAAAACCCTACTCCATGATAAATGTACTGCCATCGACAAGCTTTAGCTTCAGTTAGGAAAATAACAACAAACACTCACCAATGTCCTAGGACAGTACATTCAAAATTTGGCATTAGAATTCACAGGACAATCAAAAATACCTCAGGGGATTTGAAGAGCAAGAAAGGCCCCAGTTTGAACTGAAAACTGAAATCTGCTTATACTGTTCTTACTCTGTCATCTCCTAAAGCAACCTACAAATGTAGTTCCCAGGTGAACACTTTCTTTGTAGACTACTTAGCTTTTATGTCTCCTGCTCTGACAATAATCTTTTATGGGTTCAGCTGGGATATCCCAAGGACATTTGAAGTCCAGGCTGGTGACAAACACCAGGTTGGGTACCCTTTCATCTTAGGAGACTTGGCAACTACTGTTCTCATGGCCTCAGCCTTAGAGAAAGAGCAGCTTCAGACTAATTGGCAAGCACTTGGGAGTGCTTCCAAGTGCCAAGTGGCTTACAAGGACCCCTGTGTCCATGCCTGCAGATCCAGCAAGGTGGTGCAGGCTGGGTTTGGAGAAGCTGGTCTGGGAACCTTACCCCAGTGACAGTTGTTGATTGAATCAAGGAAACAGAAATTGACTCTAAAGTCTGTCTGTGTCAGTATGTTCCTGCACTGGAACCAGGCTAATGCCTGGATGTTGCCACAACAATCTCTTGACTAGAATAACCATCAGGCTGATGGTCTTTTTCTGAGGAAATGAGCCACTTTGTGCTTGTTCAAGATAGCTTGCCTCTGCCAGGAGTGTCTTATGCTTCTGTGAATAGCTTTCTTTGCATACATTTTCATAGGAGACTGAAGCATTTAAGTAGCAGTTTTTGCCTTTCTTTGTGTTTTATGCATATTGTATTACATATAATAGGATCCTATCTTATAGGTCAACATAATAAACATTAAGTTGTTATTTTTGTGTGTAGCTGTGTATGTGTTCATATGCATGCAGGTGCAGGTGCAGGTGCAGGTGCAGGTGCAGGTGCAGGTGCAGGTGGAAGCCAGAAGACATCCCTCAGGTGCTGTCCACCTTATTTTTGAGACAGGGTCTTCTACTGAACCTGATGTATACTAACTAGGCTAAGCAAGCTAGCCAGTGGGCTCTAGGAATCATCCTGTCTCTACCTCCCCAGTGCTGAGATTATATACATGTATCACTATGTCTGGCTTTTTAAAAATATAGGTTTTGGTGGCTGAACTCAGGTCCTCATGTTTACAACACTTTATAGACTGAGATCACAGCATTTGGTTTTAAATTTAAAAGAAAAGTTTGGGAAGCAGGTAGAAGAATGTAGGAATGTCACCCCTCATGCCTGAAAAGGAAGATGGACAAACAGCCTCAGTCCAGAGTGTAAGTGGTTTGATCTTTTTTCTATGCTGCCTTTCTGTTGGACATTTGTGAAGCCCCCCCTTTCCAATTTCAGAATTTGTATCTAATATATTATTTTTCTAATTCAGAGGATGGGCACTATGTATGGAAACACGATTCCATTTGTATTTAAGTCTTTTTACTATACACATATTTTATCCTTGTTTCTTATAGTTTTTCTTTTTTAAAAAATATTTGTGTGTGTGTGTGTCTGTGTTTATAAGTCTCTGGGTGTGCTGTCTACATGTGTGTGCTGTCTGTGTATGTGTCTGTGTTTGTGTATGTGTGTCTGTGTTTATGTCTGCGCATGTGTCTGTGTCTCTGTGTGTGCTGTGTATGTCTGTGTGTCATGTGTCTATTTGTCTCTGTATTTGTATGTGTTTCTGTGTGTGCTTTGGGTATGTGTGCTGTGTGAGTGTATGTGTGTGTGTGTGCACGCTGTCTGTGTGTGTGTCTGTGTGTGCATCTGTGTTTGTGTGTATGTGTCTTTGTGTGTGCTTTGTGTGTGTGTGTGTTTGCTGTCTGTCTCTGTGTATGTCTCTGTGTGTGTCTCTGTGTGTGCTTCTGTGTGTGTGTGTGTGTGTGTTTGCTGTCTGTCTCTGTGTGTGTCTCTGTGTGTGTGTGTGTTTGCTGTCTGTCTCTGTGTATGCTTTGTGTGTGTGTGTGTTTGCTGTCTGTCTCTGTGTATGTCTCTGTGTGTGCTTTGTGTGCGTGTGTGTGTTTGCTGTCTGTCTGTGTATGTGTGTCTGTGTTTGTGTCTGCATATGTGTCTGCCTGTCTCTGTGTGTGATACACATTCACACGCACGTGCACATGCACATGGATGTGACAAACTCTGTTCAGCAGGCTTAGTAGCAAGCACCTCTGCTTGTTAACTCACCCTGCTGTTCTACTGTTTTTTTCATAATGTGCCAAATATTATTCTAAATGTTTTACACGGATTATCTTATTTAATGTTCACATAATCCCGTGGCATCGCTAGTACTGTTCTTTCTCCCATTTTACAGAACTGAAAAGGGGCTAAAAGGTAAAGGCACAGACCTCATCTTGCTTGGGCTGGAGAAGACTAGGCACCTATGTCCAGGCAGTTTTGCTTTATGGTCATTTGTCCTCAGCCCACTCTATGACAGGGCTTCTCAGAACCCTGACCTCTTCTTTGGATAAGACTTTACACTTGCATTTTTGAAAAATAGATTCAATAAAATTTGATACTTTTGTTATGCAAAAAGCAAGCATCAGTGCTGGCTTCTCATCCTCTGCAGTTCTGTACCTGTTCAGTGCCCTTTCTGCTGGTTTTCCTCTTTGTTCTAGGACTCACTTGGAAGAATGAACTCTTGGCAGAAACAGCACTGTATTCTATTCCCCATGAGCAGGATGACACAGCTCACTTGAGTCATAAGAATGCTAAAATAACATTGTGCTTTGACCTTGGCCTTAAGATACTGAGTTTCCTTGCATTCTAAACATCTTAGATGCATCTTTTCCTTCCCCTTTCGGTTTCTCCTTTTCATCTGTCTTTAAAACAAGCAGAGAAAAACATACACTAGATTTATGCAGGATTCTTGTGGATCTGTGTTTTCAAGGAAAGTCTTTTCTTTCCTTTCTTTCTTTCTTTTTTTTTAAAAATCACTAGGTAAATAAAAATTTTCAAAGAGCCTGCCATTTGGAGTGTGCCATGGCTCTGACTAGAAAGCTCAGCCTCCGAGTGAGGAGACTTTATCAGGGAGGCCCATCACACTTACTCTCTCCATGTAACTTTCTTTACTCTTTGAAAATATCTCTCAGGCCGGACTGAAAACCATGGGAGGCTGGTATCCCCTCTGTGTTGAGCATACTGCCTATCTCCTGGCAGCCCCTCAGAAGGATGTTGCTGAGTGAATACATCGGTGTGCTCCCTCAGTACCTGTCATTTGAGGCTGCTTGGGTGTCTTTTCTAGGTAAGTAATCAGCATGGACTCAAGTGCTACAGAGATGGATAAGGACCCCAAATATCACATCGTCCCAATACTCAGGAAGCTTCCAGCTCTGCAGAGGAAAAAGAAGGATCAAACCCCTGCTTCTCAGAGAAGTGGGGCTTGCAGCAGGAAAGTTATTTTTAAGGGAGAATGGTCTTTGTGGGGAGAGGACATTTCAAGGTCATCTGAAGAGCAAGACCAGGTTGCAGGGACCAGTCCAGGGAGAGCACGAGGGTCCTCCGGGACTTGACTAAACCCCAGTGTATTCTCCCATTGGCCCCTTCTTTGGGTGCTAAGATCACAGGCTTTGTTGATGTCAGTGGTTGAATGTCTGGGGCTAGGGCTAGAGGGGAGAAGACAATGGCTGGCGGCTGGTGGAAATTTGTGACAAAGAAGGAGATTTCAACAAACTAAGGGCAGCCATAACTCTGAAACCATTCTAGAGCCCAGGCTGCTAGGTTACAGAGCAGCGGACCCAGGCTTTGTATGGGGAAAACAAGGGAAGGAATTGCTAACAAATTACATCAGAGTAGCTAAGCAAACCCTGTTCTAGAAGGAGGAAGGTTACCTCAGAGTCTCACTGTTGTGTTTTATAAAAAGACAGAGAGAAGCAGGGATATGTTTGGTGGAGGCGCAGTATGGTATGGGGGAAGGGGATGCCTCTGCGGGCCCATGCCGAAGCATCCCTTCCCCTTGATGTACCAGCCACAGATGGTAAAGTATAGAATAGAGTTTATTTAGGGCATGAGGAAGGGAGTTGAGGGAGTAGAGACAGAGAAAGGCAGGGGGGGGGGGAGGCAGGGAAGGAGGGAGGGAGAGAGAGAAGAGGAGTAGAGGCTGGCCATGAGCTCGTGGAGAGAGAAGGGGGAGGGGAACGGGGAAAGAGGGGGAAGAGGGTAAGGGGCAAGAGCAAGAGGAGAAGAGAGTGAGTAGGGGCAAGCAACCCCTTTCATAGTGAGGCAGGCGTACCTGGCTGTTGCCAGGTAACTGTGGGGAGAAGCCTAGAAGAAATGCCAACACTCACAGTGCCTCTGAAACTGAAGTTGCCCAATCAAGGGCAGAACAAGGAAGGAGCTTACTGAGCTGCTTACAGAGGAGACTTTAGGCTTGGGGTGAGGTGCACACAAGGCTAACATCCCAAGTCACCCCAAGCTTACTTGATGCATATGTTGGAGCATTGAGTAGGAATGCTTGCTCTGGTTTTCCCAGCATCTCTACTGCAGAGGCCTCACAGGCCTCGCAAGGTATCCTGCAACGTCTATCATTTCAGTTCCAGGCTTTCCACAAATATCAAAGTCCACTTTTTTCATCCGATGCTGATTCCATATGCCTCACTTTATTCTTTTTCTAGGAGTTGGGTGGGGTATCGCAGTTTACAAACCGCAAGAACAAGGCCATTAACAACAACAAAGCCGGGAGCAGACAAAACAGGAGACACAGAAATGGGAGAGGCTTTACAGCCTGAGAAAGCACAGCGGGGTACTGATGTTTGTTGAAAATTCCCCCCAGAGTCTGTAGTACTGTCAATACAATTCTGGGAACTAGGAAACTGGCTCTAACAAAAATAATTGTTGGTAGAGATGGTGCTTCTAAGCACGGGTTTGCAGAGCCATCTGCTTTAAAGCCTTCTGAAGTACTCATCTCAGTCACTTCCGCAACGCAGTAGAGAAGCTGGAATGCCTCTGGAGGTAATTACTTCAGACTGAGCTTTAGCACTAATGGTGCTACCTCATTAGCACCACGGAGCGAGCGAGCAGGCGGCTACTTTCAATAGGTTTTAAACGGAGATGAAATTAAAGTGGAGTTGTTGGGCAGAGCTATTATATGGATGTCCTCACACAAAGTAAACAGCAAGGATGTTGTGTCCCCTTCTTTTGCACTTTTAAAGCAAGTCCCCCCACCCCCAAGCCTTGCTTTCTCTTATTACAGTGCAAGGGCAGGTTTCAGCTCCTCTCTGCAGCTCTTGCCACGTCCAGATGCATCTTTGTCCCACTGTTGGTGGCTTTTGGCCTTAATGGATTGGTTTGATTTCTAGGAAGTGTAAGGGGAACGGATGTGTAGGGGACATCCAGTTTCCATCAACAAGCAGCTTTTTGAGGAATTATTGTGCCCAGGGCATGCTACTGATGATGAGTGTGTATGTACATCCATCACACTTTCCAGGATGCCATCCACAAGTGCACATACATCCTTGTAAATATCATGTTAACAAGAAAATATCAACAAAGGAGTGGAAGTCATATGCTTGTTCACTCATGCATATGCAAACTTTGTATGCTTGTCGGAAAGCTTGAGGTCCTGGATTTTAAAAATGCCATGGAGGAGTGCTGTACATGGGTGATCCCGCCTGCAGATGTACGGAGACAGAAACCATGTTAGGACCAGCTTGTATTACCATGGAAGGCATTTGATATTTATTATGGATTCTCTGGGCGAGTGTTGTTAACCAAGAAGCTAATGAGAAAGATTTATGGTCCTGAAAAATCTTTCTGGAAACATGTTTGGAGACAATAGTGGTCACAAAACATGGCAGGGCAAATTAAAATATAAGAAGAACACCCACTGTTAAAAAACAAGCCACTGCATCAGAGTCCTCTGAGACAAGGACAGGCCTACTGACTGAGAGCATGGGCTATTCCAGGTTGAATATGATCCCACTTTAAGCTCTCTGTCCCTGTCATTTGCCCTAATGATGAACTAAAACAACCAAAGGCATGTTTGCTTTTGAAAAGAAATTAATTTTGAAAATAAGAATTTGATTAAAATTTTGGTTTTTTTTTTTAAAGATTAGATTTGTTTAATTTGTTTAATTAAACATGAAGCCTCTGCAAATGAAATTTGAAGACATTCATTGGAAGGAAACATTTTATGGTTTATGGTTTAATAGAACCTTTTCCTCCCATGCAAGATTTTGTTTATTAATAAGATTCATGGAAATTCAATAAAAATCACTTTCATCATTACTCTGTGCTCCCTCAAGAGTTGAAATACCCATTTTATTATAAAAGATGAGGAAAGAGCAACTTACAGAATTCAAATGAAAGCAATAACATCTTGTAAGGTTGTATGAAGGGAGGGAGGAATTCACGTGAGCAAAGGTTCGTTAGTGAACAGAGAAATTCATGGACTTTGCTCTGCAGCTGTGAGCCGACTCTCAAATTTATTGAAACAATTCCTTAGTCCACACCCAGTCCCTCCATTTTCTTCTACTCTTGCTTGGAACAAATAGAATCTTTTTAGATTGAGCATTGGGGGTTGCAGGTAGAGGGTCTAATGGATAAAGAGTCCACTTGTCTACATAAGTCCAGGCTTGAGGGAAGATCTATAATCCTGCCTACTGAAACGTAAAAACTTGACGATCTGTGTTTCCCCAATGAGGCTTCCAGTCTTTTCTGAAAGGAATGCTTCAGGGCTGTAGAGTACAGGTTCATGCTTGATATTTTAATCTCCTGCTTCCTGGCTTTGCAGATCCTCTGTTGGACTCTGAAGACCCATAAATGCTCATTTGTAATAGCTGAGAAGACTGAGATGTCTTTGCCTTGATGATGTTAACATCAAAGATTTGTTTCAGGGTCCTGAGTCCTGAATGCCAGTGTAGAAGTGTAACTTTTTTTTTTTTTTTTTTGGTGGGGGTGGATTATGATTAACCAAATGAGAACAAATCTAAAAGGGAAGTATTTTACTGGTTTCATTAGGTCTATTTTTAGTGTGTGGTACGTTCAGAACTCATCAATGAATTGCAGGTATGCAGGACACACTAGAAACACATTGTTGCCAAAGTTTTGTAACATCCACATTCAGTTTTATGTGAGCTCTGGAGGACTGTGACTCACAGCTTAAGAAGCTGGTGACTAATGGTCAGACACCACCATAGTACAAATGCTTATTTAAAAAAGGGCCTTGAAAGATGGCACAGTGTTGAGAGCACTTGTTGCTCTTGTAGAGGACCAAAGTTTGGTTCCTAGCACCCACTTGGGTGGCTCACAACCACCTATAACTCCAAGTCCTAGAGTTCTGTACCCTCTCCTGGCCTCCATGGGTGCTGTACTCATAAAAACTCACATTCAGACACAAATAATTAAAAATAAACAAAAATGTATTAGAGAAGTCAAAAGACCTCAAATAACTTAAAAAAAAAAATGAAGAGAAGAAAAACCTGGAGCCCTTGATATGTGTGATTTCAAAGATGACTACACAGTAACTAAAAGAGGGTAGTTATAGGCCATGGCAGACCTATAGTGCACAGGAGCAGATGTGATTTGACAATTGGTATACCAAAATTATTTGATGAAGAGGGTACATTTGAAATAGATCATTTGAAAAAAATAATTCTCAATCCCTTCCCTCATATTATATTCAGAAATTAATCCCCAGGAGATAGAGACATCTTGGTCATGCTTAGATAAGAAAGATTATGAGATGTATTAGTGCATTCACTTGCACATAGATGTGTTCACACTCACGGACACACACATAAACACATGTGTGTGCCACACTGTTGCACATTCACAGGATTTATTCGTTATATCTAAAGCAGAACACCCCAAATCTCTACCCACACACAGGTGAGCATATAAATATACATCTAGTCAGAATTTATATGTGCCATATAAATAAACTGGCACAGCCTTACAATGAAGGCAAGCTCTGCAAAAAAAAAAAAAAAAAAATACAAATGGCACACCGCAGCACGGATAAAGCCAAAATGTGATCCTGAGCAGAAGAAGCCAGACCCCAAACAACATGCCCTGTATGAAATTTTAGAACACTGAGACATAATCTATACTGACTAAAGAAGCTCAATATCTGCTTGTGCCAGGAGTCTGAGGATACCAACACAAGGACATGAAGGAGCTTCAGAGGGGGTTGAAAATGTATTGAATGCTACATTGTATCTGAACACCTACTTACAGCGTATACATTTTCCTATGTGTAAGTCATACTCATAAAAACAATTCCAAGAGTAAAAGTCATTATATATGCACATATTTCAGTATTTTGTCTTTTTAAACAGAAAAAAAACCAAACCCTAGTACTTAGAGGTAGCTCTGTACCCTGTATAATTATAGTGTGATGGGGAAATATGGTCAGCATTGTCGGCTGTAGCTGAATTCAGTTCCCAAGTGGACCTCCAGGGCTGTAGCTCTGTGGTGGAGCCTGCTAAGCATATACCGACCTTGAAATCAACTTCATCCCTCTAAAAAACGACTGCTGTCAGAAACCAACAGTGTTGCACAGTCTGAATAAAGTCTTTGAAACCTATTAGACTGTACACACTTGTTTATTCTCAACAGCTGTAGAAGTTATTAAACACATCTCTTCTTTTTCTTCTTGTAACTCTAATAAAAAAGAAAGTGTAAAAAACATGTTATATTGGCTAATTTCAATCTGATGAAAGAGTTTGACTGCTCTAGAGAGTGAATGAGAAAAACGTTAGTTCTATTTTCAGAATGAACGAGCTGAAACCAGTTAATGTTTATTTTAAATGCTTGCTTTTGATCAAACGTTTTATATACAATGGATGAGTGATGGATCCCAGGACATGTTCAGAGTGAGATGGAGCACTCTCTTCCTTTGAGTCTTTGTTTAAGTTCTCATCAGCTTATTTACTGACTCATTGGAAGATGGTGATGTAGTCTCATATTTGCAAACTTCTAGAATGGTGTACTGGAAATGTTTCAGAAGAGTTTTATTTGGGCCAGAGTTCAAATTGTGTGTAGATGTAGTTGTTGATGTTGATGTAGATGTAGATGTAGATGATGTAGAGGATATAGATGATGTATGTATATATACAGGGTAGTATGTATGTAGTCCAGGCTAGTCTTGAAACTCACAGTAATCCTCCTATCTCAGCCTCCCTAGTACTGTGATGACAGTGCATACCACCATGCCCTGCTTGGTGTATCTTTAAGCAATTAATTAAAAGTAAGACCTTATTATTAGATCTTTAGAACATGGTTCTTTTCTTCCATAAATCCAATTGTTGAATTAAATGCTGAATTTGTTACTTTTCTTGTGACAACAGGGTACTTGACAAAAGCTACTTAAGGAAGGGTTTGTTTTGCTTTGGCTCACAGTTTGAAGGTATTTTTGTGCCAGTGGGATAGTGAAGCAACTGGTCACATTGCATCCACAGTCAGAAAGCAGAGACTGATCTATATTGATGCTTAATGTTCTGATTGTTTTCTCTTTATTCAATGTCAGACTCGAGCCTTTGGGATAGTGTCCTCCCCACACTTAAGAAGCACAGGGTGGGTATTTTCTGGAGTATGCTTGGCTCACAGTCAAGTTTGAATAGTTAAGGTGGCACATGTGCACCCTTCTAGGTTTGCTCAATTTCTTTTCTCCCAAATTTTCTTGTGTTTAACTGAAACACAAGGAAAATTTGAAGGTGCATTAATACAGAGGCTTGCTCTTAAAGACACCCATCTCTTCTAGAGGAGATATCACAAAAGGAATAGCTACCCCTGCTCCTCTACTTATTCTTCTGAGTAACATTCTTGGCTCAGGAGGACGGGGTAGTCGGGAATAGAATATCATAGCATTTTTCTGCCTTGGGACCCCAGTATCACTGGTGAAATAGGTTTTGGCTTTAGGTCTCTAGTTTCCATTTGCCTATTACAAGCATGCAATTAGGAGAAACGGAAGGGGCAAGTACTGAGTGTTCTCAGGACCAGACTACCCAGTTTCCCTCTCAGCCCTGTCAATTGCTGCATGCATGACCTTGGGCAAGATGGATGCCTGCATTTTCCTTCTATAATATGAACTTTACCATTGACAATGACCCTTAGCTGTGAAGGAGTAACAGAGTTACACTCAGTGTGGCCTCAGCATGCATTCACTATATTTTGGCTGTTGTTTTGTAAGTATCTACAGTGCGCACCTTTCAAGCATTAATGGAGTTTTCTTGAAGTCAGAGTTTCGCAGGTTGCTTTCATGGCTGCTTTAGTGTCTGCCATAGGGCTGGGTGCAGAGTGGTTGCCCAATGTTTGCCTTTCAAACTGAACATTGATGTTGGATTGTTCATGATAGCAGTGAAATTAAAGTCGTCCTTTGTTTCTTTCTGATTGAGCGATATTTCCCTGAGATCCTAGCATCTTATTAGTGGATTCATATTTCTGAGAGAAGTGTTTGAAGCTTCACTGGTAGGTGAAGTCTGAGATATTTGGAATGAGGCTCAGAGTGGCCTGTTGTAATTGACTCTCCTACATGGCTTCTAGCTGTACAACCCTGGGCAAGTTACTGACCGTTCAGTGCCTGAGTTTCCCCTCTATAGTGTTTTGGTGATAATAGCTGGTATGTCATGAAGTTATACTGAGGATTTATGTATCAATAAAAGTAGATATGTTAGGGAATATCCCTGTTCAATATCAGCCCTTATTAAGTTATTTGTTATTGCTGTCACAGTGTCACTGGGATATTTCTTTGGACTCCCCTCATTTCCCAAGTCTCTGTTGAAATGATTCACACAATATATACAAAGTGTAGTATAGCACATAGGTCAAGTTTATTATGAAGTACAGTGGAAAGCTCTCAAGGGCCAGAGAGTGGACAATGACCAAAGGGCCCATTTTCCTGATCTAAAGTTTTGACAGGTTTTATGTTATTTCTGAAGTCTCTATAACAGGCAACATTTCCTGAGGGGCATTTGCCTGACCAGATGATTGACAGGTCCATTGGTATTGAGTCTTAGAAAAAGCTTTCAGCCAGACAATCATCTTTAAAGGTTAGCTATTGACCTATTCATGAACTTCTGATGTTCAGGATGTTGTATCTGTAATCATGGTCAGAGATAAGACTCCAATCCCATTCTATGAACTAGTCTTTAGAGTTCCAAAGCTTCTCTGCATAACCTTACAAGGTGATGATTATGAGGGAGAGGCCCATCCCCAGTGACCCCCAAGCCTGTTAATAACTCACTAGCTATCTACTATATTATATGGTGATATACCCTCTATTTTTCAAGGCAGTCTCAATGTCAAACTATTCTGCCCCAAATCATTACTGGACTATCATTTATTTGATCCTCATCTCAATTAGGATCTCATAAAACATGACTACAATAACATTGGCTGTTTTTAATCTTAGTGCTGTTTACTTACGATACACCGGCGTAAGTACATGCTACAAGTGGCACTGTTATTTGCATAGATTTCTTAGAGTTTGGAAGATGGGAATAGAGGTTTAGAAAGATGGAGATAGAAGAAGAAAACATAAGAAATACTGTTGTTTATGATCATGCAGCTAAAGGAACCCCAAACTCAATGTGGAGACGCAAATCCTGGTTCCTCATTTTATGTCTTTGACTACCTCACCTTCCTGTTTCTTCTCTAGAGTCTAGGCTTGCTGGCCTGCCACCTTCATGAGGATCTTTAAGAAGAAAATATAAAATCTCCCCAACCACAAGTGATATCTGACTATCTAATACATGTATGAATGCGAGTGAGTCATATTCTGGCAAACTGAATGTTTAGATAATACTCCTATTGTAATGCATTGGTAGCCAGTCACTGGAGGTTAAAATGCATTGAGAGGATGCCTGGCTTCTAGCTCATATTGATCCAATGTCTGACATTCTGCTCTCATCTTTATCCATCACTAAGGAGTTTTCACTTCTTGCCTCTAGGTCTCCTCAGTAATTCTAAAAGTTCCTGTCTGCTACTCAGTTGTTTTCCCAAAGTACTTCATCTATTACTTATTCTGACTCCTATAACTAATGCTCTTGTCTAGTTGGTGGAGTTGTCTCTACATCCCTTACTCTGCACTGTAGGGGTGCTCTTGCCATGGCCCTGGAGTGGTATCTTATAACTGTTACATGCTGGGAATGCTTGCCTGGAATATGCTCCTGTTGTCTACCTGCCTGAATGCCCTTTCTTGACTCCCTGCCCTCTTCAAAGAAAGGTCAGCCTCCCAAACCTCGTCTTAGGTTCCATTCCTGCTATGAAACACCATGGCCAAAGCAACTTGGGGAGGAAAGGTTTATTTTGCTAACAGTTCTATATAACAGTTCACCAAAAGTAGAGAGGAAAGAAATGCACACAGAGCAGGAACCTGGAGGTAGGAGCTGATCCTGAGGCCATGGAGGGGTGTTGCTATCTGACTTGCTCTCATGGATTTGCTCAGTTTGCTTTCTTATAGAATCCACGACCACCAGTCCCAGGGATGGCACCACTAACCAGGGTCTGGGCTCTCCCCACCAATCACTAATTAAGAAAATGCCTTACAGTTGGATCTTCAGGAGGTATTTCTCAATGGAAGATGACTTTAGCTGTCATATGTCCCCACGTATTGCCATCTTGGGCCTCTCATCTCATGTTTCGCTTCTTCAACATTGGGCCTTGGTCCCTCTCTTCCCTCTGAATTGTTTTCAAGTTGTCCTGAGACTCCTTGTCGTCCTTTATGCATTTGCTCCTGTGTCTTCCTGTCTGAAACCTGTCTATCTGCCCTTCTTTGTTCTGCACTGGGCTTGCTCTTTTCTTTACTGCTCTTGCTGCTCAACTCTGACCTGAATCTTGTAGCCATGGTCAGCAGCCAGCAGCTGCAGCTTCCCCAGCCAGCCTCTTCAGCTAATTCTTCATCTTCCTCCTATAAGCTCTTTTTGTGTTTTTACCAGCCTCCTAGTTCTTGCTTCTCAGCCCTCTTTAAAACTATTTGCTGCTTTAGCTGTAGACATTCTGCAATCCACTTATATACACAGGTATAGATGGGACAGACATAGATATTTACTATGTGATGATGTGTAATGCATAGTTCAAGAGCAATACTTGTAATTAAGATTGGAAGAAGGGGGTAGGAGATACTACTCAGACATTAAAAGCTCTGGCTACTTTTCCAGAGGACCTGGGTTCAAGCCCTAACACCCACATGGTGATCCACAATCACCTCTAAATCCATTTTCAAGGGATCTGATATCCTCTTCTGGCCTCTGGGGGCACCAGGAGTATGCTTGGTGCACAGACATACATGCAGGCAAACCAACAAACACACATAAAATAAAAACTTACTATCTCTGGCAGGATGCTCATAGTCCCTAAGTTGGACTGAATTTCTCCGTTGCTTAGACTTTTACACCACTAACCCTCTGTGATCTCTTATAGTATGTCTGACATTCTGCCCTTGAATGCATATGTAGGTAGACTTTCTCTGTATACATGTCTGTAGGATCTTCTTCGCATAAATTTCTGCATACAATACTCCCTTGTAGGTATATGTCATTATTTACATTTGCACAAAACTGGACATTTATTCGTTTGCTTATCACTACTTTTGATTTTGAAAATAGGGTCTCATGTAGCCAGAGTGATCTTGAACTATGTTTTACCTGGTGTGTGCTGTTGTACCTCATTAAGCTTGTGTAATGGCAGAACACAGGGCTTCTGGCATGCTGGCTGTTAGCATTCTATCTAAGTTCCACCCTCAGTTACCTGGCAACAACCAGGTAGGCCTGACCCACTATAAAAGGGGCTGCTTGCCCCCTCCTCCCTCTCTTGCTCTCTTGCTCTCTTGCTTCCCCTCTCTCCCCATTCCCTTCCCCCCTCTCTCCACGTGGTCATGGCTGGCTTTTTCTTCTCTACTCTTTCCCCGCTCTCTGCCTTTCTCTGCCTTTATTACCCTCTTAACTTCCTTCCCCATGCCTTAAATAAACTCTATTCTATACTATAGGTGTGGCTGGTCCCTCAGGGGGAAGGGATGCCTCAGCATGGGCCCACTGAGGCATCACCTTCCCCCACACCTCACCACACCCCCATAGAACATATTCTTATGTCTCTTTATCTGAACACATCACTGAGCAAACACTCTACCAGCTAAGCCACACCTCCAGCAGAGAAACTGGATTTTTAGCCACAGTGGATGTCTTGCTCAAAGTGATTGGAAGTTCAGAGAGGGGCCTATTGTGAGAGCCCCTGATCTTAACTTGCCTCTGGTGTCTTACAGATGACTCTGGTACAATCAGCCCTGGGGTGCTGAACATGCATTGATCCATCTCTTTCAAATAACTTGAGCCTCCAGAGACTAAAGTTGTGTTTTAGTCATTTGACCCAGAAGGTAAGTAGTATGTGTCTGATACACAGAAAGACAAGTAGGTAAGCATTTACTAAAATGAACTTGTAATAGCTCCATTTCTTCCTGAGATGTAGGATTCTCTTTCCACCCTTCTCTCTCTCTCTCTCTCTCTCTCTCTCTCTCTCTCTCTCTCTCCACCCAGTAATAAATCAGGAGGAAAAATTTCAATATCTGCAGTGAGAGAGGAAAGAAAGCAGGAAGAACAATGTGGAAGGAATGATTTTCCTACATTTGTTAAACCATAGGAGCTTGCATATCCTAGGCAAGCACTTTGCTACTGAACTGTGTAGCCCCAGCCCAATTTCCTCCAACCTAATTCTTGGCATTTTGAACAAAAACATTCCATTAGAGTCTTGAGTTCTTCACTGAATAAATAAATACTTGATCATTTGTGCATAAATGTTGATTCTGGAAACCAATGCTTTGATAAAAATTTCCCCAAAGCATTAATAATACCAAATAGTTTTACTTATTCCTTTAGTCAGTAAAAGAGAAAAGTCATGTCGTCTAACAAAAAAAATTAGAATTTTTTTTTTGAATTCAGAGTTATTTGAAGAGAAAAAAATCCTGAAATCCTATTTTCTCTTGAAGAGTAGAAAAACAAAATAAAACAAACCACCAACAACAAACTTCCACTGGCTCAAGGAGCAGAGGCAGAGCCTAGATTAGGACAGGTTACAGTTTATCAGAACAGAGAGGTTTTGGGTCTCTGGGTTCCCTGGATGGAAGAAAGAAACACACTATGGAAAACTCACCTCTACAGAAGAGACAGACAGCCCTTGATGGTTGTGTCTCTTTGATATTCAAAGGCAGTTTCTGAAGGCTGGAAGCTGTCCAAGCAGAGAAAGCACCGTAGAGATCTCTCCACCAAGGCTCAGACTAGCCTTCAATCTCTTGTTCCACAGCCAACTCTTATCCCAGCATGATACTTAGAAAGAAAGTGCTGGGCATGAGAAAATGTCTCCTGTTGTCACAGCAGGGATGTGTAAGCACCTGGGAACAGCAGCAGTTTGGATTTGGAAACCAGTTTGAAAGTCACAGAAGGAATGGCAGTCAGACATCAAGTGTATCATAATGAGCAGAAACAAGCGCTCTTTTAGCTTTATGTGTGACAAAATAAGGCTGGAGGTATTAACTGACTGGCATAAAGTCACATGTGGTCATTTGGTGTCAAGGTGTCAACAATAAAAGCCACATTAGGCTCTTTCTGCTGAGTTCAGAAATTTCTCTGTATACTATACTAGTGATTCAGTGAGAGAAGTCAGATTAATTCCCCCCCCCCCCCCCCCGTACTTAATAAGTTTAGCCAGTGTTGTTGCCATAGGTCACCCTGTCATTAACAATGTAGAGTTAGGAGCAAGTCCTGGCATGTAGTGAGTTTTGTGTGTTTTAGTTCCTATGTGAAGAATATTTTACCTCATCTAGTCTAGTTCCTATAACAGCCCTTAGTGGGCTGCCTTCCATTGTCACAAATGAGGCTTAGGAAGGTTTTAGTTTGTTTGATAAATTGTGAGAGCCCTATCGGAAACATAGCCTAAGACACCTATGTGGCTTTCCGTAATGTCAGAATTTACTACTAGTGATGAATTCACAAGATATAGTGCCTGTATTGTAATAGTTTGTCAGCTTGTCCTGTGTTCCTCCATTGTCCTGGCTGAGACACACATTCTTTTCTTCCAATCTTTTAAAAATATTATCTCATGGGTGTGGGTATTTGTTTGCATGTATGGCTGTGCAAGTGTGTATGTATGTGCAGGGGTTGTGTGGTTGATGTCTCATGCTTGCAGCTTACACCTTGGACAAATGACTCAACTTCTCTATCTCAACTTGGCTGTGAGAAGAAAGGAGAGCGGCAGAGCCATTGGTGACCTGGAAGCTCATGGGAGAAAGAACCCCTGTGCCTAGTTGATTACAATAAGTAGTCCATATGTGATTTGCTTTAATCCTTATTATTTGTCAATTTTCAGACTTTCTTTAACTATATTAGTTGTACTTATTTAACTTTATTTCATTTATCATTCTAAGTAAATGATTAATTAATTGCTTAATTAATTGTGAGATAGGGTCTCACACGACAGCCCAGGCAGGCTTTCAACACACAGAAATCTTCCTGTCTTAGCTTTCCAAATGCTGGGATTACAGCTGTGAGACACTCCACCTGGCTCTATCACTTACTGTAATTGATCTCTTTCTACTGGGTCCTTTCCCTAGGAAGGTTTCCTGTACGGTTGCTTTTCCTATTCTGTTTTACTGTGCTGTCTCTTAGCTGATTTTACACTTTTTATTTCCAATTTAAAAGATTAGCTACCAATATTATAACATCAACATTAATACATTTGATATCATTGTTAATGTTCCTTTTAATATTGAGCTTGATTTAATAAATTTGTCTGATCACTCTATCAGGTGATAAAACCCAAATTCTCTGCTGGCTTTCCCTGTTGACAAGGCTTGCCATGCTTTAGAGGGTTTTACTTATATTTTATGCTTCTCAAAGCATAACTTAAGTAACTTTGAAAATGTCTTTCTTTTTTCTGTTTTTGTTCTTTCTTCTAAACCATTGCTTTGTTACCTATAACTTTTTCTTGTTAATTTCCGACACACCAATCCTCCTTTGTTTCTTATTTTAAATGTACTCATATTTTATTTGTATTTTAAACTTCCATTTTCTCTCTGTGGAGTGTTCTCAGCTGTGAGACTTTATGGATATAGTTTTAGGTACATACGACAGAAAGCAACACTCTCAGGAAGTCTCTCATGAACATAGCTTCCTGCTTCTTCTTTCTACTTCATAGTCTTCCCCTCTTCTCTTTCAAACGTTTAAGATATGGACGTGCTGGGCTTTATCTCTGTGCACATTGTTCCCCGGTGGTTCTCACATTCCTTTAAGATGTCTGTATTAGAATCTGATATCTTGACAGTCCATAAAATTATCTTTAATTTATTCCCTAGGTAAGAGTTGTGTCTGCTTGATTATGTGTCCTCTGGTGCGTGCTAGCCTATTATTCTTTGTTTCACCTCCCTTCCCCAGTGGATTTTTCTCTTTGTCACCAGATCTGTGCCTTAGCTCCATCTTCCTTGGTTTTGCTATCACAGACTCATCATTCTAGATGTCAGTTTTGTTTCTCTGGCGCTTGAGTTCTTTTAAGGGTTTATAAATTCTGTGCCCCATTCTGTTTTGTGTTTTCATTGACACAATGTAATTGCACATATGTATGGGAGCTGTGTGACATTTTAATGCATATAAACACTATGCAGCGATCAGATCTGGGTAATTGACATATCCATCACCTCAGACATCAATCATTTCTTTGTGTTCAGAATACTTAAAATCATCTCTACTAGCTATTTTTAGATATATAATTAATGGTTGTCAGCTATAGCTGAAGTAGACTTCAGAAGTTATTATTTCTTCTAAGTGTCTTTCTAAACTCACTAACTACATTCTAGCATCCAACCTTCTACTTTACACTTCCAAGAGAGCAATTCCCCCACTGTGTACTAATGAGAACACGTGGCATTTTCTTTTTGTGCCTGACTTCTTCATCAGACACAGTGTCTTCCAGTTCCACGCCCATGACTTCATTCTTTCACAAACAAATAGTATTGTGTGTATATATATGTATTTTATATTATATATGTGTGTTTGCTATATAAATGTTATATACACACACACACACACATAATTTTCTTTAATTTTGTTATTTTCATTTTGTGTGTATGGGTGTGGTAGAACTTATTTAATTCTGATCCTGGGTTTCTACCTCGCCTTTTACAAGTTAGTTCCTGAATAAAAGACACACAACCTTTATTATTTACAATAAGCCTTAGATAGTACAAGAGCTGGGCAGATACCTATCCTCTATGCTATTAGAATCTACTTTCCTATTGATAACCTTAAGTTATTATTTATTATATTTCATCTGGGCTCCTCTTAACTCCAATTGGCCAGCTGTCAGGGCTGTGTTTTCTTGACTCTTAACCCATGGTGTCTTTCTCCTCCTCCTCTTCCTCCTCTCTCTCTCATGGTTCTCCCTCAATCCCCCAGGCCTGGGAACCCTAAACCCTGCATATGTCTCTTCTGCCCAGCTATTAGCTGTTGGCATCTTTATTCCCCAATCAGAAATAACTTGGGGGCAAGGTCACATAGTGTCACTTGGTTCTATGTGTTCTGGGGCAGCCAGGTCTTGAGAAACCAGTATTAGCATTAGAATACAAGCAGCATCAGGCCAACCCACTACAAATGGGTGTTTTGACTGAATGTATGTACATGCCTGGTGCCTTCAGAGACCAGAAAACGTGAGATTATCTAGAACCAGAGTTACAGATGGTTGTTAGTTGCTATGTGGGTGCTGGGAATCAAACCCAGGTCCTCTGGAAGAGCAGCCAGTGCTCTTAACTGCCAAGCCACCTCCAACTAATATATTGCATATTAAAAAACAAAAACAAAACCTTTCAACAGTCACCTTGGCTGATGCCATGTCTCAGCTGATGACTACTTATTTCCTTGTTTCTGAGTATAAACCCTTAGTGGGACAGGTGGCTGTGTGGTAGTTGCACTTTCAGCGTTCCAAAAGATTGTCTTTGTACCTGTTAGTCCAGCATCTATTTGGCTCCCTGAGGCGTACTGAACTCCTTACCCATGGTGTGGCTTCTAGGAGCCTGCAGCATGAACTCACAACACAGTCAAGTGGCTTATGTCCCCCAGACTCAGGTGGCTTTTAGAACATGATTTCCAGTGTCTTATTAAACCATGTGGGAGCTATTACTAACTGCAAACAGTTATTTGAAAGTGTGCTTGCTGCTGACCAGAATCATGTATTCTCTCACCTTTTCTATTTTATCTAAGGCAGTCAGTATTTCTGTGGCTGATCAATAACTTCTCCAACCTGGATGAATAGAGTGTGCTAATCAATGGACCTTTGGCATGACACAGAATTGTAAATGTGTCTGCTTTCAAGCTGTGTGGAGAGCTGTAATTAAAAGAGTAAAGGAGTCATTGTATTTTTATTTAGAGAGAAAATGAAGAGCGGCTTATGAATTGGCAACCTGTGAAGGCACAAGCCTTCACCAGCAACTTCCATCTGTAGCTACCCCCAGGGTTCAAGGCACGTTAGAGTTACTTTCCACTGTCAACTTGACACAAAGATAGAGATACCTGGGAAGAGTGAGCCTCATCTGAAAACTTGCCTCAATCAGATTGGTTTGGGAGGCTTCTTTTTGTTGTTGTTGTTACATTGTTAGTTGATGTAGGAGGGTCCTGATGTCATGGGTGGTGCTACTCCTAGGCAGGTGGCCTGGGTTGTATAAGAAAGCTACCTGAATAGTAAGCAGCTTTTCTCCATGGTTTCTACTTTAGTTCCTGCCTTGACTTTGCTCCTCAATGCTGACTGGGAAGCATAAGCTGAAATAATTCCCTTTATCTGCAAGTTGTTTTTGGTCATGGTCTTTATTTTAGCAACAAAAAGCAACTAGAACAATTGGCTTATGACTTGTCCAGGCTAAACTAACTACTCCGCAGTCATGCTGACTACATTGTGTCCTTCATTCACCCCAGTCAAGCCTGCAGTTCTCACATTAATGTTGGGTGACAGCTCTTGGCAAGGCACCACTGAGATCTTGACCTCACCCATCCAGACCTTTCTCTGCCTCTGTAGTAGTAGGTATTGAACATCCTAAGTGCCCTCACTTTCCTACCAAGCTCTACTTGTCCCAAGGTTTTCAGGCATTTCTTCTACTCTACCTTCTCCTTAGCAATAATGTTTCTCTGTTGCTCCTAAGACTTATTGCCTGAATATTCTCATCTTAGATACATTAGATGCTTTGGAAACCTGCCTTTACTCCTGTCTCATTGTTTATCTGCTAATCACTCTTTCCTCCTTGATGGGATGCCTTGTGGTCTGTATCACACTTTCTTCTGTGTCCCTAGCACAGGAAGACTTACAACAAATATGTATTGAATGAATGATTTCATGCCTGTAAATCCACTTCTGCTGGAATGTTTGTGCTCACCTCACTAAATCTCAGGGTTCTCCTTTACCACCCTTCCTTTACCCAGTTGGAAAATACTGATCGAATGTAATTGGCTTTTTACCTCTTGAAGAAAATGGCATGATTCCGCACATTATGTTTCTATTAAAATCTTCAATTGCTAAAAAACCTGATAAAATTTAAGGGAACAATCCTTTTCTTGAAAGATTGGAACATAATGACTAAAATTATTTTTATAATGACAAAAATAGCAGGCTGTAGTACACACCATACAAAACCTTTAATTTAAAATTTTTATTCCTTGCCAACTGTGGATCTAACACAAGTGCTCTGTAGTGATCACTGGATGGCTGTACTATAAGGGATCCTAGACTCGGCAAACACCTGTCATCTTAATTCAGTTAGGTGGAAGCTTGAGTTAACCCAAGCTGCTAGGTTGAACCAATACCCCAGTCTAGAGAGAGGCTTCCTGGAGTCAATATCAAACTCACTACATGCTTGTGTCTAGTCTCTTATGGTAACGTAACAGTAATGGTGCCAGGTCAGAGCCCTCCTAGATGTTTCCCACCCTATGGAATTGAAGTTTTGTTGGCATCCTTTGATTTTTACCTGAAACTTTTGGAATGGTTAGAGTGCTCGTTAGCAGGCAGACACAGTTCGTGTTTTGAAGTCTGGAAGCCTTTGCCTGGAGCAGAGTGTAACCAATGTGTCATTGTTTATAAAAACTTGGAGAAAGAGGTTCGAGAAAGGGACAGTGTTAGTTTAAAGTCTAGGTACAGTACAGAGCTTGTCCATAGGTAAGAAATGAACCAAGGGGATATTTACAAGTGCTCACCATGTTTTCTCATTGCTTAGATGTCTAGAAATTTACTGTTTTATCTTATGAATCTATATCTGATTCTAAGATACAAACCACTGTATCAGAAAAATTCAGAGTCAAAACGGTATTTAAAATTTACCGTATATTTATCCAGGGTAAGAAAAATCTCCTCTAAGTCATATTAATATTCAGTGTGAAATAAGAATCTGGTGTGACTTTATTTATGCATTTGCATTCCTGTGGCTTTCTGAGGGGATTGCATAGTCAATAGCTGATCTTTATTACCTGAGACTGTATCCCTAGGTAAGTACAGGGAGGATGGGCAAGTGCAGGCACAGAAAGGTGGATGTTCTTAAACAAGCAAGGATCACAGGTGTGAAACATTTCCACAGTTAAGGTGTTTAATATAAGGCTGGTTATTAAAACCCCTCAGATTTGAGTCCATTTATTTAAAGAGCTGGGTGCAGGGAAATGATTACAGAGACATGGTCCCTGCCTCTGGGATCTCCCCGTTTTAGTGAGAGGACACATATGTTCTTGGACAGGCTCAGGGTAATATGCTAAAGCCTTGGTGGGACTGCAGCCTGGCCTGGGGAGGGAGTGGGACAAAGGAAGCTTATAGGATGAAGTGACACCTACACCGGACATGAAGCATGGGAGGAGTTGGAGTCATTGGCCTGTAGGCTTCGATTCCAGAAGGTGAGGTTAGCCAGGTGCTGCTCTCGAGGATGAAAGACCTAAAGATGAGGCAACTGGCTATGGAGTGACCACTGTGTAAGACAGAGCAAAGGAAAGACAGTGCTCCAGCCTCAGTTTCAACAAGTGAGCAGAAACCAACCTAATCTTTGCTTAAACTAGACTGAATGTCTCTTCATTGCCTCCTGTGTCAGCAGAAACATTAGACTTTCTAGGCACTGGAGCAATATGCTCTGAGCTCCTGTTGAGAGGAGATCCTAAAATGCCCATGGGTCCATCTCTTGCTGGCACCTTCTATTCTGTTCCTAAGACTTTTCTTATGCCCTCTTGGGGGACAAATTTTGTACAAGAAGCATCCTTTGTTCTATCAATTGGTTTGCTGTTTATGGATTCAGGCAGGCTTCAATGAGTTCAACTATGGGTTTGTGCCACTTTCCTTAACAAGGATTTATCATTGCTTCCAGTACTTTTGGAATGCCGTGATCCAAACCCATGATCTTGATGCCTGCTGAACTGTTGCTGGAATCTTCTGTGACTCCACATGAATTTGATCAGTTATTGACATCAGATCCTGCTGTCCTTACTATAGATGAATCATCATTTGACCTTTAAGAAGTTACTAGGAGTCTGAATCAGAGTAACACTATGGCCTAGTAGAAGACTTTGGGTATCAGCTTGTTGAAGTCATTAGAGCAAATGTCCCCATGTACTTAAAATGCTTCTTCATGTTGAATTATTTTCTTCTGAAAGTAGAATTAAACAAAATTGGTGGTAATTGGTCACTTCACCATGTATAATGGTGTCTGTGTGGCACATGGGTGCATGGGTAGAGGTCATGATAGCCCATGGGTGCATGGATAGAGGTCATGTTAGCACATGGGTTAATGAGTAGAGATCATGCTAGCACATGGGTGCATAGGTAGAGGTCATGCTAACACATGGGTGCATGGGTTGAGGTCATGCTAGCTGGCATAAGGACACCAGGGTGAGACTCATACAAACCCCCAAAGAATCAAGAATGAGACTGAATCCTCTTGTTTGAAGAAGGGTTCTACCCAACTGAAAGCTGAGGTGGCATTTTCCAGGTCTGCCAGAGCTTAAACTCCAGAGGAGATACCTAACTAGAATGTGACCCTGATCTGTTTCCCTCCTGAAGTGACCCAAACACCCAAGATGACCAGGAAAAACACCTTTCTAACTTAACAGGGAGTCTGAGCATTGGGCATCATGCTGGGGTCCACCCAGCCACCTACGGTTTGGAGAAGCTTCATTCTATTACCCCAAACTCAGCCTGTCAATAAGCAAGTTGGATTTCCTTCCCATGGACTATGTTCTGTCCATGTCTCACCAATTTCCAGGCCCCTAAGTGAGAAGCAGGGTTGTTTCTGACAAGTCCTTTCCTTGTCTGTTAGTTCAGACTGCTGGTTTTGTTTTGCCTTTGGGGTCATTTTCCTCTGTTTCCTTTCTTTCTGTTGCCAGTGTCTCTCCCGGCACCAAGTGACCATCATTATTTTCACCACATCAGGATTCATAGCTCACTGACTATTTTTCAGAGGCCTCTCTTCCGTCTGAAATCACAGAAAACTGTGGAAACAAGTTTTATTATGCCACTTGGGATTTAAGGCTCTCTATGACTTGCTATAAATGGTCACCCCTCCAACCGTGTTTCCCAATTTCTTTTCTTTAATACACTGCATCAGCTGTAATTTTATTGTTCTCAAAAATAATAATTTTTATATACTTTTAATTCAGTGGCCCCTGCCAGGTTGGGACCTCTCCTCCTTCCAGTCTTTCCCAGTTCCTACTTCCGTAGTCTCCGCTGTAGTCTTCATTATTCCTCATATCCTGAATTCTCCTGACATTTGATGACACACAAGCCATGCTGTGTGCATGCATGTGTGAGTTCATAGTCTCTCTCTCTCTCTCTCTCTCTCTCTCTCTCTCTCTCTCTGTGTGTGTGTATGTCCCTGATGAGTCTAAGCCTTAGGGGCAAAATCTTCTTCTATACTGGATATCGTTTATGAAGAGCAGAACTGATGGTATCGCCGTGTTATGTTTGTTTATAAGGTAACACTCTCATCCACCTGATGTAGCCCAGGCTAGGTAAGATCTGGAGGCTCTTTGAAGTATCTATGCTAAGTCTAGAGTGATAGGAGCAAAAGTGGGTGCAGCCTAGATAGGGTGTGTCTGACTGTTCACAGCTGGTGAATAGAACAGAAGCTGTGGGGGATGGGTGAGACAATAAATGCACACTGGGGTATGTGTGTACATACTTGTTCATGTATGTTCAGCTGCACGTGAGGCCAGAGGCAGATTTCAGGCATCACTACTTAGAAGCCATCTGTTCAGTGGTCTCAGAGGTTATATCTATCTCTGCCCTCCCATTGCCTCAATTACAAAGAAGCGTCACCATGCCTGGCTTTTAAAATATATGTTTTTATTTATTTTATGTGCATGGATGTTTTGCCTGCATGTGTGTCTGTGCACCACATGCCTGCAGAGGCCAAAAGAGGTCATTGGGTTCTGTGGAACTAGAATTACAGACAGTTGTGTGCTGCTGTGTGGGTTCTGGGAATAAAAATCAGGTCCTTTGGCAAAGCAGCCCGTGCTCCTAACTGATGAGCCATCTTTCTAGACTCCAGACTAGCTCTTTTTTTAAAAAAAAAAAAAAATATGGCTTTAGAGATGAATCTTAGGTCTTTGTACTTGCAAAGCAAGCACATTACCTGAACCATCTTCCAAGCCTGATATGCTGGTCTGACAACAATCCTATATTGAGTCTGGATTCTTGACAAAATACAAAATGCTTTTCCCAACAAAGAGGCATCCAAAGAAACATTGATTTACCACATCTTTATAAAATCAAAGAGTTTTTAATACCATTACAACTTCTAAATGTAAGACTATTTACTTCATCAGATCTCAGGAATGTCGAAGAGTCAGGGAGAGCCTTTGATTAGTATCAGCACCACTCTTGTGTGTTCAGCAGCTGCTGCCTGTGTTCTGTTTATGTTCTGTGCTCAGGACATTCATCAGAGACATTCTTAAGACAAGGAAGTATCTTAGGCTCCTCTTATTTCTTCATTGACGTCTCAAAGGCAAAGCTACAGAGCTCTAGTTTCCCATTTCCCATTTGAACTTAACGCATTCTGG
This sequence comes from Rhynchomys soricoides, assembly GCA_019843965.1. Lineage (NCBI taxonomy): Eukaryota > Metazoa > Chordata > Mammalia > Rodentia > Muridae > Rhynchomys > Rhynchomys soricoides. Next base: position 2,945,889 of record JADRCH010000118.1, on the reverse strand, counting down.
AATTTAAAGAAATTTTAATTTCTTGATTAAAAAAATGATTCAAATTTAAAGGGCCAGGCAGATTGATTAAATGCCAGTTGATGGATGCTGGCTGCTCTGTACCATCATTTTTCCTTTCTCTTTATGAGACTTTGTTACAAGTCTCTTCAATCTTCTTTGGCTACCCAGTAGAAATACATGACTAAAATCCTTAAGCTTAACTTACAGCTTGTTTTTGCTGTATAGTCTGTTTTGTGGACAAGATATTTTAATGACTTTCCTCCCATGAGCAAGATTTATACCAGATAATTGCTTTTTTATTTTGAGAGAGAGAGAGAGAGAGAGAGAGAGAGAGAGAGAGAGAGAGAACAAATGCTAGCCGGGCAGAAAATTTAAGCTGATCACCTCATTTCTAAAATTTTAGCAGAAATAAGCAAGATGATTAGTTTGAAAGTTATTCATAGTCAATGGTTAAACAAAACACTTGAGTTGCTGATTACAGCTCTGATAGATCCGAGCATGCAACGAGCTTCTGGAGTGATTCCAATTGTCTTCTGCATTCGACAGTACCCTTCAGAGCAAAAGGAACCAGCAGGGTGCGTGTGTGTGTGTGTGTGTGTGTGTGTGTGTGTGTGTGTGTGTGTTGGCATACATCTATAAATGAATGTATTTAAATATATGTGTGTGCAGTATATGTGTATGTGGAGAGAGAGAAGAGTGAGGGAAAGATAAAGAGGAAGGAGGGAGGGAGGGAGGGAGAGAGAGAGAGAGATTTATTGTGGGAGCTTCTTCACATAATTCAGAAGGCTGAGAAGTCCTTCAAATTCCAGGGCTGTAATTCAGCTCTAGCCTTAAGAGCTGAGAACACACAGGGCTGCTGTAAGCTCTAGAGTTCAAAGCCCTCAGTGAACCAAAAGCATGCATGTGCAGAGGCAGTAGAAGATGTGACTCATGTCCTGACTGAGAAGGAGAGTAGCTTTTCCTCCCTCAGCTCTTTGTTCTGCCCAGGCTCTCTGTGGGTTGATGGTGCCCACTCACACTGGTGGGGTAGATCGTGTTCCACTTAGCTTACTCACTCAAATGTAATACACTAGTGACTGTTTTCACTGTTGTGACCACACATCTGACAAGAGCAACTTTAGGGAGAAAAGACTTGTTTTGGTTCATAGTTTGAGGGTACAGTCCATCACAGTGAGGAAATCAAGGCAGCAGGAGTGGGAGTGGCTCCTCACATTGCAACCACAGTCAGGAAGCTAGGGGATAACAGGAAATGAGGCTTGACTATAAAACCTCAAGGATTCCCCCCCCACCCCCAGTGACCCACTTCTTCCAGCAAGGCTCCACCCCTTAAAGGTTCCAGAACCTTCCAAAGTAGTGCCACTAGCTAGGGACCAAGTGATGAAACACACAAGTCTATGGGGACATTTCTTTCTTTTTTAAAGATTTATTTATTTATTTATTATATGTAAGTACACTGTAGCTGTCTTCAGACACTTTTTTCTTCACTTGCTCACTGTAGCTGTCTTCAGACACCCCAGAAGAGGGCATCAGATCTCATTACAGATGGTTGTGAGCCATCATGTGGTTGCTGAGACTTGAACTCATGACCTCCGGAAGAGCAGGCGGAACTCTTAACCGCTGAGCCATCTCTCCAGACCCATATAGGGGACATTTCACAGCCAAACCATACTATGCCTTTTCAGGAAGCAGAAAAGAGAGAATACTTAGATCCATCTGGCTTTCTTATTTCTTATTTCTTCCCTTTTATTCAATATGGCTCCCAGCCTGTGTGGTGGTGCCATCCACATTTAGGGCGGGTCTTCTTTCTCAGTTAATCTTCTCAGAAAAAAATTCTCATGTATACCCAAAGATGGGTCTTCTAAGTGATCCCATATCTAGTCGCATGAACAACGAAGATTAACACCACAGCTCATGTCTTCCAAAAATGCCCCACAGAAAGGCCTAGAAATAATGTTTATCCAGGTATGTGGGCGTACCTTTTACAATCAAACTGACACAAAACCATCCCATGTTCCCCCTGTTGAATCTAAGTTTTCAAAGGCAATGGTTATGTTTCTGAAAGTATTGAGTTTGTTGGTAGAGTTGACTTCCAGTCAACCAAGTGCAGTGCCATTTTAGAATTCTAAGTACGCACACACAGGTTAAAGAGCAGCTAGTTTGGGTGCAGTGGTCCTGGCTCATCCTAGTGCATTCCCCTTTTTACTTCCTCTTCTCAATACATTTTTTCTTTTGAAAAATTTTATAATGGATGATATTAATCACCCACAAAAAGGCAGTGTATGTTCCAAACACTAAGACTCTGAATTTACAGTTTTCTTCCACCTGTGTCCTTCCTGTTTTCTCTTTTCCCCTATACAGGATTATTTTGAGGCACGTTCCAGGTATTCAAGTTGCTTCATATATAAATAACTCCAGATAATTTGTCTCTGGATCTTTAACATTCCAGTTCTCCACAGTTCTAACCAATTATGTTTGTAGCATCTTCTACTTAGACATGGCTTCTTTTTGCCTGGGAACTCAAATTATGCACATTTCATTCATGTGTGTTAAATATGGTCCCTCATGATGCTGGGATACTCAGAGAAAGGCTGATCCTGTTCTGAGAACTTTTGTTCACCTGAGGATTTAATGAAAATTCCCCCTGAAGAGTGGTGGATTTTCCCACTGGAGGGTAGAAAGATTTTCTTTTGGTGCAAACTTTTAAATGAATCTCAAATGCGTCAAGAAAAGATAAAAATGTAGTGATTGAGATGGTGGAACTCGGCCTTTTGTGGTAGTGTTCTTTATCCTCAAACACCTCTGTGAACAGCCAGTAATGCCTGGAGCAATGCACAGAGGGTGGTGGCAGAGATTAGGCCTTTATTACAAGTACTTGTGGCCCAGCCTCTCTTTCAGGGTCTGTTCGTACACTGGAAAGGAAATGGGAATCAAGGTTGGAAGTCAGGTTCTCTGCTGGTTAATCACCTCTCTGGTTACTTCCCAGCCCAGTTGTTCTTATTTCTAAGATCCCTATTCTCAAAGTGATGATTTTTCCCTAAGGCAGTGACTTTCAGGACCCTGAACATTGTTCAGCAGTGTGAACTCACAGGATACAGGTTTGGCTGATGTTCTGTGAGGTGAAAATGAGAGTCAGGAGAAGTCAATATCAGTCCTGGAGCTGGAAATACGTTCAGTAATGTGTCCTGTGATGCCAGTGTCAGATTAAACTCATGCTGTATCACTGTGCCCTATTTTAAGGACATGGGAAGTCTGTTGCCAGATTGAGTGCTTTGGGTCAGAAAGTCCATGTACAGAAGAACCAGGCCAAATGTTTCCTTCATTAATCCTCCCAGAGATCAGAGTAGCCTCTCATCTCCACTTCCTTCATTTTCTAGGTGTTTGTTGGTTGCTCACTACAGATTAGATACCCATCTAGTGTTAGGTTACAGTTATGAGCAGAACAAAGACTCCAGCCTCAAAGACTTGGATGTCAGTGACGAATTATAAACGATCAAACTCAATGTATACATCAGAATTAGGTGCTGATAAGAAAAGTGTTGAGTAGATACTAAATCAAGGCTGTCAAGTAAGAAGACACTTGTTCCAAGTCAAGAAGGCAGGGATAGAATAGACTATAAGGCTATTTCTGGGAAGAACATTCTAAAGACAGGAAGGAAAGTTCCAAGCCCCAAGAAGGAGCCCAGCTGACATGTTCAAAGAGCAACAGGGAGCAAAGTGTTGGGTAGAGAGTAACTGAGCGGAAGTGTGGGATGTGGGAGGGTACTGCAAAGCACAGGTCAGAATTCTCATTTGCTTGTATTTAGGAATTTAATGTGAGGTTGTTCCCTCCAAACAAATATGAGGGTGAGCATGGGTAAGAGACTTGAAAGAAAGAGATAGTTGAAACAAGATGCTGTGTTCATGATTTAGTAGAAGAACTTTGGGTTAGAGATGGATTACAGATTGAGTGACTGCCATTTATGCACAGTGTGAAGTTTAGGCATCTGAGTTCAGCATCCCGTTTTTGAAAAACAGCTCACACAGCGTTTGGCAGGATGATGGCCCTTGGGGAGAGCCTGGAGAGAACTTGTGTTTATAGTGAGCTCATCAGTGCCCCTCCACCACCATAGTGATCCCTTTTATCTGCTGTAAGGCTGACTCTGAGTCTAAGTTACATTAGCTATAGAGTAATTTAGGAATTAGCACTGGATTGAATCCTTGTTAGCAATAAATTTTAAAATGAGCTAATTTGCTATTGACCATTGTGATTAGAATAATCACCCCATTGGAATATGTGTATAATAGGGATTAAGGGAATTATAGCTCCGAAGGCTGATGCTTCCATTTCCTCCTATGAATAGTTAATGCCCATGTCCCAGGAGGACAGTCTCTGCACACACACTAGAATCTGCAGATTTAAGCTGGACTAGGCATGCTGGTTTGCAATAAATGGTGACATAAATCAGGCAAAGTGCCAGCCTGATTTTGATTGGGAGAATTAAAGTCATCGGGTCTATTTTTTTATAGTCTGCTCGTTACTATGACTCCTAATGTGTGTTCCCCGTGCACCAAGAAGAAACTTCATTGAATTTTATTTATGAGTAAGTTATTTGGTATTGGGTTTTCATTACATTCTCACAGACTATCTTGCGGTTTGAGGATTTTTATTATGCATTTTACGATTATGAGGTGTACTTGTAAATAGAGAACCTTGGGTGGGAGTGGGAGGGAAGACTTGACCTTTCAAACAATGACCCAAACCTTGATATGTCCTTTGCTCATGGTACAAATCTGTGGAAAAGTGATTTGAACACATTGTCTTCTTCTAAAGGTAAAAGTGACCATCCGTTCCAATACAATCACCCACCATCCATCTAACCCATCCATTCTACTCATCTACCTATCTAGCCTTCTATAAATCCACCCATCCGCTTGCCACTCACCCATCCATCCATCTATCCATCCACCCATTTCCCATCCACCCATCCATCCATTTATCCATTCATCCATCCACCCACCCACCCACTGACCCATCCACCCACCCACCCACCCACCCACCCACCGACCCATCCATCCATCCATCCATCCAACCCATCCATCCCATCCATCCATCCATCCCATCCATCCATCCATCCATCCATCCATCCATCCCATCCATCCCATCCCATCCATCCATCCATCCATCCATCCATCCATCTATCTTCCCTCACTATATTCCTCTTATAGCCAACATAAATCATAGGCTATAGCTCTAGAACCTGGAAAACAAAACAAATTTTCAGGTCCACATGGGAACAAACCTACAGCTAATGGATGAAGCTAACCACTAGTGAAAACTTGAAAATGGAAAGGTGAAGGAGAGACTGTGTTCGTACCTAGGGAGACATCTGTGTTTACCTCGTTCATGCCAGTTCACAGACCTGTTTTTAATTTTCACCTGCATTATATCCTCCTATCAGTTTCTTCATGAAAAAAAGGAGAGATTTTTTCCCCCCGACAAATCAAAGATTGTTGAATATCTCTCTCAATACACATGGATGGACATATACACAGGCACAGGGAATCCCATTTGTTTTTGTATTTATACATATGTCATTGCCAAACTGGATTTGGAGCAAATTAAGAAAATGCCTTCCAAAAAGCAGAACTGACTGTTTTATGTCCTGAGTGAAGCAGAAGAAGCTGGACCTGTTTTGTGTTATCAAGAGGACACTATGTGTTTGTATCCAATGGGTTAAAGGTTTACCAATTTTCATGCTAGATAGCTTATTTTGGAATGCTTTTGACTTCCAGAAGAATTTATTGTGGAGCACCTTAGACTAAATACCACACTGTAAGGTTTTTTAAAAGTCTTACTTAGATACAGACCATAAAGAATAGTAATAGTTCTAGAATATGCCCACCCTTCTTGCCTACATTCCTCTATGTGTTAGTATGCTAGACCCAACTCTTATTCTGTGATACTAAGAAACACGTTTGCATGCCATTACAGGCATAGCTGTCCTACAAAGTGCTTGTCATGTTGGATTTATCCATGGTCAACACTGATTGGGCATCGTCACTATCCCTGTGTCCACATTTGACCTCAATGAGGCCTCTCAGCTTACACCTAGCAACTATTCCTCCTGGTCCAGATTCAGTAAATGTTCCCACTTGGCATCTTATTGTTTATGTGATAATTTTCTACTATTTAATTGACATTTTCCTATTTGGTGTCTATGGCATTCTCCAATGCTGAGATTAGTTTAAACCATTGTTTCCCCTAGGGATAATTGACTCCATGCAGGAAAACACAGAATACAGATTTGTACCATGTCTTAAAGGGAAAATGTAAAAGCAACTCTGGGGAGGGGGTTCAAAACCCTCCTTGTTCTCAAAAAACTTCTACACCCACTCTCGCCCATTTTAACTCCTGAGTACAGACACAGAGAACTGGCATTTTTATTCACAAGCTGCAAGCCTAAGCTGGGAAGGTTCTGAGCTATTCTAAGTTTCTAAGGCTCCTATTTCCCAGCCTTGTGCCCTTTTACTTTCAATCTGAGACTTGCCCTGGCTTGCTCTGCTCCACATGTGTCCTCATGGAGACTCCTCTTGGTCCTTCCACATGGTTTCTCCACACATCTTTTCTCTCCGTGGTCCTTCTCTCTACCTACTTCCTCTCTCTGGGACCTTCTCAGTAGAATCAAAAGTCCTGTTCTATTCTCTTCTGCCCAGCTAATTGGCTGATCAGCTCTTTATTAAACCAATCAGGGGGTGACAGAGAAGAATGTTTATAAAACACTAGGACAGGTGATGCTTTATAAAAATAACAATATCAAAGTCAGACCTGTACTCAACTCTCAGAGTTTGAATAATACAATGACAACCTTTACACAGTACACAAAACCACCCTCTAACAGAAATGCAAATAATGTTTAGGTTATTCCTTTTCTGTGTGATGTAATTATCACTTACCTATGGTGACTATCCCCTCCTTTATGGTCTCACTTTACATTTAATGATCACGGATCTCATGTGGGCTCCTGGTACTGCCATGGCAACTGGCTTCACGACCACGGTTCATTCAGTATCTCTAATTCTTTTTTAAAAGATTTGGTTTTATTATTTTTAAATTCTGTACGTATGAATGTGTCTGTATGTGAGTATGTTCATGTGAGAGCAAGTGCCCTCCGAGGTCAGAGGAGGGTGTTAGAGCCCTTGGAACTGGAGTTATAGGTGATTGTGTGCAGCTGCCTGAGGTGGGTACTGATAATGGAACTTGGATTCTCTGCAAGAGCACTGCTCACTTTTAGCTCCTGGCTCATCCCTCCAGTCCCAGTTACTTCCTACCTTCTCTGTCATAATCTACAACATGCTACTCCTAGCTAATGATTTTGCTTTGTTTTTCAAGAAGACTATAAAGAATTAGAATAAAGTGTTCATAATCTCAGTATCATGTCTTCCACCTACCTGTCTTCTTATGCTGCATAGTTCACTGTCCTTTGCTTATGTCAAGGTCATACGTCATCTCTGTATGTGCATTTAAATGAACCATTGCAAAATGCGCTGTGATGTTTTGCACTTGTAAAAACCCTCTCTTGACCTCACCTCTCCTTTAAACTACCATGTTAGGTCTTGTTTTAAAGAAAAGCTTTGCATAGCAACTCACTGTGACCTACACAGTGCCTGAAACTCCTTATTCCTTTTTCTTGAATATTCTCTGGGCATCTCTATGAAAGTAGCTTAAACGAGATGATCGGCCGTCTTCTTTTCAAATCCAGGGATCAATTCTCAGCCTCAGCTTGCTCTTCAGCACATTTGATGCAGTCCACTTATTTCTCCTTCCTTGTAAAGACTCTTCTCATTTTGACTCTTGACTTGGGTATTTCTTTGCCTCACTGAATGTCTGTCCCCAGAAATATCCTCATTTTTAAAAAAACTTCTAAATAGTGCAGTGCCTTGTTGCATGTCCATGGACTGCCAGCTTGTGTGGTGTTATGGCTTTAAATGTTACCTGTCTGCTGTGTACCTAAACATTTAGCTGGACTTCTCCTCCAAGCTCCTCACAGCTGACTGTCCAATTACATTTTCTATTGGCTCCCTCAAATATTGCATGTGCAGAAGTAAATTGATCCCCAACCTTTGCCTCCTAGCATTTCCATCTGGTAACCCAGAGACCCAGTTTCAGCTTCAGATGCCAAATTTTAGTTTGTCCTAGGCTCTTGTCACACTTATTTAACCCATCATAAACCCTACTGACTCTTTCTTTAAAATGAACTTACTCTTTCAATCTCCATTCATGCCGTCTCTTGTAAGGAACAACTTTCTACAATGGCTGATTCGTTTTACATTTCCATAGCATTTAAGAAGCTTTCTCTTAATAGTAGCCAATATTTGCTTTTGTGAGTCATTTAAAAAACTTTAGCCAACATTGCGTGTGTGAAGAGTTGTCTTAGTGTTATCTTTATTTTCATTATTACCGATGGTGGTGTTCAGGCTGACCATCATGTTTAATTGTAATCCATTCTAGCTCTACCTTTATAACACTTACTACTTTATGACACACGCAAAATGTACTTACTGCATTTACTGCTTATTATCTGGCTCCCTGAAAATCTCCTTTCTATCAATAGACTGTCATCAGGGAGATTTCTGTGCTATGCTTGCTGTTGTATCCCAGAGAACCTGGAAAGGAATGTGGTATTGGGCTGTCCAGTTGGAAGAAGGAATGGTCCTTTATCACTGGTAAAAGCATTGCTGAGAGTTGGGTACACATAACAACAGAGAGGTGACAGTTCTGTCCATTATCAATCAGCCAACTTTCCCACATTCTCTGTCTCTCAAGGGCAGAAGCCATGTCTGACTGACTGAAGCGTGGTAAAAATATCCACGCTTGTGTGTACCGTTCCCTGCTCCTCACTTGGAGAATGGAAATGAACCAACTATAAATGAGGTGAAGAATTCGAGTCAATCAGAGCAGATTTCCTGGAATGGATGGGGCGAGGTATGGTGATGACAGATGGGAGCAAGGTGATGCTTCTGCAAGGAAAAACTCTAACGAGATAAAGCAAAGACAAAATAGTCTACTGCATATGGCAGGTGTAGACAAAGTAAGTCCCAGGAGCTGTCGTGAGGAGCTGCCTGTCTCCTTCTGTTTCATCCACCTCTCAGTGCTATGATGTAACATGCCATTCTCCCCAAGACTATCTTGGTCTCTCTGTCATTTACTTAAACTCCATATTCATTAGCAACATCAGGATCCTTCCCAACCTGACACCAGCCATCTCTTCAGTCTTAGTTCTTATCTCCTCAACATCTGTCCAGTCTTCCAGCAAAATAAGAACGAAGTTTCAGAGTATAGAATCTTTCCTACATAGACTTGTAGTAGAGGGTTTTTTTTTAAGTCAACACTAAAAATTAAAAGAAGACAGGTAATAACCAAGTCAGCAACACCGCTATAGTCCTTGCTAGTACCCTCTGTGAACAGCACAAGGGAGAGCAGGAGATGAGATGAGTGAACTTGGCTTTCTCTTAGGTTCTGTCCTGGAGAGACCTTGTGGTGTAAACATCTCGGTGCAGTGGGTAAGAGTCTGTCTAAAGACACGAATTTTGCATGCAGCATGATCTCTCAGAAGAATGCCAACTGCTTGAGATGGTATAAGCCATCTGTCCCAGAGCTGTTTGGCAAGCTATCTCTTTTGAGCATCTTTAGAGGCAGCAGACATTTTTCTAACACAGAGACTTTGTAAAAGAATTTCAAGACTGGTTTTGAATCTGTGTGATTTTGCTTCATTTCCCAACTTTTGAACCCAGTTTCTACAGCAGGATCATACCTCAGAGGCTAGCACCAAGGTGCTGACCGTATCCTGTTTCTATGGGGGCACATCTAGTGTATGTATCTAACTCAGAAAGGCAAATATTTTATGACCTTATATGTGGAATGTAAAGAGATTTATCTTAGAAGCAAAATTAGGAAAAGGAGTGAAGGGGTGGATATGGAAGGGGAAGATGTCAATCAAACACTGCAAAGCTTGAGTTTTGCTGAGGTCTAAAGAGATAAGTCTTTTGTGATCCGTTACATTGTGTCATGGCCACAGTTAATATGCTACAAAATTGCTAAAATAAACTGTATGTATTTCATAGCCTTGTTATCTCAGCTGAGAGGCTGAGGGAGGAAAATTGAATATTCAAAGACAGTTTGAGCTACAGAATGAGTTCAAGGCTAGCCTGGGCAACTGTATTAGTCTGAGTTTTCTAGAGGTGGAATATTGGTATATTAAAAATGGACTTATTAGATTGGCTTACATGGTACACACTAGGTAATCTAACAAGGACTATCTTCACATTCAAGAGGCCAAGAATCTGGTAGCTGCTCAGTTTAAAAGGCTGGATGTTTCAGTGGTTCCAATCTAGTGTGGAAGGTCTGGAGGATTCCTGGAGAGCTGCTGGTCTTCAGTCCATGCTTGAAGTGGGGAAGATCCGGACTCTGATATCAGCAAAGGAATACAGCAGCAGTGGCAAGAAGAGCAGCCACAGGGTAGGTAAACTTGCCAGAGAGACATGAAAGCAATGAGGTAAAACTCAGGGCTTTCCCCTCAGATCTCCTGTATCTGGCTGTCACCAGAACGTACCACCACATTTAGGATGGGTCTTCCCACATCAAAAAAATTCCTCACAGACTTGCCATCTCCTAGTTGACTCCAGATTCAACCAGGTTGACAAGCACAATTAACTGTTACACCCACTTAGACCTTGTCTCAAAATGAAGGGTTAAAAATGTGGTTGAGATGCAGCTCAGTTGATAGATCATTTACCAAATATGTACAAGGCCCTGGGTCTATCCTGGACTAACTAACTAGCTAGCTAGCTAACTAACTAACTAAACAAACAAATAAATAAAAGGAAATGTTTTTAAAGGGAAGGGAAAGGTGGATGATTTCAAGTCTGGTGAAGAAAGATGGTGCTTATGGAAAATGAATGTTTGAAAAAGACTTGCTCAAGGCGCTTGTTCCTGTGGGGAAGTCAGTGGATGGATGTGCTAATAGTGGTCTCCAGGTAAACAGCGGTTCTCACATGAGACATGGACTCTGTTCTCTTCATCTTTGATAGCAAAACATCCGGGACATTGCTGAGAGTGAAGCACAGGTGTTTTATCTGGGATGCTGAGAGGTTTTGTGTTTGCCTGATGACTTCTAGAACAGAGTTATAGGGTCACTTCCTAAGGAGAATTTTAGCCTCATTCTCTCCGGAACAGTATGTGTCAATGTTTTCTAAGTATATTCTAGCATTATAAACTGCTAAAGGAAGTTTCTCAAAATAAGTCTCTGCTATCACATACTCTTCAGAGCTACCTAGTTAATCACATTCCATGAGATATTGCTGCAAAGGGTTACACAGGGTATGCCCACATGCTACACTTTGTGAGTTCCTGGTGGAAGCAGGATCTGAAAAGGGAAAAGAGTTCTAAAATATATTTTATCACCTAACCTAGTTTCAAAAGAAGATCCTTTTAGGGTTGGTATATTTTATGACTTTTTTTCTTTTTTTTGAGACAGTCCTGCCTGGCCTGGTTGTCCCAGATTTTTAAGATGGCAGATACATTTGTGAATATTAATGCAATATTCTAAATGTTCTTTCATGCTAGGACCTTTTAAACAACTACACAAAATTCAAAATCTGTCTTTAGATTTCTTTAGAACCACTTATTTTACAGTTCCATAAAACGTTCTCCTGAGAGCCGCCATAGACTGACAGACAGCGAGGCCATGAGCCCTCGTTCTGGTTCCCAATTACATGGCTTTGGACAGCAACAGCAGAGCTGTGGTGAGATCCACACCAGTGGGCTTTGCTTTGGAGAGTGTGGCTCTTTCCAGATGTGCCCAATGAAACACAAGATGGCTCTGAGGCCACTCGGGAGATTCTGTGACCTGGGAGGAGTGCATCACCTAGAATGGCTCACTCAGTACCGTGTAGCACAAAGGCCTCTTCTCAGAAAGTAAGCTCCACCCAGCTCTTTACATGCATGATGTGCATACAGAGGTTCTTGAAGGAAGGTTTGGGGACCACAGAGACTTAACTAGAAAATACACCAGAAGGGAGGTATATCTACAAGTTCTTAACTCCTACTTTGAAATGAAGCCCCAAAAGAGGGGAGTGGACAGAAGGACCAAGCTAGAAGGGACCTATACAGTATGAGGTGTCATTGTCACCTGTGATGAAGTATAAGGCATTGTGGTCAATGTATATGAGAGTAAGTTCATAGCAATCTAAACCCTAGAGGCATCTTGTTAGCCGTCAACACACCAAGTCCTAACTGTCCTCCTTAGGGAAAGTTGTTTCAGAAAAATATCTGTGTATGTGACCCATTAGTCTTCTATACCTGTGGGGGATTCACTATGCCAAGGGCGGTTCCTCAGTGTTTGTAGTGTGTGCATGAAGGGTCGATCCTTGGTGTCTGTGAGGCATTGCCTATGTACTATGTAAATTTTCCTTTTCCTTCCTAAGTGATTAATTCCCAAACCTCTCTTGAATATTAAAATACACAGCTGCCGTAGTCCATTATATAAAACCACTCATTTTTGTATTCTGGCATAAAGAATAACCATACTCCTGTGTACTCCGACTCATTTCTTGATCACTTCCAATAGCTATAACAATGTTCAGATTTTGTATAGTTGTTATAAATTATTGTTTAAGGACGAATCACAAGAAAGGATCAATATGAGCTCAATACAAATGAAATCTTTTTCAAATATTCTTGATCTACCCGTAGTCAAATTCATAGAGGCAGAGCTCCTGGGAATGGAGATGAATATATGACAGGGAGAAAGCAAGAGGCTGAGAGAACTGGTTCACACCATTGTAGAGCCAGAAAGTTCCAAGTTTGTAGAGCGGACTGGAAACTGAGAAGGGAGAGGTTTTTCTGTTGTATTCCTTGGTAGAATTTCTCCTTCCTAAGGAAACCCAGTCTTCTCTGGAAAGTTCATCAGCTGATTGGATGAGGGTAGCCCCCTTTATTTAAAGACTAAGGAGTATAGTTTAAGTTCAGAAATGATGACTTCACATCTTACAGTAGAATTGTCAAATCTGTGACGGAAGTTGGCTCTTCAGTGGGGGTCTTGTCTAAGGATCTTCTATCTTGAGACAAGCAGTAGCCAGAACCCATGGTTGGCTAAAGAGAGTAAAGACAGCACTGCCCTTATAAAGGTCCAACTGCAGCAAACCTACGAGCTTCATGACTCAAGCCCTGGGCTGTTGGGACCCTGCAAAGAAGGCCATCGACTGACCTGATTCAGAGGTGGATTTTAGCTCTATCCAGAGCATTGGCTTATCTTTTCAAAATGATCTGCCATGCAGGGTTCTTATAAGCAATGGTGAGAACACAATAGGGACTCCCTGAGCTTAGGAGAGCAGGAACACAGGATACCTTTTGTTTAACTTGCTGGTTGATGTTTGCATCCCAACATAGGTTTGCAAAGGCATAGTTTTCATCGTTTATTTCTCTTTTGGGGATGTTATGGTTGTGTGTATGTGCGTGCGTGTGTGCACTCATGCACACACTTATGTGTGGAGTCCAGAGATCAACATCAGGTATCTTTATTGCTTTCTACCTTACTTTCTGAAACAGTCCTTTACTGAACCTGGAATTCAAGGATTCGGGATGACCACCATTGAACCCAGAGACTTACCTGTTTCCATCTCCTTAACTGAAATTACAGCTGTGTACCACCACATCCAGTGTTTTACATGGGTGCCGAGTATAGAACCCAGGTACTTGTACTTTTCTGATGAACTCTTTAGCCACTGAGCAACCTCCTGCGACTTTCACCGTTGTATCTTCCCATGTTGCCGGGAGCCACAGACTTCTCAGAGACTCTAGTACTCTAGTCAGATGGGTCAAACTATCTTGCTTTAGCTCACAGCAGAAGTGTGGAATAATCTGTTTAAAAACAAAACAAAACAAAACAAAACAAAACAAAAACAATTGCTGGGAGGAGCCTGGGATCTCCTCTAGTCAGCTGACTGCTGTCCCTTTTGATTTGGAGATGCAGGTTAGTCTTTGGGGATTCTATAGATTTAGTCCTTGCTGTAGGCATAATGTCTTTGCACGGTGATGGCTAGATGCTGGAACTGCTGAGGTTAACAACTGTACCCTTTCCACCCGACCCCACCCATCTAAACATTCTTAAAGGCATTTTCTAGAAGAAAAACCTCTCACTTAGTGATTAATGTTAGATTTTCACACAAACCTTTCCTGGGATTGTAACATTCATATTAATTATACAGTTTCCAATGACCTGTGTCCCCTTAAGAGATAACATCGGTGCTTTCTTTCTTTCTATGTTTGTTTTGAGGCAGTTTCACTATGTAACACCCTCCTACTTATAGAGATTTACCGGCATGTGCCTCCTGAGTGCCAGGATCAAAGACGTTCACCACCATGCCTGGATGGAGGTAGTGTTTTTGAAAGAAGCATTTCCCATGCCATTTAAAAGTAAAAATTGGCTGTCCAAATGTCTGAATTTAGAAAAATACACATATGGAACCATTTCTGGAGTTTTTATCAGCACATATTAATTATACATAAAGAGTTTGATTATGACATTTCCATGTGCGTGTGTAACATGTTTTGATCATATTTGCCTGCATTGCCCTCTTTCTCCCCTCCCATTAGTTCCGTTCCTCCTCTTGGCTGCCTGCTTCCACTTTCCTGTTTTTATGACCAGGTAACTTTCACTAGAGTTGTTTACAGGAGCATGAGAAACTTCCAGTGGCTACACTACTGAAGAAAACATCCTCCTCTCCAGCTTCCAGCAACCATGCTGCCTACAGGTAGCAGCCCATTTAAAAACACAAAACCTTTTCTACATTTTGTTTTAAAGTTATTAACTTTTTCTTTTGAGGCTATATAAGCAGGTGTCTGAGCAGCTCCAGGTGAAAGGAATAAGTGAAGGGAGCTTTCTTAGCCACTTCCTGGGAAGCTTAGCAATCTGTCATGCTTTATCACTATGTACTCAGAAGTAAGAATGTGGATCCTGTCCAGAGAGGCACACTAGGTTTTGAGTTAGCAGGTATTTTGTTTTTGGATGAATTTGCTGACTAATAGGAACCACCCTCACTATTAACAACAGCTCCCCAAAGCACACACTGCTAGTGTTAGGGTTCCTTTTATATAGTGTGGTCTTGAAGTAACTAAGATGCTCCCAGCTCATTGGGTTAATGGATCATTGGCAATTCCCATCTGCCTGCAGGAGACATTGCTCTCAGCAGCTCCTGCCTACACTAAAGGCTGAGAGTAAAATCCCAGACTCATCTTGTTAATCTTTAGATGATGGAACAAAGGTGCCATTTGCAATTGTAGAGATAGATAAATGAAAAATCTCCCTCAAGTTAGGGTGACTGGAAAGTTTGTTTTCCTAAAACACTACTGAGCAATGGCTAAGGTCTATGTTGAGCAAAGCCCTTAATGCATGCATCTTGTTCATACAGATGCCTGCTGGCTAGGCCTGCCTTGCCTCCAACTCTAGCTTCTCTGCTTCATCAGAGCTAACTCCCTAAGGCACTACCTGCAGATTTAAGAGCTCTCCATCTGGCACACTATTGTCAGGACTCTTCTGCCGTATTAGTTACTTTCCATCTTTTTGTGATCAAACGGCTGATAAATCAGAAGGCATGGAGAGAAAGGCATGACAGCCCAGTGCGAGCTGGCCGGACACATTGCACACACAGTCAGGAAGCAAAGACAGAACAGAAAATTGAAACCCAGCTGTGAACTGTCACTCCTCAACCCCAGTAACATACTTCCTACAATGAGGCACGACCTTCTAGAACCTTCTAGAACCTTCCAGAAGAGCACCAGCAGCTGGAGACCAAGTACTAAAGCATATGAACCGGTGGGATCATTTCACATTTAACATACTTATGTGCTTGAGATATGGCTCACCATTGGTGTGTAAAAGCCTTGGACTTTGCTCTGTTCATATATCCCTGACTCACTGATGGTATCATGGTGAACTTGCCTTACCAGATGTTTGGAAAATACTCATTGAATGGACAGGAGAAGTGAATGTTCTATGTAATGGTATGATAATGAACACAGGACTTGTGAGTTAATGGACCTAATTAGAGCAAGGTCAGACCCAATATCAAATGCTACAGTGTTAGTGAAAAATAGAATTCTTTAACAAATACCTTACCATGCTGAGAGATTATGATAAGATTGAGCTATTAGGGGTGGGACTGTAGCTCTGTTGGTAGAGCACTTGCCTAGTGTGGAAAAACCATGGGTTTCGTCCTTAGCACCACATAAAACTGAACATGGTAGTACATGTTTAATTCCAGTCCTTGGGATGTGGAGATCCTCAGGTCAAGGTCATCCTCAGCCACACAGTGGGTATGA
This sequence comes from Rhynchomys soricoides, assembly GCA_019843965.1. Lineage (NCBI taxonomy): Eukaryota > Metazoa > Chordata > Mammalia > Rodentia > Muridae > Rhynchomys > Rhynchomys soricoides. Next base: position 2,929,532 of record JADRCH010000118.1, on the reverse strand, counting down.
GGCTGGCAGAGGACATATGATACCTTGCCTCAAGTAAAGTTAAAAGATGGTGTTACTGGGAGCTACATAAAAATATAATGTGGTTAGACAGGTGTGAACTAAAGGGAGGTGTTATTGGCGATGAAGAGTAACAGGGTGTTTGTGAACTCCACAGTTTGGAAGATCTGAGTTCCTAAGCTAAGTTCTAAATGTGCTGCTTGCCCATGGAGCCTCTGTGATCCTTGGAATGTGAATGTTCCTCCTCCTCCTCCTCCTCCTCCTCCTCCTCCTCCTCCTCCTCCTCCTCCTTCTCTTCCTCCTCCTCCTCCTCCCAGCCTTCTTTTGCTTTTCTTATTGAGAAGAGCAAATCCAACTGAGTCTTTGAATGCATAATGCCAAAATGAATAGGAGGGAGGCACATTAGCATATAATCTTTATTCCTGTGCTGTGCTATCCCTGGAACGAGTGCACGTGTCTGCCCTTCTGATGTTCCTGAAGCATACTTGGGGGTTCACATTAAATTAAGGGATAGACTGATTGGCAAGGCAGCTAATAGTCAACAGCTGTGTCTTTCCAGGTCAGGGGGTGTCTTGAATGTCAGCAATGTCCTGTCTCCATATCAGAGGATGACTGTGTTCATACTTAACTGGACAGTGACTCTGTGGTGTCCATATTAGAGATTCCCAGCTTCTGAAATGCTGTGATTATTTTTACCTTCCTTTCACTGTGTGACATCTATTGACAAAAGGCATTTCAGCCACCTGTCAGTCAAACAATGGAGGTGCTGAGATTGCCTTCCACATCTGAGGATGGACTATAGAAAGAAGAGAGACTGACAAATGTCAGGTTAGAAATGGCTGTCCCTCTCGATGTTGGGTTGAACTTAAGTCTCTTAATGTCTTTGAGCTGTGGATTTTTTCAATCTAGAAAGTAAGAGTCACTGGATGTTTACCAGAAAGGCTCATGGGGCACACTATGGGAGATGCTAGCTACCTTATACTATCCACAAGTTGCAGCTTACTGATTGGGCTCTTTGTTTTTCATTCTTTATTTATTATTTTTGTTGTTCTTCTTCATCTTTGGCATGTCTAAGTCTTACCCTGATAGCACACCTGGAATCTATCATTTGGAAGAGAACTTATGGGGTCATCTAAGCTAAGCCCTTCTAACATTACTTTGTAAATTTTTACTCTTAAAGACATACACACACACACACACACACACACACACACACACACAGACATAGACACACACAGAGACATACACACGTACACACACAGACAAGTGCAAACACAACATAAAGATGCACAGAGACACAGAAAACCATAACATGTTTCCTACTTCCTTTCCCATTTCTAGTTGTAACCAAAGAACAGTGATAAACTTCATGTTATTGGATATTCCCTGGATTGCCACAAAGCCCTGTGGCATTTGTCATTTATAATTCACTAAACCTTCCTCCTCAGTATAGCACTTTGCCACAATGCTGGGTGGTAGACATGAGTCCAAGGCTCTGAGGAGGCTCACTGGGTGGATGTATTAGAGATGACTCATTTTTTTTTTCAACTCATAACTGTTTCATCAAGATATAAAACTCACTATAAAGCATGGGACAAACATAAGTTTATATTTTTAAGCAGGGCTATTGTTTTGTTTAATCATATTAGTAATAGAAGGGAAAAAAATTCTGGAGCTATAATAACCTAACCCAGTTGACCCAGATCCCTCTCTCTCTTTCTCTCTCTCTCTCTCTCTCTCTCTCTCTCTCTCTCTCTCTCTCACACACACACACACACACACACACACGCACACACTCATCTGCTCTTATAAAATAAGGAAATCTTTTTCTTTTTTGAAGCATTTATACTCAATAAAATATACTTGTGATAGTTTTCATAATGAGATAGTTTAAACTCACAACCTGGTTTACATGAAGTTCAAGGTAACTGATTAAAAACCAAGCCAGGAGCTTAGGAGATTGCTCAGTGGGCATAGTGCTTGGTATACAAGCAAGAAGACCTGAGGGATTCCCAGAACACATATAAAAGGCCTGGTGTGGTGTATACCCCAGTAATACTAGTGCAGGGTTAAGGAAGAGTCACGAGGATCCCTGAGGCTCTCTGGCCTAGCTCAAATGATGAGTTCCTGGTACAGTGAGAGATCCTGTCCCACAAATGAAGTGGAAAGCAATTGAGGAAGATGCTTGATGTAGATTTCTGAACTATACAAATATATGCACATGGATGCACACACCACCCATCCCCCCCCAATAACTCAAGGTTGATGCAGTGAGATCAAGCTCTAGTTTCCCCCAAAGCATACATGCAAAATGTTAATGTAAGAATATCCTGGATTCCTGCTTTTATCAATTTATATATCCTGATTCCTCAAATCATCATTGTGCATAGTAGTGCCTCTCACAGAAGAAATTTGGCCCCTGGAAAGGCCAAATTGCAAAATTTGCAAAGTGTGCATTATGTAAGATTATAAAAGCTAATTGTACAGTAATTGGAGTTACCATTGATAATATTAGCAAGGGTAAAGGTGATGGCTTCAGAGTTTCATGGTCATTTAACGAACCTGGCCCTGTGACTCAGTTGCAACCCTTCTCTGTTTCATTTTCTGTGGACAGCATCGGAGGCACTGCTGTGAGGATCAAACAGAAATTTGCTTAAGTAGCTGCGGAAATTTAGATTGCTGTGTTCTGAGGTTCATGTGGTAAGTACTTAACTCGTAAATGTCCTATCTGAGGGCTCAACCTCCCACCTTACCTCAAACAATTGAAAGTCTGAACATATTTCTCGTAAATGTCAAGAACTATGCTGCACAATCAGGTGATGGATGGTGCGTTTCCAGTGATTAAAATACTTAGCATTCTTTGATAGTTTTTTTTTCCAATAATGAAAACAAGAAATGACTCTGGAACATGTTGACTCCCCAGAGCAAATAAATCATTATACTCATGAGAAAATAAGCAATAACAAGAACAGTGGGTGTTAAAATAGAATCTCAGGCTGGAAACCCTGTATACCTATTTAAAAACAGCTACCACCACCACCAACAAAACCATTTCCCACAAGTGTCAGTTCTGCCAAACTATCATGACATGCTCTTCAGTATTCAAAAATCAAAGAATTTACCACCTCAAGCCTATGTTGCTATGTGTCACCATTATCAGAGGCAGAAAATAATTTCAAAGGAGAGTCTCATAAAAATCTACACCAGGCTCTCAAATCACAGTCCTGGTCACTAATATTTTTCTTAGCTCGTCACTTTTCTGTTGATGTTCCTATGTGTTCCTGAGTTGAGAATTTTTAATACAGACCACATTCCAAAGTATTATGGAAAACAACAGTGACAATAACAAAACCAACTAACCAACAAACCGATGGAACAAACCAGTAACCAACTAACCAACCAACCAATCAAATAATTAACCAATCAAATAGGGAACCAACTAACCAAACAAACAAAGTAACCAGCCAGCACAACAAACAAGCAACCAGCTGAACAACCAATCAAATAAGCAAGTAACCAACCAATCAAAACAAGTAACCAGCTAATCAGCCAAATAAGCAACCAATGAACCAGCCAGTCAACCAACCAAACCACCAATGCAAACAAACAAATAAGCAATAGCCAGCTAACCAACTGAACAAACCACCTAACCCTAACCACCTAACTACACGGGAAACAGTGAGACAACAGAAAACTGAGTATAGAAGTGTGGTGTGTTAGGGATATCTAGAAGGGATGCACAGTGGAGATGAAGTTGTGTGGAATGGCCCCTCAAGATTCCTTGGAGAAAACAGAGCCTTCAGGGGTGAGTAGGAGGTCTGGAATCCTCCTGATTTATATGTTTCCTCAAAGTCACCAACTCTCTGGCTGTAGCAAGCACACGTGCACAGTGGCATCAGGTGGCTGTGCATTAAGCTGTCTCCAAGCTTCACTCTTTGATTCTAGGTGGAGGGAATTGGTGTCTGAGCTGTCTCAGGGGAGGTGAGGCAGGGGAAAACCTAAGAGTGAGCAGGTTCCCAAGTTGCAGATCAGGCTGTGTCCTAGGTCTTTGCCTCATGCCTGTTGGGCAGCTCCTTTCTTAGGGATGGTGTCTAACGCATGAGAGGGTCATACATTTCCAGGAGATTGGGGGTTTGAGGGATCTAGTTCAGCTGTCCCTGTAGTCAGTTTGGTGTCTTCATCTAGGGCTGAAGGGCAGACATATTGTCAACAGTTTCCCTTAGATTGATAAATTGGACACAGACAGCTAGAGCCAGGAGCTGCCAAATAAATCTTTAGGATTGAAATATAACTGTGTTCTGCATCAAACTAGAAGGGACGACTTCCCGCCCTAACTTCACTGGCATTAACAGTGAGTAATGTCAGAAGCTTATTTTCTTTCTACCTTTGTGGGAAGGCAGCAGCCTGCAGTGGATAGAGTCTATGTCACAGGGGTAAAGCGCCTCCTCCCTACCTATTCACCTCACTGCTGGCCAAACTCATTGTTTGTTTCTGGGATGCATGTGTCTCTGGATGTGTACATCTATCCTGTCTATATGTGGGTGGAGAAATACATGTGTAGGAATCACTGTGTTTCTATCTATAGGTGTGAGCACATCTATATGTTGTTATGTACTTGTATGGTATATGTAGCAGCAAGTGTGCCTGGTTGTCTATGTCTGTACTGTCTGTGTATGCCTAGATGTGGAGGTTGTACAAATGTGTCTGTGTGTATATCTTTGTATGTGCATGTCTTGGTAGATGTATGAATATATTATATATCTGTGAGTCTGTAGGTTTTATTGTCTGCCTACCTTTGTGTGTGTGTTTGTATGTATGCATTTGTTTGTGGAGAGATTTGTGTACATGTGTATATAGTTGTATGCTGGGTGTGTCTGTATGTGACTGCTTGACTCTCTGTGTACAATGGTATGTACATGTGAATATTTGTATGTATATATGTGAAAATATTTGTGTGCATATATGTGCAATAGGCAACCATGAGCGGGTAAATATGTATTATGTATGTTGTATGTATGTATATTTGTGTATGTGCTAGGTATATCTGTGCCTGTGTGTTTAACTGCCTGTCTCTCTGTGTGTACATACATCAATACTGGCTAGTTTTATGTCAACAGACACAATGTAGGGTCATCTGTGAGGAGCTCTTAAACAGGAAAATGTCTCCACTTGCCTGTATAGGCAAGTCTGCACAGGCAAGCCTGTATAGGCAAGTTTGTTTAGGCAAATGTGCATAGACAAATCTGCATAGTCAAGCCTGTATAGGCAATCTATACATCTACCAAGACACATACAAAGATGCATACACAGATGCGTGTTTCAAGTCCCAGATCTGGGCATACAGAGACGGTACATAGACCTTTTCTTCATCGATGACTGATGTAGGATGGCCCATCCCATTGTAAGCAGTGCCACTCTCAGGCAGGTAGTCTTGGGGTGTAGGGGAAAGCAAACTGAGCAAGTCAGGAGGAGAAAGCCAGTAAGCAGCACTCTCCCAAGGCCTGTTTCAGTTCCCACCTCCAGGTTCCTGCTCTGACTTCCCTCACAGATGGGGTATAACCCAAGGGTTGTAAGCTGTAATAAACCTTTCCTTCCCAAGTTGTTTTGGTAAGAGAACTTTAACTAAGACACATCCGTATGTATATGTAGTTGTTTGGTGTGTGTGTGTGTGTGTGTGTGTGTGTGTGTTTCCATCTCTGTTCCTTGGAAGCTGAGCACATAGATCCTTAGCTTTATTTTCTCTGTAGTCATTTACAGCATTAGAAAGACTCCAACCTCCTCAAACACTGGGTCAGAAGTGTAGCTGCCTGGATGGCAGCCAAATGATTCTCTGGGTTTATAGCTTGTCACTGCCTAGAGTCCAACAGGAGTGTTAGAAAAGATATTTATAGCCCTGTAGCTCAAGAATCCCATCCTAAACCAGAAATGCAGAACAATCCCTGCCATGGCATCTGTGACTGTCAAACCCCTGACTTCCACAGGCTGCTGAGGTAGGCTCTGCACCTTTTAAAAATATCTAGGTACTGGTTCACAGTATAGAACAAAAACCCTATCAGCAGAGACAGAAACCCTGCAGCCAGCTCTGTCATTAGCTTGTTGGGTCTCATGTCTCTTCTCTTCCTAGCATTCGCTGGCCTCTTTTCTCAGCTGTGAATGCTCTGTGTTTATTTTGGAAAATGCTTTCTTTCTGGGCTCTCACATTGTGTTTAAATTTTGTCTGAATTTAGTTGGATAAAATAAGCTATAATTTTTTAGACAGTTTTGTCAAATAAGCCATAAAAATGTTTAGCCAATTTTTGATCCCCAGTTCCAGAGCTGGGCTCTCCTCCAGTCCCTCATACCCTTGGAAGTGCAGACGGAGCTCAGTGGCATATTTTCGCCTCATTTTCTAACTTTCTTCTTGGCAGATGTGTGTGCAATCTTAAGAAGCAGCATCATAAATATTTAAATCCAACTTGGCTAATTGGGAAGGAAGGAGGAGGGAAACACAACAAAGGTAAAATCTGACACCAAAGAAACATCATGACTATTTCTGCTTTCAAAATTATTCTCACAGAGTGTGGGTATTTTGTTACAGCCTCTAATTTAATATTTTAAAAATAAAGGAAAGTACAGATCAGCTCTCCGCCTTTGTAGGTGGGTGTTCTGGAAAGAGAGAGCCTTAGATTCCACAGCTCACAGCTCACACTGGGAAATGGTCCCCTCTTTTTCCTATGAGTGCCTCAAGCCATGAAGTGCCAGTGAGCCCTGGGTCTTCCCAGGACCTAAAGAGAGCATGGGTTAGTAACTATTAGCAAGACTCAGCTCTGGACCTTGTCCCTGATGATCTATACATGGCTTTCATCAGTGGGTTCTCAGGCTCTTAAGTAGAGGGTCACCCCATAGCAGGCCACAACAGAACCCTCCCTGTCTGATATTCCCTACCATTCTCCATTGCTGCTCAGCATTTAAAGGATATCAAATGACACTTATATTAATGGATTCCCTGATTTGCTCTGACAAAATGCCTAACAGAAGCAACACAAGGAAGGGGAGGTTTATTCTGGCTTAATGTTTGAGGATACTGTCTGTCATGGCAGGAGCGCGAGCTAGCCAATCACGGTACCTTTGAGGTCAGGAAGATAGATGAGTGCTTGCACACAGCTTGCTTTTCCCTTTTGTATTCCATGTAGGACCCCATCCCATGAGAGGGTGCTGTCCACATTTTGGATAGTCTTACCTCCTTGGCCATCCCTCTCTGGAGATGCCATCACAGACATACCAAGGGGTAGGTCTCCTTGGTGACTCCAAATCTTATCAAATTGGCAAACAGAATTAACTATCAATACTCTTGAGCGTTCTACAGTGGTATGTCCATTTTCCTGTTGGTACCTTCAGCCTAGAATGCTGTATGCTGTACTAAGGATGGTCTAGAGGTAAGTCCTTTTGCACTGTTATAATAATATGTCATGTTCACAGTGGTTGAAAAACAGTGTGGATTTGCTTCTGACCGTTGGGAAGCCTGTGGTCTAGGGCTGGCATGGTTGAATAATGTTGGGAGCTTTCTTCAGCTTTCAGAATGCTGACTTCTTCTATCTTCACATGGTAAAAGTGAGCAAGAGAGGTCTCTTAGGATCCATTGTTAAGGTCACAAAATCCATCCTGAGCTTTCCTCCTTCAGGACCTAATCAGATCCCAAAGGGCTCTACCTTATAATACCACCAGAATGGGGGCTGTGGTTTCATCATATGGAATTCAGAGGGATTCAGTCATGACAGGTGTAATCATCTTAGCTCCAGCAGCTTCCTAGCCTAGCATCTAAAACACCCCCAGTGACTCATCCCTTTCACACCCAGCCTCACTTTTGGTGCTAATTCGTCCCAGAAGACAACCTAGATACTACACGCCTCCGCAGTGTGATTGCGTTTTTTAACTGCTTTGCTGCTAGATGGTAGCTTGGAGACAGAGACACTGAAAGGGAAGAAAGAAGGCAGCATCTCCTTTGATACATCCTTTGCTTAGGCCTGATGCAGTGGCTATACTGTATAAATCTCAGGCATTCCTGGAAATCAATTGATGTAAGAAATAAAACACGTGAGTGTTCAGAAGCAACAGGCACTCACCCAAGGGCTCTCTCTGTTAAACCCAGGGCTCTTATCAAAGGTTTACATTTGTCTAATTTCCTTCAGTAAGAATTTGCAAACAGTCAGGGATAGGTAAAAATCAACATAGAGGAATTAAGTGAAAATTAATTTGTCCTTCATGATTAATATCTTTCAAAAGACAACATGCCCTCCTTAGCTGGTGCTGACTAGAAAATCACAGAGTGGCTTGCACAGATGACATTTATTTTGTGTGTGGCTCTGTCACTTGGATGGTATATCGAGAGGCAGCTCTTCTCTGTTTCACATGTTGTTAGCCTGGATACAAAGAAGGCTGGGAATGACAGCTTTCAGGCTCTTTCATATTTAGGGCATTTGATGCTGGCTACTGGCTGAGTGTTTTGTGGAGCTGTGATCTGAGTTATCTATAGGTAGCTTCTGGTTTCTCATCCCCAGACAACCAAGTCTGGGTAGGAATGCTGAGAAAAGGTTCAGGAAATGTATCTCCTTTAAGACATAGCACAAGAAGCTATGTGCAGTGAATTCTGTTCATTCCATTCATGTGGGCACACAGCCCCACGCATATTTCAGAAGGAACATTGGAGACCAGAAATATTGCTGCGGCCATTTTTAGAAACTACAGTCTGCTCTGTTGGAATGAGAAGTCATTTCAGTTGACTCATTATTCTCCATGTTCCCTTTCATCCTAGGGAGCAAACTTCTTCAGGTAGGTTTTGTGGTGGGTAAGAGAATCCTTTATGTGCTGGGGTAATTAGGACACACAATTCCCTTCCTAATCAATCCTGCCCTTCCTCACCAACCTCTATTGATCCTAAGGGAAGACTCTTACACATGTGAAAACTAGACCCATGTGAATTTGAGATTTTTTATTACAACAGCTTTAGAAATAACCCCACAGACTATTGAATAAAATTAAATTTAGACCTGTTCACTGTGGCCCATAATAGTTGTGTACCACTAAAAGACGTACAGGAAATTTGAGACTTGATTTGAGATCACATAGGCTCGCTGCAGTGAACAAGTTTACAAAGTCCTTACCCAAACACCTACACATTCAGAGATGTAACTAAAGAGACTGCTTAGAATACTTTGGCTTATATATTAACTCAGTTGTACTTGATTAAGCAGCATTGTTTCAGCAAATCTCTCTGTGTCTCTCTGTGTCTTTCTCTCTGTTTGTGTGTGTGTGTGTGTGTGTGTGTGTGTGTGTGTGTGTGTTTGTCTGTCTGCCTGCCTGCCTGTGATGGATGTGCCCACACATGTGTGCACTCCCTTGAGGCCACAGGAAAGCATAGAGTGTTCTGTTTATCGCTCCAGCCTTGTTTACTTGAGACAGATTCTGACTAATCCTGAAGCTTGGCAGTGGGCAGCAAACCCCTGGCAGCTTTTGTCCCCACAGTGTTGGGGTTACAGGTGTTCACAGCCACACCTGACTTTTCATGTGGATGTTGGGGATTTAAACTCAGTTCCTTGTGATTTTGAAGCAAGGAGTCTTTCCTGCTGAGCCTCTCCATGCTTCTACTCTTGGAAAAAAAAATTAAGTGGGGAAAACCTCACATGAATTTGGCCTTTCTAAAAATAGTAAGGGGATTTAAAATTATAAACAGTATTGAGAAGTTGGGGATTATAAAATTTACACTAAGCTTTTGGATATTTGTAGTGTAGTATTCCCAAGTGTTCCTTTCTTGTCATCTGACCTAGCTGCCATCTTTCCAGGAATATGCTTCTCTTCACATGACTGGAAAATTCCCAATGGAAGAGAGAGGGTCTCAGTTCCACCACTAGCCAGCCACACAGTCATAAGCAAGACACACAGCTTCTTTATATGTCATTATTAGAACAGTCATTTGACCAGCACATCTCCAACATTAATTACTGTACAGACGACATATAAGAATGACATTTAGTAAGAGGGAGTGCTATACACTGAAACAGGAAACAGTAGGAGAAAGTTTTTCTTTTAATATTGAATTATAAATGATCAAAGCCTATTGAATTATAAAGGATCAAAGCCATATAGAAATGGCATATGTGTGTGTATGTGTCTGTGTGTATACACACACAGACACATACACACACACACATGCACATATACACACATGCACACATATACACATATACACCTACACACACATACATATACATACATGTATACCCACATACATATACATATACACATAGACTCACACATACACACATATACACATACATACAAACATACTTACACACATATACACACATACACACATATACACATAAAAACACACACACACACTCATGAATACTTGTTTCCCAATACATTGTTAGCCAAGCTCTCTGGAGACATTTCAGTATGGCATTTGTAGGAATGGATTTAGGGAGTTGGTGGCTCTCCTTTTGCCTACGTGTTCTCTGCACTGTGACTGGGTTTTAGGTAGCCTTGCAACGCTGAGAGTTGCCACCACAGCACTGGCAGGTGAGAAGAGGCAGAGAGCTTTGCCTTACACTCACTGTTAATAACACCTTTGGGAGAATTGATGATTCTATTAGGCTGAATATGGACTTTTGAAATGTATTTATAGCCACTGTGAACACTTTTTGATTACATTTACATTTATAGACTGTCTACTATATTTTGACAGAGTCTCATTCTGTAGTCTAGGCTGGCCTGGAACTCAGAGCAATCCTCCTGCCTCAGCCTCTTGAGGGCTGAGATTATAGGTGTGAGACACCTATCCCTGTACTTCTGTGGCGGTGCCTGACTCAGACCACCTCCACAGAAGTATATTCCTAGTATTAGAATATCTGGTTTCAAAAACAAATACCACTAAGGTAGTTAGAGTGACCAGAGTCCGTGCTTAGCCAGAGTGTCTAGTAAGCCCTCACATTCTCTAAAATGTTAGTATATCCATCCTTCTATCCGCCAAATCTTCTTTGGCTCTGAACCAAAGATATTAACACACCTTGACTCAGCCAGTATGAGGGCTTTTGTAGGTCACGTGCTTAGTATCCATGACCTTCCACACTCCTTACCTTATGATATTTCTCAGTGTGACTTTATAGGCAGAGGTTCTGGGTTCAGGTCCCAGCTTAGCCATGAGCTAGGATGGCTTCAAGCATCACTGTGTTGAAGTGCTTTGAAGGTTAAGTGAGGTAATCGCATGACAGCACTGTGTGCGGGACAGTAGACATTTGGTTAATACTTGTAATTAATCATGTTGATACTTGTAACAGTTACTTTTATTGTCAGCTCCATTCTGTGGATAGTACAGAAAAGTCTGGCTTTGAACAGCCAAGTAATTTGCTCTTGTACTCAGCTCTTAGCCGACTTGGAAAGTTTATTGTACTGGATGTCAAATGTCTCAACTTCTAAATTGCATTATAGTTCAATTAACACATATAGTTAATATCATAAACCTAGGGGAAATGGTGGTTTTTTCAAGATTCTGTCAAGTGACAAAGCCTTGACCACTCTGACAAGGTGTGAGATATCTATCCTCTCTCTGTGCGGCAAAGGTTTACAAACAAAAGCCCAGTTTTCTCACCTAGAGTCAAGCAGATCTTTCTAGAACCAAGGAAAAGAACAAAACAAAGTAGCAGAGATAGTGAGTCTTTTGTAAACAGTCAGGAGTCTGAGGCTTGGGCTATTCCTCTCTGAACTGTCCATCTCTTACTTGTATGCTAAGATCACACATTTGTTCCTGTTTTTATCCTTTATAAACCCTGTGTTAGAGTGGGTCAAAGGTTGAGGATTTTTTAGGATTAATGAAGCAGAAGTAGTCAGTGAGAGTTCTGGAAGTCTCCCAATGTGTCAGACATTCATCAGAAGCCAGATGAGACACCTCAGGAAAACACAGGAGAGATGCTGAGAGGTCTGAGCAACAAAGAGAGATGCCACCGCAGCACACAAAGGTCAGGATGGGTCAAAAGCAACATGGAACATGGAGGAGAAAACAAGTAATGCTCCAAAGAAGAGAATGTTAAACAGCTCTCGGCTTAGAAAGAGCTGACTCTCTGCTCAGCCCCCAACCAAGCACATGCACATGCAATATGGAAAATTATGATTCTCACTTTTGAGTAAAATCTTCAAATTTTGGCAATCAATTTAAAGAGTTTTTTTTTTTTTTTAAAAAAAAGCCAAATGAGAATCTCTATGAAAACTGTGCTTTAGTATTAATTTTTTTGTAATATAATATAAAATCATGGTTGTTACTATGGATTTATGCTACTTTTTGTTATCTAGCATGCAGGTAGAGTAGAGTTCTGGAGAGGTGTGTGTGTGTGTGTGTGTGTGTGTGTGTGTGTGTGCATGTATGTGTATGTGTGTGTGTGTGTGAGCGTGTGTGAATGTATGTGTGTGTGTGCATGTATGTGTATGTGTGTGTGTGTGTGTGAGCGTGTGTGAATGTATGTGTGTGTGTGTGCATGTGTGAATGTATGTGTGTGCGTGTATATGCATGTGTGTGCATATATGTGTGTGTGTATTTATATTTAATGTTACAATTTTCATAATTGTTTCTTGATAAGGTGAATGTTTTTTGATTGAAATGTTTTCTATTTACGATTCTATGTTAGCAGACCCTAGATCTTACTTCAATTTTCAGATTTACCCACCATCTTTCCTTAGCACTTCCTCTTTTAGGGGAAATAAAGGCACCCTGCTGTTAATGCCAGATGGGATTAGAACTGCAGTTACATAGCTGGCCTCTGGGATATCTATGGTGGTCATGGTAGAAGGGATCCTTGAGACTGTAGGGCACTAGGTGGGACATCAGCTTCCTGCCTAGGTCTACACCAACATTTTACAAGTGCCTGCTTTCTGTTCCTCCATGGTCTCTCAAGCACAACGAGGATGGGATCTGCCTCATGTCTTTGACATGGTGAACAACATGTTGACTCTCTACCAGGCCCCTTTCTCACAAAGAAAAGAGGGAGGGATATTTCATCACTGCCAGTGGCAGAGTTCAGGCTTCCTACATGGATTCACTGAATCTGGAGTGTGTGGTAATAGGACTTGGTAGCTAAACCATGTCTCTTCTATCCCACAAGCCCAGTCAGTGACTGGGTGTATCAGGGGTCAGCCTGCTGCAGGTGGTTCTCAGATCCTCTGCATTTCTTGGTGATAATGATGGTAAGGTCATAGGTTTTATTTCTTAGTTTCCTTTCTTCCTTCCCTCTTTCCTTCCTCCCTCCCTCCCGCCCTGCCTCTCTCTCTCTCTCCCTCTCTCTCTCTCTCTCTCTCTCTCCCTCCCTCCCTCCCTCCCTCCCTCTCTGTTTCCATGATGCTTGACTAGCATACAGTAATTACTGTCTAGAAGTTTCCTGTCTTTCTTAGATGCTCTTTCCTGGTCCTTTAATTATAGAAATTAAGCTTTCACTAGGCTAAAGACCAGAAAAAACCCAAACAGCTAAAACCAAACCAAACCAAACCAACAGCAAAAACCTCACATCATTGGTAGTTCTGAATTGCTGCCTTGTCTGGTTCTAAATCAGGGATATGTTTTTACATGAAAACCCAGGAAACTCATGACTACATCACTTCTTATGGCTGTTCCATCTCACCAGCTTCGGATTCTTCTGAGGTTTATTTTTCTTACAGTGTCCAGGGATCGTTGTATAGTTTATTATAGTTCTGTTTCCCCAGAAGCAGAAATCAATTATCTGTTTTTACATTAAATCACTTAACGATTCCATCACTCACTCAGATGTTTATGAAGCAGCCCTGATTAAGTGCTAGCCACTCACAACCCTAGTACATTAAGCCTCAGAAAGCTCACAGACTGGTGCTGGGGGAAGGGGCCCCAGGAATGAGGGGGTGGCCATGACTCCTTTCCAGGCAAAACTTCACCTTATCTCCAGCTCTGCCACCTGCTAATGTTGACTTTAGCCAGGCTTCTCCAGCCTTAGCTGGAATAAAGTGGGATTACACTAAGGCAAGTATTAAATATTTGTCGATAGACATATAGGTAAACATTCGAATACATAAAAGAATTTTCAGCCAGGCGGTGGTGGCACACGCCTTTAATCCCAGCACTTGGGAGGCAGAGACAGGCGGATTTCTGAGTTGGAGGCCAGCCTGGTCTACAGAGTGAGTTCCAGGACAGCCAGGGCTATACAGAGAAACCCTGTCTCGAAAAAAAAAAAAAAAAGAATTTTCTTCGGGTAAAAAGTTCTAGATTTCATCAAATTGATTATCAACTCCAACTACCATAGCCAGTGATGGTGGGAGGGGTTTTAGGATTCCTCTACTGTATGTTGTCTCAATGCCTCTGAAACCTTCTCTCTCCTCCTTTGCATTGACAGTGCCTTGCATTGCACTTCTCCCTGAGCCTGAGAGCTGGCCCTGGATCAAATACTCTCTCTGGAAGTTCCTTTTTCCTCTCTTTCCATTTGGAACAGTTTCCAACTATGACTTTTTTTTTTTTAAAAGCAATGAAATGATAACACAGTGTCTGTTTTAAATCATTAGTGTTGTTTGTAGGCACTCAGCAAATTGTGAATGAAATAACATGGGAAAAGGTAGAAAGCCAGTACTCTCTAGTAGAAATGAAAAGGTGCTTTTTTTCAGTTGCACGTAATTAAATTAATAAGGGAAGTCACAGAAAAAACATGGAAACGTAAAGACTTATCCCTGAGTTAGAAAACTGCTCATGGAAATTAGAACAGGAAGTATTGCTCATTCATCACTTACGAGCTTCGGGAATGATTAATGAATGCACATTGTGCATTTCACACAGTAATTAAATGCCCACCGTGCTCTGAAGTGATAGGCTTCAAAGCTTAGCTGAGAAAATTTGTTTTATTCTAGCTTAAACAAATACTGTTAATTTGCCTGTCCAGCCATGAAGTGTAACACAGTATCTGTATTTCAATGCCAATGATATCATGTTCAAAATTAGGCACAGATATAGCATTAGCCTGTCATGATCAACTTTAAGGGCTGAGAACCACATCATCCCCACAGGTTGCAGTCTGGTATCTTAGGTGTGCTTTCAGAGCGCACCAGAAATAAATGGGATTGTTTTGGGGCAAACATTTGACAACTAGAGTCTTGTGGCTCTGTGTGTTAATGGTTTCTTCTTGGTCTGTGTAAGAACTGTCTATTTCAGGTCTTAGAATCTTCTTCACACCAAAAGGAGATAAAAGATAGTTTATTATGGAACACAGATTAAAGCTCCTCCAAAGCTGGTGTTCCAGTGTGGTAACAATTTCATGAAGATACTTTTAGAACACATTGATAGAAACATCAGGTAAATGGTTACAGAAAAGCAGGAAAATATCTTCTGGGTCTCAGATGCCGCCCAGTGATAATCCTAGCTTTCGGATTGGTGGAAGCGAGTTGTTTGCTAAGACACTTTTAAGACACTATAAAAAACATTGAAAAGTTTTTGATAGTTACAGGGTGATAGGCCAGACATAGGGCTGGCAATGGATGGCTTTCAAAGCAAATAAATAGTACAAGGCTATTTGGCTCTGACCTCAACATCTTAACGCTCTGTAATTCCAAACTTCAGCCATTTGGCCTTGTAGAGTTTTTAATGCAGGCGTGACTTCTTCCTTCCCCTTGGAACTTCAATTTACACCAGAAGAACACATGATACCTTTGTACAACTTTTCCTGGGAAATGTGAATAAACATGTATTACCCCAGATACCAAGCCTTGCTTGGTATACTGGTGAGTTTAGCCAGCATCACTTGCAGGAGCATAGGGGACTCAAGGTAGCTGCACCACAAAAAGGTCACACCAGTTTACATCTTTGCAGCTCACTGCCCAACCTGCAGATAGCTATAACAACCAAGCATCTCTTCCTGAAATTGTTTACTGCTCACATAACATTGGAGAGGGCCTTTATGAATCTTGTAACTTCCAGGAGAGTTTCCTCTAGGGGATGTCAAATAACTAGAGTTTCCAAGAGGAATCCCTGCTCTGTTCCTAGAGAAGGCAAAGATACCTCTCAATACCCTGGGCTGATGAGATCTGGATAAACAAAGACAATGAAAGATCATTGCACTGGAAATACATCTTAATCTCTGGAATATTTATTGTGGGGTTTGCAACAACATCACAAAATCATGTGTAGAACTCCGGCTTGGTGCCAGTACTATTTAGATGCTAGAGACAGGAAAGTGAAGAGGCCATCGTTCATGTCCCCCAAGAGCTGCCAGTCTTCTATGCGAAATACAGTAATGGTTTAGATACAGAGACTCTGCCTAGGGATAGAGGGCGTGACCAAAGCTAAGGGAACACTCTATGGAGGTGACCCAGGAGACTGAACTCAGTGTCAAGGACAGAGGGTTTCCTGGGAAGTGCAGACTGAAGGTTTGATCCCCAGGAAAAGGTAAACAGGACTGGATAATTTGAGGCAGTTTTAAATGCCTAGGATCCTCCTTCTTTTTATGACCTAGGATGAAGATATGGGGTAATGGTGAAGTATAACACTTTACCTGGCTTGAGAAAGGCTTCAAGATGCCTCTTTATTCAGAAAGAGCATCACCCCTTCCTCTAAAGCATGAGACATCTGGGTGGTTTACAAGAGAGCAAGTAGATCTTCTAATAACAAGGGGTGTGAACTTTATAGTCCATCGGATCCAGGTTTTCATTTGCTGAATGGTGACCTTGGATAAGCCACTAGACCCTTCTGAGGAAGCTTTCCTTTCCTAAACATGCAGCCAAAGACAGTCATTTCTGCAGTCGTGTCTAACCCCGAGTGCTGGGCCTGGAAATGGTAACTGCTGGATCACTCAGGAGGGGAACCTGGCCCTCCTAGGATTGGGCCTATTTCAGACAAAAATAATCTAAGTGGCAAGGGCTCCACCACATCACATACTAACTAGGCCCATTGTTCTCCCAGAGATCTTTTACCCAGGTATGCCCTGGAGACCTTTCAAACACCTGTCTCAGCCAGAAATATAAGAAAACATAATTTCTCTTACTTTAGTTTGATGTCAGTCAACCTTGGAGCTGTTCCATCATGGCACCACACCTCCTTCTTTAGCCTCCTCACAGGGACCTTAAAAGACCAGGCTTTACTCCCTAGGCAGGCCTGAAGCTTCTTACTTCAGACCCCTACTGTGCTGTGCTGCCTGTTACTTGGCAGCATTAATAAAGCTATTGCCTGAGGAAGATTTGACTGCCTCTCTCTTGAAACCTCCCTTCTCTTCCTGAACTCTGAAATCTAACAACAATAATGACAACAGCAAGGGCAAACGTACCAGACAGCCTGCAGAGTGTGACTGTGGGTTGTGTAGCAAGTTTTGTGCAGACGGGCGTGCAGAACCGCAGAGTTTTCAGATTTGCCAGTGTAGAAGTATGAGGATGCTGAGTCTAAAACCACAGATTTCTGTGTACGTGATGAACTCAGTGTGAGCAGGTCAGAGACGCTCACGTATCCGTGTGGCACTCCACATGCTGTGTGTCCCTTGGGAAAGCAACCATTTCTGTGTTGTCCTGTGTGTCTCTCAACCTGGAGTGCTCCTGGCAGGTAGTGGAGAAGCTGATTCTCACTCTGTCTAGTCCTACCTCCCAAGCCCTTTCAAGACAGATTCCAGGGACAGCAGGAGGGCTGCTTTAGGGCTTGTGGAGTTTCTCTACCCTTGACTGTATGGCCCTGTCTTTTCTCATTTACAAATTCCCATTCCCAAACACATCCCATTTTAGCATTATGCAGCATAGCTTCTCCATGCTGTGATTTTTATGAACAGCTAGCATGCCTTCTCAGCAACAGGCTTGTGCCTATATTCTTGTTTACAGTGTATTGAAGAATTCAAGGAGAGTTAGTGAATCACAGTAAGTCACACAGCAACACTCCTATCTAAAGAAAAATGAAAAGGCCTCAAACTCTGGGGTGTCACCAACAGTATTTGATGGCCCAGGAGAAGAGGAGACTGGGCTGATTCTGAGCTATGGACTGGTCAGGTTGGTACTGAAGATGAGTCAGGAGGAACCTTCTGTTTGGTGACTGGGCCCTTCCCACACACAACCAAGTTGAATCTGTGTGAATGCATGTGGTTGTAGATGGTAAAACCTGGAAGAGACCTACATCATAAAGAGAATCTCTATGATAATTTTCACAATTAATTGGTATAGAGATTAAGTAAATCAACGCACATAAAATAATCTATAGCACATAACAAGTGTTCAATCAAGGGCCTGGTTTCTCACCACAGTCCAGTGTGTACCTCTCTTGTCTGCTATCAGCTTTTCCTTATTTGTATCCATAGGAAAGGTCCTATCATACCTGTTACAACAGGGTGAGGATTCTTCTCCAATACGTCACTGCTCACTAGCATGATTTGAGTTACATTTCTGTTCCACAGTCTATGGCCAAATCAATGCCATTTGCTTATTAACATTATCTGTTCAACAGAGACAATCATGGATGGCAAGAGAGACAAAATTCACCCAGGTAGCAAAGCACAGAATGTGGAGAGAAACCGCCCTAGCCAATCACCTTCAGTCCTGAAGGAATATCAGACAATAACTGCCTTGGTGCACTGAAATGGAAATTCTTCAAGGCAGCATGTGCTGGTTCCAACAGCCTCAGTTCTCCATACACAAGTGAACTGAATAGTTTTCTGTCTCTTCTGCTGGTCGCTGTACTTGGCACTCATCTGTCTGTCTGTCTGTCTGTCTGTCTGCCTTTCTTTCTATTTTATTTTTGTTCATTTTAAAGACATTATCTCATGTAGCACAGCTGGCCCCTAACTTGTTCTGTAGCTGAGGATGACCTTGAACTCCTGATCCTCTTGTCCTCAGTTCCCAAGTGCTGGGATCATCCATGTGTACCATGCCTGGCACAGCTGCCTTCTAAAGTGGTGTGTGCTATTCATCTCTTTTTCCCATTATCCAGGGACTCTCCAGTACTTCAAAACGAACCCCCAAATCTCAGATGTGACCCACAAGACATTGGCAGGCTGTTCTATTCCCAGACCCTGTGAGGATCCAGCCACCCTGAAGACCCTCTGGGCTCTCTGTGAAGAGAGGGGCACCTTTGTTCCCCTCCTTTCTCTTCTTGCACTTCCCCCTACATTCGGGTTAGGGATCTGCAAAGATACAAAAATTCTTGGATACTCATGTCCATTAAGTGCATCCTCCGTTTCACCTAAAGGTTCCTTGCACCCTCAGATTTAGCCAACTTGCATCAAAACCACATTTTCATTTATGAAACGGATGACTCTCTAGGGGGCTGTTGACAAAGGTCCCCCAAATGTGTGTATGTGCAAGCAGGAAGTATGTATGAAGTCTTGATGCGCTCTGCTTAATTTTACTATGAACCTAAATGGACTTGGGAAATATCCTGTTACAAAAGTGTATCGAAAGCATTTCTAATCATCATAGGAAATATACAAAAGAAAAATCAGGAGTAGAAGGTGTGCTAAAGATTTGTGAGGCATTCACATCCCTTCACTGGGAGACAGTTTAGCAAATGTAATGCTCATCTGGGGGCCATAGGGTTATTCTTGAGGATTTTCTCCCTAAGAAGCTCTTATTTGCATGCATTCTGTCCTGAATATCTTATGGCTTTATTAGAGAATGTCATTTTAAGCTGAGAGAAGACAGAGGAGCTGGTGTTGACTTTAACGGTTAATTAGCATTTAGCAACTGTGGATGCTGTCTTCGAGTGAAGGGAAAGAGTGAACTAGGTTTGTCCAAGAACTACAACTGGACAATTTCCTCTCATTTTGTTTTTCCTTCCAGGTTCAAACAAAAAAATAAGTATTCCTTAAAGCAAACCTCAGTATAAGGATACAAAATGAGCAGAAGCCGCTGGTAGTTAATTGTAGCAGAGAACTGGCGCTGGGTAGCTACTTTCAGCTTCTCTCTGCCTGAATTATAAAAATAAACCATGTTTTACCCACCGTGCTTCTGGAAGAAGCGTGTCTCTTGGGGAGTGAAAAAAATTAAGCTTTAAATATGCCATGCAGTAATTTTGAAATGTTTTATCTTCTTACACCAGACTGAAAACACATTCTGTTTGAAAATACAGTTCTTATGAAGACCTCGTGTTGCCAATGTTCAAATGACGTTGGTCATTTTGAAATAAATTGTCGCTTTTTTAGTGTGCACCATGGAGAAAGCAAAAAGGCACATTTTAATGGTTGTTTATGCAAGTCACTGCAGGATGGCCTTTGCTTTGACCGTCGATGTTTGTAGAAGTTCCTGAAGGAAACGGGCATCTTCACCTTGCCGGTCTATACTCTGTGAGTCTGTAAAGCTCTGTATCCTCACAGCAGGAAGGAGAATAACTGAGGAGATACTGGGCTAAGGTGATAGGACCGGAAATCAGTTCTCAATGCCCGTTACCACTGCCAGGGTTACTGATTTCAAAGAGGTTGTTGTCATGCTCTATTTGCTTGTAATAACAGCTAACCTGTTTACTTTCACATGTATGTTTTCCATTAGTGTGTATTAAATATGTCTCCATAGCCACACAAACGCCTCTCCCTCAGCTTTTTGTTTTGTTTCTAAGTTATTGAAGGGAAATCCTGGCTCTTCTTTTAGCAAAGCATAAACTCTTCTGTATGTGCTGCTTCTGGCGTTATAGATTTAACTTAAAGCCTGAACGGAGGGAAAGGGCAGAATCCTTTTCTTAAAGCTCCAGCACACACACACACACACACACACACACACACACACATCCCAGTGCGGGCTTTCCTTTTGTGGAGGGCAATCTTCCTTGTTATAGACTGTGATTATGTATTTTAGCAAACGAGAACACTGCGGGGTCAAGGCTTTGTAACCAGTCAGTTTGGTGACAGGTTCTCTCTGTTTCCTAGGTGACTGCCCCTTAAAAACAGTGACATAAAATAACAATTACCACCTCTTTGGTCAAAATTATGCCACAGGGTCAGGGTATCTCTGCCCCATGTAGTGTTAGCTGCTCCATTCAAGATGGATGTGCTTCTGAGTTTGACATCTCATCTGTGATAGGTGGAACAGATTTTTGGGGCTGGCCTCTTTTTTCAAAGTGGTCTTTGATCCACATGGTGAGTCTGATAAAGTGTATAGTAGATGCTTCTTAAGTCAAGTATATTAACATTAAATATTATTTCATTTTATGTGTACTGGGGGTGTGGCTTAGTTGATAAAGTATTTCTCTAGCATTCATGATGCTCTGGGCTTGGTTCCCAGCAAAGCATAACCAGGCATGGTAATGTATGCCTATGATCCCAAGCATGTTATTGCGTACCTATAATCCCAGGCATGATGGCACACATCTGGGATCCCAGCACTCCAGTGGTGGAGTCAGGAGGATCAGGAGTTCAAGACCATTTTTGACTACACTGAGTGTCTGAGACCAACCTGGGATATATGAGACCCTGTTTCAAAAATAAACAACAAATTACTTTCACAGGTGACCTGGAAAATATAAACTCTCAAGGTTATAAACAATTACAATGCACTTTTTTCTTTTAAATTTGGTAAGAGTTTGCATTATTTTGGTCTCAGTCTCTTTTGCATGTCAAAACTAGTTTCATTGGCATTTGGCTGTGTGCACAGTCTTCAGATTGTTAACGCGGAGTTAGCAATAGCAGTAAACTCAACTGTGTGGTGTTTTTAGATACAGTGGTAAATTGTATGTTAGCTGCCACTACAATTGGGGTCTGCCCTCTTCCTTCCCAAATCTGCTGTCCTCTCAACACTGTTCCTGTTATGTCCACTGCCTGCCCGCCTTCCCTCACCCCCATCCTCTACCCCGTTACCCCTCCAGGACAGTCTCGGGGTTCCTGGGTCCCAGGTTCAGTTTCCTTCCTCCTTTTACAGTCATGTACAGGCATGCCCCATCCAGAGTCAGCTTCAGAGCTATTCCTGGTCCACCTTCTGCCTCCTCAGCTCTGCCCAGGGGTCCTTACTGCTACTGGGGCAGAATGACCAGCACAGCCCTGCCTCTGTGCTTCTACCATGCTGTTCCCACTGCCCAAGGTTGGTCCTCACTTCTTTCTGGCCTCTGTAAGTTTATAGATATAGATTTTGCCAGTAAGAAACCCTTGTTTACTGTCTGTGTCAAGCTTGTTCTGCTACGTTCCAGACTATTCCATAGGCTTTGGTTGAAGTTCAAAGTAACAACTGAATTTCCTGTTATATTTTATAGCAAATATATATATATATATAATTGCACATAATGATAGGGTTAATACGTTTACTGCCCACACACACACATACACATGCCTTGATGTTCAATGCCAGATACCCCTCTCTCATCCTCTCCCTCCCTCTACCTGGCTTCCTCCCTCCCCCTAGACAGTTTCCCTTCTATAGTTCCAGGCCACTCCCTCCAGCTTAGTTTCCACACACGAGAGGAAACTTCTGCTATTTGTCTGAGCCTGAGCTATTTCATCACCCCCCAAAATATCCATAAAATGGAATTCTACGAATTTCCAAATATCCCATTCTCTAACAGCTTCCCACAATGCCATACTTTTCAAGGCTATGGTAATGGTATCACAAGGTAAGAAACAAATTTTCTACTTACAAATGAAATTTTGGACCCCCAGTTTCCCGAGTTTTTCAATGTATATGACTTCTGCCTTTGAGAATTGGTTTCCAAAAACTGAATAAATTAGCCAACAAAATGAAATGAAGTAATTATCCCAGTGGAAGAGTTAATAGCTGTACACTTGCCATTTCCTTAGCTGACTAATATCCTCAAAAGTTGAATTGCACTGTATCTTTTTTGAAACTCGAATTTTTCCTCAGGATTGCTCTTCTATTAATATCACTTCCTTTTTTTTTTTTTTTTTTTAAAAATAGATTTATTTTGTTTTATGTGTATGAGTGTTTTCCCTACATGTATTTATGCTTACCACATGTGTGCCTGGTGCTCAGGGAGGTGAAAAGAAGGCACAGATATCTTGGAACTGGAGCCATGTCTCCAGCTCCTGAACAGCACTTCTTAATGATGTGATTGGTGAGTAATTATGTAAATCAAAATTTCATTGGCGTATATTAACTGTGCATAGGACTGGGTATAAGTCCTATCATAAAATGTCCTGGGGGATATTTTCGTACAAGAATACCATGTCCTTTGAGTGTGTCCCATTCCCATCATTCCCTGTTCTCCACTTCCTTCCCTGCCCATCTGTCTCTTTTGATGTCTTAGACAGCTTAGAATCTGCTTTCATGCTTTGTATGTATTTATGATTTCATGTATTCATATATAATCTGGTACTCACGATGAAAGAACACACATAATATTTGTCTTTCTGAGTCTGCCCTCCAGTTGAATTTATTGGCCATACTTTCTTTATCCATTCCTCTAAGGGTAAATATGTAGGTCGTTAGCTATTGTGAGCAATGTAGCAATAAACATTGATGTGCAAACATGTTTGCCTTAGCATCTTTAGGTAAGTGCCAAGAAGTATAGCTAGGGCTGTTCAGTTTTTAAGGAACCTCCCTACGGACTTCTGTAGAGGTTGTATTAGTTTGCATACCCACCAACAGCATACAAGGACTCCCTTAGGGCCATATTGTCACCAGGATTTGTTGTTACTTGTTTTCTTAATGACTGCCACTCTGGCCAGAAGGAGACATGACTTCTGTGTAGTTTTAATTTGCATGTCTCTGACAGCTAGTGATGCTAAACACCTTTCATAGGTCTATTGGCCATCTGCATGTCATCTTACTAATATAGTTTTTATTTCTTGAGATTTATTTTTAATTATGTGTATGTGTGTGTCCATGTGGGGTTATGTAAACAGAGTATAGGCATCTTCAGAGACCAAAGGTGTTAGACTCCTGGAGCTAGAGTTGTATGCAGCTGTGATCTACCCCGCACAGATGTGGAAACTGAACTCAGGTTCTCTGGAGAAGCAGCGAGGGCTCTTGATCGCTGAGCCGTTTCTCCAGCCCTGATGTGCTCTTTTTAAATGACTGATTTCTTTCAGCCATGAGTTCCTTACCTGTAAAATAAGGACAGTAAGCTTACTTTAAAGAATATTGACGTGGCATGATCTAGTGAGTGGAGAAAAAAAACATTATAAACAATAAAATATATGCTAGCAACCCAGGGCCACAGATTGTTTGAACTTGTTTATCTTGGGTTCTCATTTTTACCCCTCCTCCCAAAGACGGCATCCTACTTACAATGACGAGCATGGAAGGAGATTAACAGTGTTTCCACTTAATGGAGATGATGGTAGCTATAAACCATGAGCCCTGAAATAATCAAATTGTTATGTTTATTAAACACTTACGTTTCTAACATTTAACTAAGATTAAAATTCCCAGGGATTAGACATTATTTTCTTGATTGCTAATTTATTCTGTTTCCGATCAACACATTAACATCCATTTTCCATCTTTCTAATGAAAATATGCTCTCTTCATCGGAACTATTTAGGCTATTAAATACAGTATCTTATAATGAATTTTTAAAAATTAAATTTACAAAAAAACCCACCACCCTATTGTCATAAGAGCCATAAAGAGTCAGATGTTGAACAAGACAGTGAGCGGGGAAAATGGAGAGCCATTCAGACAGCCTGCAAGGGCAGTGCACATCCCCATTGGCTGCGGTTCAGCGGAGCACTGGTATAATAGGAATCTGGGTTGGTTTTTTTTTTCTTTTGTTTTTTTTTCAGATGAAATAGAGATTAATCACTAACAGGATTGTGTAAGACATATCTGCAGAAGTCAAAATCAAAATTAGCTCAAGTTAGCTCTGACACACAATTCTTGAATTATTCAGCTTGCCCCCTTCAAGTCTCGTCTAAAGATCTCAAACTACAGTCTAGTTCAAATATATGTGTAAAAGACACATCCACAAAACAGGTATTGCTTCTTCATTCATCTAGAGTACATTTTAAAAGTGCTTATTTTAGGAGAGCATACTTACAGCAAATAGAAATAAAAAGTGTTTTTTTTGTTGTTGTTGTTTGGTTTTGTTTTGCTCTTTTTTCCCACCTGACTGTCAAAGAGTCCTTTGAAGGAAGTTGAGCTTTGTCTCATAAGTAATGTAATGCTAGCATGTGATTGGGTGAACCTGAGGGAATTTTCACCTAATTAAACACCCTGAGAGAGTGGATATTGTTTCCAGACACCTCATGTTCCGAGAAACCAAAAATACCTACATGTTGTCAACTGGAAGACTACACGTGGGTTGGTACATTGCTGTAGACACTGGCCACCATGCTCCATGAGAGGTAAGGGCTCTGTCAAAGCCAGGCCTCACTCTAGCTGTGAGCCTCTCCAGGTCTCTCCCTAAAGCTTTCAGAGTCTGTAGCTGCTGGGGTACTTCCTGCTCACAGAGGTCATTGCCTTCCAGGAAAGGGTCAGGATATGTTTTCTGTCACTGCTTGTCATGAGTCGGATGGCCCATGTGGGAACCTCATAATCGTCACTGGATTCCTTTCAGATCTAGCGCTGTCAGAGAGCTAAGCTTAGCATAAACAAAGTTTAAATAAGTAACCCAAACTTGGAGTTACAGCCCTGCTGCAACAAAGTCTTAAATGGGTTCCAGGGAGCTGCATGTCTAGTAATTCTTCACTACTCTGTCAAGAGCAGAAACCAGAATGAAGCCTGAGCTGGTCACTGTGACTTCCACTGACCATCCCTTTGAGAGGGCATCTAGAGTTTATTGTCCCTTCATCATTCTCTGCTGTGTGGTAGAGGGGCATGGTGTCCCTTCAGTTAGCTGTCTTGGCTAGTGAAAGCTGTCCAGAGCAAAGCAGAAGGACTTTATGGTGCTCAGGGTAATTTCTTTGTCAGGTTGCCGTGTCCTTAAGCTCCTGTGTGGCTTATGAGCTAATATAGCTTGCCTTTTCAATAGACATTCCTTCTGTCCTCAGATTAAACTGATGGGGCAGAATAGGGGGACAGAATGACATTTAATCGTCCAGAAACTTGACAAGCATGGATCCTGTTTTTATTGCTTGGGAGTTATCTTGGCTTTTCTACATTAAAAGCCATCCCCATTGTCTTATTTTTAGAGCTTTGTGTGACAGAGATGGAAAGGGCCTATTAAATAGTAAACATGTCTAATCCAAAGAAAGCAGAAACAGCTAAGCTAGACAGTGGTCATCCACTGAGCATCTTTCAGCTTTTTAGTGAGAATGTAACATTAATTCTCTGCCTCCACAGTTGTGCATCTTGGTCATGGAAGTGCAGGTGGCTGGCTTTCCTTTGTGTCTGCTTCGGTTGTTGGGAAGGGTTGTCCGTCTGGGGCTTTCCTTTTGTCATGGCATATTGCCTAAATGCTTTTCAAAGTATTTTCGGGGTTCCAATCCTAAAATATAGCCAAGCAAGACTGACTATGTAAATAAAGTGTTTTTGGCCTGAGTTTAGATCTCAGCACCTACCCAGGAAGCTGGGCATTGAGGAGCCAGTTTGTAATCCCAGAATCCAGGATGTGGAGACAAGACCAACCCTGGAGCTCGCTGGCTAGCTAGCTTGGCTGAATCTGTGAGCTTTCAGTGGAGAAAGATTGGGGAAGATACCTTATGTTGTCCTCTGGCTTCTATGATACCCATGTAAATGCACACACACAAATCCACATACATCAGAAGATGCATAAATTTTTCAGAAATCTTACAATTTACTTTCTCTTTAAGGCAGAGTCTTTCCCCTAAAAGAATACTGTGCAGTCAGGTGGTCAACATCCCAGCAGGCCAGAAACATAGGCTTTGAGCCAAACAGGACATTCTGCTGTAAGGATTTGCAGCGTGTAAATTGGTGTCACCTTTACCTGGTAGTATTTATTACTAGATGGTTATTTATTTTTGTATTCTGTGGAGATAATTTTCTAATTGAAGCAAAATTCACCAGTGTTTTATTTTGATAGTGAAATGTTTGGGGGGTATCAAACAACAGGCCACCTGTGCCCAGCTTGGGGTTTTATGTATAGTACATAGCTTAAAATTTCACTTCTTTCTACTATCTGAGCCATGATTCCAGTTGGGGGAGAGGGAGGTGTCACCAGCATATGACAGCTAGATCCACAGGCTTGCCGGTTCAGGTGGAACCCTGGAAATTCCTTTAAGAAAGTGGAGTGTAGACAGCTTTGCAGTCACACAAGCTTGGCTCTGGAGCTGCAGGCTCTTCCTCAGCACAACCTCAGGCTTTGGGAGAATATAAAATATATTGGAAGGAATTCTTCCCCTTTTTGCTCAACAGCATCTCTCCAAGTGTCTTTTTGGAAAACAATGGATTTAGCACACACAAACTCTTTACTGTAGTGTCTTTTAAAAAAAATATTTTTTAGCATTTGTATGTTGTATATGTGTGTGTATGTGTGTTCATGTACATAACATACAAATGCTAAAAAATATTTTTTTTAAAAGACACTACAGTAAAGAGTTTGTGTGTGCTAAATCCATTGTTTTCCAAAAAGACACTTGGGAGAATATAAAATATATTGGAAGGAATTCTTCCCCATATGCCAAAAAAATATTTTTTTTAAAAGACACTACAGTAAAGAGTTTGTGTGTTCATGTACATAAGGACCCAAGGTTAACATCTGATATCTTCCTTGATTGCTCTCTACCTTATACAATTAGGCAGGGTTTTTCACTGATTCTGGAGCTCACTGGTTTGGCTAGCTTGACTATCCAGCTTGCTCTGGGGATCTCCTGTCTTTACCTCCTATGCCCTAAGTTTGCAGGCAAACATTCTTTAATACACTAATGTGCTCTTTGAATCTTTAAGAAGCAAATACAAATTCAGCATTGGCCAAGGAATGACTTTTCTTAGGGAAAAATTTTCTTAAGACCAACATTCTACAAAAAAAAAAAAAAAAAAAAAAAAAGCCAGGCAGTGGTGGCACACGCCTTTAATCCCAGCACTCGGGAGGCAGAGGCAGGCGGATTTCTGAGCTTGAGGCCAGCCTGGTCTACAGAGTGAGTTCCAGGATAGCCAGGGCTACACAGAGAAACCCTGTCTCGAAAAACCAAAAAAAAAAAAAAAAAGACCAACATTCTAAAGAAGATTTCTAGTGCTCATGTATACAATTTAATATAAATTATATTAGAAAAAATATTTTGTACTAATCATGTCACTATTGCTAAGATAATACTGTTGTACAATGATTTGTATAACATGTACATCCAAAAAGAACTGAAACTAAAGCACTATCTGAGTGTTGGTATCTGCAGGGAATCCTCAATATACTTATATACTGACCTTATATACTGACCTTATATACTGACCTTATATACTGA
>JADRCH010000118.1:2847725-2901290 GCA_019843965.1 Rhynchomys soricoides | reverse complement strand
TATACTGACCTTATATACTGACCTTATATACTGACCTTATATACTGAAAGACACCTATATTCATTGTATTCTCAATATTCCTTATGCAATTAATTGGTTTAAATAATATAATATTATAATTGATTAATGACACACTGTAATTTTAGAGGGAGTAGAGGAAATGATGGGGAAATGCTTTTGAATGTGACCGATATTCATTAGAATAATGTGAACATTTATTACCATCCTTAGCTTGATTATAAAATCAAATGATTATACTTGGAAAGCATTGATTTATTTTTTAGCCTGTGTAATATTAAACATCGATTTTTTTTTTTTAAAAGGACCAACATTCTAAGGTGATAATCTGGGTGGTGAGCAAACAGGATATATGACTTGGTTATAATGCCTAGTTTATGTTCCAGTAAGAAATAGCACACAGGTGTTCAAACTGGCAATATTTATTCTTAGGAGTGGTGTGTGGCTTTTGTTTGTTGCCATGATATGAGCTGATCATGTCATCAGGATTCGGAGTTTGGGATCTTGTGTACTTATTCACACAATTTTAGACATGTGGATGACTTCAGAAGTCACCCAGAGTGGCTCAGAGTGACTCAGAATGAAAGCAGCAGTTACAAAGTAAGCATTAAAAAAGCTGGCAGTTGAAGAGCAGTTATGACGTGTTTGTGTGTGTCTTTTAAGAAGATGAGTGTTTCTGTAAATAGTGAAATGGAGAAACAGGTCAAGGAATATGCTCATTCATTTTCTTGTGTATCTTCCTGTGCTGGCCCAGACCACATATTTGGTGGAAAAGTAAGGACTACACTTCACTGAATTATCACAACACATTGTATCTCCTGCTGTTGCTGTGTCATGCTTATCAGCACAGATAAAAATTAACAATAAAATTTTAGCTAGTGGTATTTTATGTTTAGAACTTCAGAGATTAGACAACTTCAGAAGGATTTTCTTCTAAAGTTGGTTATTTGATTAACTTTAAGATGGCAATGAGACTGGCTTTTACTTTCAGTTCAATGCTTTGGGGTTATCAGAATGGGTGAGAACTTTGAAATGTTTGATTATTCATAATAACTATGATTATTAGCACAGATAGTCTAACCTTGGGCCTTTTATAGGAAGTCATGGCCACCTAACTGGACATGCATAGACAGTGATTTACATGGCTGTTAGTTTACATCATCAATGACCTTTTCTGGATCATCCTTAAAATCAGTGGGTTGCTTTTTGTGATGGTTAATATTGTCAACTTGACATGATCTATAATTGCCTAGGAGGCAAGCCTCTGGGTGTGCTCACAAGGAATTATCTATGTTAGATTAATTAAGGTGGGAAAATCCACGGTAAGTGTGAGTAGCACCATGCTATTCGTCAAATCCTGGGGTAAGTAAAAGGAGAGCAGCAAGCTGAGGGCTGTTAGCTCTGTGTTGGGGCTGTGCACACAACGTGACCAGCAGTCTCCTGCTCACTATACCTTCCCTACCATGATGAAAGGGATCCCTGGACCAGTAAGTCAAAATTAGCCCTTCCTGAAGTTGCTCTTGTCAGATATTTTATCACAGCTACAAGACAAGGAGCAAATACACAATTGCTCTCCTACTCTCCACGAGAGAGTTGATGTATCATGTGGTATGATGAGCCTCCTCTGTTGCCTGATTAGACTGCACCCAGGGCTGTATTCACAGAAAGATTCATGCTTTTCAGTGATTATGTGGATGAATGTGTGTCTATCTCTGTGTGCTTGTGATTTCTTTAGACCCATTAAGTGGAACATTGTTGGTTAATTATGGAGCAAGTCTTGTATAGTTAGTACTTATCATGGTTGTGAAGCAAGTTTTTTTGTTTGTTTGTTTTGTTTTGTTTTTTTTCCAGACAGGGTTTCTCTGTGTAGCCCTGGCTATCCTGGAACTCACTCTGTAGACCAGGCTGGCCTCGAACTCAGAAATCTGCCTGCCTCTGCCTCCCGAGTGCTGGGATTAAAGGCGTGTGCCACCACTGCCAGGGGTGAAGCAAGTTTTACACTAAAAAAAATAGCCCCAGCTCTCACAATAGAATATAATATGAAGAGTATGAAATCACGCACACACACATGCACATACATGTATACACACATGGACACAAACATGCAAACACAGAGCACACACCATTACCCTACTGCTGAAGGTATATTGAATATAAATCAATTTTTTAAAAGTTAAAAATAAAATCAAATCTGGAAGCCAGTACTTTGAGAGAGAACCTAAGGAGAAAGTAGTTTCTGAAGCAGAAACTCCATCTTGCTATGAAGATGATTCCCAAAAAAACAAAGAGAGTTGAAGATTCAGGAAACTGGGGAGCAGTTATTGTGATATTTATTGACACTACAGGACTCCAGGTGTCTGGTATTTTATTCTACTGCTATTGGTTTTATTGTCTCTCATTCCTTCTAAGGACTTATTTGTTCAAGGTACTACTGCTTTTCAACGTTCTACTTAGAGCCCAGACAACAGAAAGGCTGGAAAAATGAGCTCTGATGCCTCTGTGTGTGTGAAGAATCAGGAGGATCTATAATAACATGAAAAACTGATTTCAAATTTCAGGAAGACATGTGGAGGTTTTTCCTCTGTTTCTTGTAAATGTCAATTTTATTCTCCTGTAGTAATGGTAGTCTCCAAGGTTTATTGCTGAATAAATTCACCCTTTCTAGTTTTTTTCTGATCTCTGGCTAGCTGGTTAACACAGCTGTTCTGGCTCAAACTTTTCTTCAATCTAACTGATTCAAATTTGCTTCTCTCAGCTTCTGACTGAATTACTCTGTTTGGCCTCAAACTAACTCTGGCAATCTGTTCTAATCTTCTGGCTCCTTCTCATTCTCTGGCTTGTTCTTTCTTCACTTGTGTCTAGCTTGTTCTCTCTCTGCAACCTGTCTCTGTACAACCACCTCCTCCTCTCTCCCTCTGTGCTGCTCGTCTTATGTAACCTCTCCTCTCTGTTCTCCTGAGAGTTGGGCAGATCCTATTCTGTCATTTCTTTCTCTGATTTGTCACTTTGTCTGCCTCTCAATTAGACATCACTTTCAACATGGGTGCTTTCTTTTACAAACTAACTTTATCTTCACTGTTTGGGATTAAAGGTGTGTGCTAAGGGTGTGTCTGCATTCCAGCCAGATCACACAGACCTAGAAAGTCTTTGGATGTGATCAGAGTAGCCAAGTTGTATTAAAATAAGTCTACAAGTTTCTCAGGAAAGCTAGATCTCAGGGCCTGCCTGTGCAGACACCTCCTGCTCAGAAGAGGTCATGAAGCTTCAGTACAACACACACAGCATGTCAGAGACAGCAGAAACTCTTCTAAACTATCCAAGAATGGGATCAATACTATTATCTTCTCTTCAAATCACATAAATTTCTAATAACCTTTTTATTATTATTGTATTTAAATCTCATCTCAAGGACTCTGTGTGTGTGTGTGTGTGTGTGTGTGTAAGAGAGAGAGAGAGAGAGAGAGAGAGAGAGAGAGAGAGAAAGAGAGAGAGAGAGAGAAAGCAACAAAAAAACCAAACAAACAAAGCCAGGTTGTGACTTCTTTTCCCTGATGCTGCTACACTGAAGTCAGCTGTGAAAGGGTCTTTTGTAGGAACTGTGCCTTCCATGACAGTAACACTCTGTTGCTTTCCAAATGAGGCAAAGACTGGGGATGTAGCTTAGTGCTGCAGCACTTGCCTAGTATGAACAAAGCTCTTGGTTCAATCCTTGCTGTTGCAGTAAGTAAAGACACAAATAAACAAAATGTAGGTGCTGTCTGTATTTTATGAGAAAATCGTGGGTCTACGAAATAGAACAGAGTAAAGAGAAGCTAATGCCCAGGGCTTAGATTCTCACCCTGGTTTGCAGTTGCAGTACTGTTTATTATTGTTTTTGCATTTGCAAGCAGAACAACTGAATTTCAGTGTAGACAATTCAAAACAGTAGACTAGGAAGCAGTAACTTCAGAATAGAAGTCTGTTTTCCAGACTGACTTCATGACCTCTACCTTACTTGACTTCAGAATGATGCTTGTCAGAGTTGCTACTGTGATCCTAAGTCTTCTTTCCCAGATTTTGACACCAAAGTTGATCCATGATCTGTGACCCAAGGTTGAATCTCGACCTGAAGTTCCTCATTCCAGTCCCTTTTATCTCCCACAGTGCTTACCACCCCGTTTACATTTTACAATTTCATTTCCTCTTTGGAGCAAAGCTCCCTCCTCACTGTGTCTCAAGAAAATATTAAATTGTGTTTGTATTCCCCTGAGCTAGCATCTCTGCAGAAGAGGTGATCCAGAAAGCAGGACTAATCCACATTTAGATAGCTCTGGTTTTTATTTCTACTTTCCATAAGCTATTTATGCTTCTGTGTGTCAGTGGCTTAAAGTCCAGCAGCAAAGACCAATATTTCAAATTGATTTTTTTTTTTTTGGCTTAGTTTGTTTTCTCCTGTTTTATCTCTCTGCCTCACAGGAGAATTCAGCTTATGTTTCAGTGTGTCCTTTAAAAAATACAGTCCTTAAAAACCAAGACCTTAGCCTTCATGTTTCTTCTAAGAACTAGAGTTAGCTCTTTTGATAGGCTCCATTTGAATTAGATTTGAGCATCTCCACAAAGTGAGGCAGTGCCCATATCCTTATTTTCTAAGGAAAAACCTCAAAATAGTGCCAAGATCAGCTCACCAACAGCTCTGCTTCAGCCTACACTCCCTGGGGGCGCCTCAAAGCTGGGAGTCTGCCCAGGGTCTGCACTGACTGCTGTTAGCTGAAATAAACATGCAGTGTTGGCCAGTCTGGAATATGAAGACACATTAGGTAACTAAATTGTGTAGTACATGAGTTATATCTCA
Organism: Rhynchomys soricoides; assembly: GCA_019843965.1. Taxonomy (NCBI): domain Eukaryota; kingdom Metazoa; phylum Chordata; class Mammalia; order Rodentia; family Muridae; genus Rhynchomys; species Rhynchomys soricoides. The sequence continues at coordinate 2,896,441 of JADRCH010000118.1, read as the reverse complement.
ATAAAGCTTGTTTTTGAAAAATAAAAGGGGGAAAACCCAGAAGCCAATAGAATACTCAATTTTAGGGATACAGACAAGGTTCTTAAATAGTTTTTCTAGGAGTTAATTAAATATACAGGCACACAGTAAGTCCCAGATAAATATCATTAAGTTTCTTAACAACGTAGATGGCAGCATTTACTGTGTTGACATAGATCACCCTGAGAAAGCAGCCAGCAACATTGAAACTTCCTGATGTGTTTTAGTATGTAATAAATAATTAAGCAGCAAAGCCAGAGGTTCCTTTACACTTGTAAAGAGAAATGAACTGAGGACTGATGAGATGGCACCGTCTGTAAGTGCTTATGTTAGAAGCATGAAGACCTGAATTAGATCTACTGGAACCCATGTGGGAAACTGGGTGTGAAAATGTGGGCTGCTGTGATCCTAGCATTGGTGAGACAGAACGATATCTAGGATTCACTGGTTGGCTAGCCTAGGCAAATTGGAAAGCTCCAGGTTCAATGAGAGACTCTGTCCCAAAACAAGATGGAGAAAGACTGAGGAAGACGCCCAACACTGATGTCAGACCTCCACATACACATAGGTGTGGGAAACCGCCCCCCACATGCATGTATACACATGACCGTCAAAGGCAATGGGTTAAATAAAAAATGGTTGAGTAGGCTTGAAAATGGCATAACTCTGTAGTCCTACTCTCCCCAGATAGCCACAGGCTCACACCAGCATGAAGTGAAGAACAAGAAGTCTCTTACTCCCTGATGCCACCCCACTTCTCACTGAATGGGACCAAGGTCTTTCAATGTGGCACAGGTCTCCACCAGTTTGAGCAGCCTGAGGCAGTGTTTGTACACATACGCAATGAATGAGCAACTCCTTGGGGAAGCAGCCTACAAGTACAACTTAATGACCATCTGACAGTCAGAGCCAGCAATGGACTGACACACAGTGGAGCAGAGTAGAGGGATAGCCCCCTTCCTGGAGAAGCCCCAAGATTACACTTAATGTGTGCCTGGCACAGAACAGACTGTGTTGGTACTGCTACTTGTAAGTCCTGCACTTGGAAGGGAGGTTGAGGCAGCAGCGGGACAGCAAATTCAAGGCTTGTGTGGGCAACATAGCCAGACTTTGTCTCTGTACAACAAGACAAACAGAACAGAAAAAGCGATGCTAAGAGTACTAAATTGAATAATTAAAAGAAAGGAATAGGGAGTGGAATGCCTTTGATTTTTCAGGTCAACTGCCTCTGAGGCCAAATGGCCTGGGAACAAGCAACCTTGGGCACACCATCATGAAAATGAAAATGATTAATGTCAAAATGAGAAGTTTCCCTACTCCGAGGAGTATCCAGGTAGGCAGCAGGTGCTGCTCTCGGCTGCCTTTGATGCTTTACACAGCAACTCTGCTGAAACCAGTGTGTGGACAGCCTTTGCCAGTCTTGCTTAAATGCCTCAGTCTGACTCAATGAGCCTGGTTGTGACCTGGGCCCAGGTGACATGGAGATAGGCATCAGCGGTCTACACTCTAGCAGTAAAGTCCCAGGGCGGATTGAAGGATGCTCAGGGACAAGGAGGTGTGTGAGCCATACCCAGAGTTGGGAGATCCTGTGAGAACACACACAAGTCAGCTCACTGTCTTGAATTCACACTGTGTGTCCCGGCAGAAAAGCATGTGATAACAACGCTATCCTAATATACTCCTGAAAGCAGCCTTGTTGAGAGTCCATGTGACTTATTATAAAGGTCAGGCTTGGCCTCATTCCAGGCAGTGCTGGTGCTAAGCAGCAAGCACACAGTGCTGTCTCTCTGCACTCTCATTCTCTTACCTCTAAGGGCTGTGCAGACCACTAAGGGGCTGGAGTAGCATTATTAACTCAGGCACAGCAGCACTGAGGCTTCTGTATTATGGCCATAGTCACAAATTCAGGTGATGGCGTGATGGTTCCTTGAGGTACCAATGACAGAATCTTTTCTGAGAAAGCACTAACAGAGACCCCAAGGTCCCTCTTTGTCATCAGTAAAGATGCAACCAGCCATTCTAATAAGTCCCCAGTGTTAGAATAGCCAGCTTTCCTTTGCTGCCACACAGCATGTGCCTCACAGGTCAATAAGTTGTGTTTGAAATTTGTTCATCTTTAGTAGATAGCCTGGCCCATCCCTGGCAGGGGCCTTATCTCTTCTTGGAGCATACCCTGCAGTGGGATGACCTAGTCACATGGTCCCTGGCATGCTGTGCTCTGGAGCCATTAGTAATGCCCTGGAAAATGTTCAGCTAAAGGCATAGGGAAGGTATTATGCGTAGCTTGTATCCTGCTAAGTAAAACTCTCCAGCAGCTTGTCAGGGAATTCAAGAAGAACCTGAGCTTCACGAAGACTCAGCATCCTGAGGGTTCAGAGACAGGAAACCTTCACAAACTGAGTGAAAATCCATAGTGAATCTCCTAATCTTTGCAAAAACCAATAATACTGAGGTCCAACCAGTAAGCATGCAGGCAAAGTGTTACTAACCATGGATAGATTAAGATGAGTCTTCACTCCTACACAGGGTCCATTACACCACCCCAGCGTCATGAGCTGCTGTTTAATCTCTGTGTCCTCGTTAGAGGAGCAGGGCCTTCCTCATTTCTATGTCATCTTATGCAACACTTCAAAATTAACTGCCAATTTTGTCAATTATAATTTACAAAATATATAAATTAAGATAGTTTGTAATTCAAGACTTTGGAAACAGATTTTCACGTAACAGCTTTGATGTGTAATCTCATGATTGACACTAATCTCCATGACGATTTTCTTTTGTGAGCATGGCAAGCCTAGGCTCTGACACAAATAGCATTCTGTAGTAGGAAGGTTTTAAGCTAGGTCATCTCTCCTTTACCTTCTGTTGAGTGTGATTTTTCAAGAGAGGATGGAGAGAGAAGGGAGAGAAAACTATTATAATTTTATCAATCCATTGTCATTCTCTCTAGTACTTAGAATGTATGATTATTCTAAGGAAGATAATTAGTACGTTTTTACTAATTTATGTGTTTTTTGAGATGGGGTTTATGTGTCTCAGGTTGGCCATAGACAACTAACTTGTAGTATAAGATCAGTTACTGAGCATGAGATGACTGCTCCGAGCATCTGCAGAAAACGATGGACTGCTATGCTTGTGGTACCACCATCTGTCCAGGAGACAGCATTCGCTAAGAGGTGAACTACAGTCTCCCTGCTGTTACATAAAACACTTATTTTACTTGAGAGCTTTTGTTGTTGTTTCCTATGCTTGCCTTTCTCATTTCATTGATATCTAACTCAAACATTGTTCTGTTTGAAAGAGATCCCACAAAGTACTCTGTCTGGTATAGCAATGCTGGTTCTGTCATGCAGCCACCTCCCCTGGGGTGGACTTTCCCACAGTGTAAAGTCTGCTCTGTTGTGGATCAGCATTCCCTCTTATTTGCCTATGCCTTCTTAGTGAGTTCTATACACACAGTAGATACTTGTGATGGTTGGTCTTGTCAACTTGCTAGGATTTAGAGTTACCTAGGAGACATGCTTCTGGGTGCATGTAGGAGAGTATTTCCAGAAAGGTTTAACTGAAGTAGGAAATCCCAGCATGAATGTAGGTAACATTATTTCATAGTCTGGGATACCAGACTGAATAAAAAGGAGAAAGTGAGCTGTTTCATCTCTCTCTTGGTTTCTTTACTACTTATGCAAAGTGACCAGCTGGTCCACACCTGGTCGTAATGGGCTGTGCTTTCAAATTGTGAGCCAAAATAAACCCTTTCTTCCTTAAGTTGTCTTTGCCAGGAATGTTGCCCTAATGAGAAAGGTATCTACTATAGTGCTCAGTTAAACTTGCAGAATGAGTGAGTGTAGACAAGAATCTGTCCCATCTATTCCAACTTTATTCTTGCATTAAGGCTTCTGCCTCATCAGAGTTCTGGGTTAGGAAGGGGCATAGTTCAGGAATTCACAGCACTGTGTTTTAGCAAGGTGTGCTCTGTGTGACATTCTTGTCTACATAGAGCAGCATTAGAAAAAAGAGCCATATGAATTATTCACTATGGCTATAGGTTTAGAGATGAGTCAAGGCCACCAGCCAGCATTTCACCAGGAAGCATTTTCATGCAAGTACAAGGACAAAATTTCATGCTTGGCTTACACATTTGATCTTCATTGATGATCATTGTCTTTGGTTGATGCATGTATACCCCAGTGACTAGCTTGTGCGCAGTGTTTCACTGTTGGCTGGCCTTGCATTTACTCCTGGCTTGTTTCTTCTCAGTTGTTGACTTCCTGTAACTTAATAAGCGTGCAGTTGCTTTCATTGTAAATGAAAATTGCAGCCTCTTCACACATCTGGCGAGCACATTGCAGATGTGAACGCCATTTACAGATGCTCCTCTATTTCTGTCTTCTAATGCAATGCCCTCTCCACTGGGCCTTTCTTCTAAACTCTACAGATCTCTCAGATACAAGCCAGTGTCCCCCTTTCCCCAAGAGCTTTCTCCCACCTCTGTCTTTGCCCAGCAGTCATGTATTTCACTTCCTGGATTGCTGTCTTGAGCTGTGTTATAAATTATTCATTAATTTTTCACCTTTGCAGGCTTATCTCCTGAATGAAAGCTGCCCATTTCTATAAGAGAAGCACAGTGGCTTTGGGATTCCACTGCTCCCTAGTCTGGAACTTTGATGGAATGGAGACCTGGACAGATGAGAAGCATACTGAGGAAAACTGGGGTCTACCGAGAAAAGGCATGGCAGACCAAGTTTATGTAGGTAACTGCATCAGTCTGATTTCTCATGGTTTTGCTAGTGCCTTCCAGTGATACTGGAGCATGGGGCGGTGAGCAGCAGGCCTGGGTTCTAACTTCAGCCCCTAGAACCAGGTATATGAGTGTTGGAAAGATGCTAATCTCTTTGTATCTGTTTATAAATCTAAAGGTGTGTGTGTAGGGGGTTGGGGCTAGCTGTGGTGGCAAATACCTTTAACCTAAGAACTTGGGAGTCAGAGGCAGGTGGATCTCTGTGAGTTCAAGACCAGCCTGTTCTGCATCTCGAGTTCAGGACAGCCAAGGCTACATAATGAGACCCTGTCTCAAAAATAAAATAAAATGAGTATGCAACATTATCTTTACTCGTCTAATTATACATTTTATGGGTTCCATATGTTATCCCTTTAGTATCAACCTAACTGCTAACTGATATTAAAATGGACAGCATAAATTTCCATTATAATTAAGGCTATCATCTCAGTGCCAGAACATGCTCATATTTAAAATAACAATGAGCTTTCAATAACACCCGATATTCTGTTTGTTCGTTTGTTTGTTTATTATTTGAGACAGAGTCCTATATCTCAGTCTCTTGGAACTCACTCTGTAGCCCAGGATGGCCTCAAATTCACAGTGATCCTCCTGTCTCAGCTTCTTGAGAGCTAGAATTATAGGCTTACACCCCCATGCTTTGAAACTTTCTTAATTTTAGTGCAAAATTAAACTTTACTTTTGAGTGATTCTGATTCAAAATTCTTGAAAAGCTATCATTTAATAATATTTAAGATGGTTGCTTCTGCTGAAGCCAAATTTCATATCTTTCTATTTATCTTTGCTATTCACAATGCTGATAGAAGATTGAAGTTTTAAAGATAGCATCTATCTATCTATCTATCTTATATTTAAAAGGTAACAGGTGCCTATTTTTAGAATCAATAATAAGATTTAATTTGAATGAACCTCAAGGTTATATTGGTATGAAATTGTCCCATTTCAGACATTGGTGACACTATGGTTTTTGCTGTATCTAGAGGTGGCATCCTCTGCCAGAATTCCTTATATTAAACACAACTCTAAAATGCTATGAGACTTGAGAAATAAATTGAAAGTTTGAAAGATTAGTTCTTAAGCTTTTGGGGGCAATTGATTTTAGCATGGAAGGAATGAGCAGCTAGTGAGTATAACTCAGGAGTGCCTGTGCCTTTGATTTTTATATTTTAAATTCTAACGGTAACTGGAGATAGTCCTGCGATCCTGAATGTTTCTTCCCCCAAAAGGCTCATGCATTGAAGACTGGTCCTCAATGCAGGCAGCATTCGGAGGAGGGGTAGCAGGGAGATCACAAGGGCTCTGGATTAATCTATCGATGGACTCACTATTTGAATGGACTATTGGGAGATGTGGCCTTTTTGGAGGAAGTAGGTGATGGGGTTGTGTCTCGTGTCTTTCCCAGTGTCCTATTGTTATGGACTCATTGCTTCCTAGATCCCATGAACTAAACAGTCCACCATTCTGCCTTCTCTGCCTCCATTTTATCCTGCCTCAACTCAGGTCCATAGTAATGGAGCCAGCCTGAATTATGGACTGAGTCCTCTGAAACTTGAGTCAAAATGACTTCTTCCTCCATTGAGCTATTTACTGCAGACATCTTGTCACAGCACAGCTCCAGTCTCCATTCAGAACAGAGAATGTGTTCATGGGAAAGCTGTGATTCCACAGTCTTAGAGCAAGCAACACCGCTTTATCATCCCAGTCACTTGTGCTGTGTGAGGCCCACGCTTATAAACCTTCATCAGTTTGTCACAACTTGTGATATCCTTTGTCAGTCCCATCTTTGTGTGTGTGTGTGTGTGAGAGAGAGAGAGAGACACATCTATCCATATGACACACAGCCCATGCTTATTGCAGAGGTACACATCCAGCTAAGGGTAGGTAAGATGATTTTACAGATAGCCTCAACTCAGCCTCCCACACAGGCAGGCATCTCCACACATAATATTCCAGAGGAAAATATCCAGTACCTGACTGAACACACACATTCTCTTTGAGGATCAATTGCATGACTAGAAAGTACTCCTCACACCCCAGTGAATGGAAATCTGTCTCCTGTGAATCTGAACTTGATTGGCCTTGCCTTCCTGTTTAGTACAGGCCATAGGCATCACACTAATCTTCTTTACTCCAGTTTTAAGCAAATGTTCCTTCCTCTTTCTCTGTGGTCCTCCTCTGCCCACATTTCCATATGGTTATCTTTCCGGTAATAATGTTTTGCCTAGCCTGCATTTCTAATCTCTCCTCATTAAAACATGGGATCTGGAAGAGAACATGCATTTTGAACCGCTGTTCATAAGTACAAGAAGAAAGAGAACTCTTCCTTGCTGGAATGATCCTGAGCATCTGGAATTGTCCCTGAACAAACACTCTGTTCCCAACACAAATCTCTTTGCTTTTTGTTGCTGTAACATTAGCAGCTATTCAGCTATGCCTCACCTGTGGCAAACCAGACCTGAAAAGAAGAATTCATTTTATTTATATAGCTGCTCCTTGATTTATAAGGGTTATATTCCTATGATCCTATCATAAGTTGAAAACAGTGTAGTGAATACATTTATATAATACCCTCAACTTAGAAGACATCATGACTTAGACTACCTTCAAGGTGTCAGAGGGCTTCCAGTTGGCCAGTAGCTGAGTGAAGTCATTTTACATGAAGATTATTTTGTGACAGTGTCTCATATCTCACTCAGCATGTTGAAGGTAGTGTCTGTTCTTATGTGTGTATGCAAGTGATAAAAACCAGAAACTGTAACACCCAACACACTGTCTACAAAGTACACTGTCAAATAGCAGCACTTCCCTAGATCACAACTGTGATAAGCAGCTGTCATCCACACCACAGCCTGATGTGATGGTTTAAATGATAATAGCTCCCTAACCCTATATATTTGAATACTCTATGTTTTGGAAAGGGTTAGAAGGTGTGGTCTTATTGGAGATGGCGTGTCACTGGAGGTAGGTTTTAAGCTTTGAAAAGTGATTGCCATGCTTCATGCTTGTGGATCAGCTACTGCTCCAGCATCATGCCTGCCTGCCTGCTGTCATGCTCATGTCATGATGGTCATGGATTCCAACCCTCTTTTATACATTGGCTTGATCACAGTGTTTTGACACAGCAACTGAAAAGTAACTAAGACAGCTGGTGTCACAAGATTGTTGCATTACATACCACACCGGCCCTAGAAAAGAACAAAATTCAAAGTACAGTTTTGAAGAAATACAAGTCGCTTTTATGACATCTTCGCATGTGTACTTGTTCATGGGTAAGTGGGTAAACATATGTGCAGGTGGGTGAGCATGCACATGCTTGCTCATGCACATCGAGTCAGAGAGTTCAATCTTGGGTTTTGTTTCTCAGGCACACTTATATTGTGTTTTGGAGACAGGGTCTCTCATTGGCCAAGAAGGTTAGGCTTGGTGTTCAAAGAGACTCAGGGATCCACTTGGTTCTCCCTCCACATTCTTTGGATTGTAAATACCATGGCTGGCTTTTGTTCATGGCTTTTGGGGATGAGACTCAGGCACTCACACTTGCGATAGGGCACATGTACTTGTGAGGCAGACACTACCAACAAAGTCACCCCCAGACCCTTTTGTTTTATCTTAAGCTAGAGAGAGCATCAGTTAAAGACTGTGCTATTCCCTAAAATAGGGATGTTTTTTGCTTCTCCATTTATTCACTGCCTTCAAAATACTTGAGCAATTTAAACTGATCAACTTGATTGCAATACCTTTTGAATTTTTAAAGTCCTTGGCGAAGTGAGGTATTAAAGAGATCAGAACCGATGGTAAGCGTGGAGCAAGGCTCTGGAAACTTTTCTTCAAACTGAGCTCAATTTTAGTCAAGAGCCAGCCAACTATGGACTTCCCTTTATTAACAGCTCACATTTCTTGTCCTGTCTAATGTGATACTTGGCATTTTTGTCTGGCATCTGACTGAAAGCATTTCCCATGTCTAAGTTATTGATGCTGTCAAAAATAATGGCTAATTTGGATTAATTATCTAAGTGACAAAAAAAAAAAAAAAACCCTAAAGATGTCAGTATTTCTTGTACTACTGAGCACTTATGTCTATGTAGCATCTCTGTCAGTTTTTCAATTCAGTTGTTTGTCTCTGTTGTTTGTTGTGACTGAGCCGTGTAGGTTTCTTTTGTGCCATGAATAATGACTCATCAATAGTGTATCCCAGTGTAATTTTTTGGTAGCACAGGCTGGATTCTCATTTTCTTGGTTGCTTTCTTTTCTGTTCACATATGACACATCTTACACAGAAAATCATCTCTTCTTGTGTGGGAAGATGAATGTATGATAGATTGACAGATTGGTAGATGTCTGAAGGTGATCCTGTTAAGATTCCTATCTCTAGTTATACAAGTGAACATGAATCTAATTACTGCTTCTGTGAAGGTCTTTGCAGATTGAATTAGAGTCCAGAAGCAATTGACCTTAAACTATAGAGGTTACCTGGGCAAACCTTAGTCAATCTTGTGAGAGCTTCAACAAGACAGAGGAGGAAAGAAGTGGAGTCTTAAGGATTTGAAATATGAAAATGAGTCATGCTCCATTACTGGTTTGAAGACACAAGAAGAAGTAACCTGGAGGCTCTACGACTCCCATCTATCCGTCTATTGCCAATGAGGCCATGGGGGCATTGTTCCTTTGTCCTCTACCCACCCCAAATAAGAACAAGCCTGACCAGCACCTTGACTTAGGTCTTGTGAGGCACTAACAAGAAAATCCATTTTAGCCTCAGAACTCTGACCCACCTAACTGTCCCTTAATATATGAGGCACTAGTTACAGTAATTAGTTACAGTGTGATATAACATAGCATTCTAGCCACATGCTCATAGGTCAGATGCTCATACATGTCTATTTTCCCCTGTTTCCTTGTTATTTTAGAAAATGTTGTCCACATCTTTTATGCTACTTCATAACCTTCTTACTATCTTAGGTGCTAATTAGTAGTTCTTAAATGAATGTATTAGAGGCTATTTAATAAGTGCCTATTATTGGTGATCTTGTTTCCTATTTATTTATTTGAATACTTCATTTTTATTTATGTGTGCATTTTATTTATGTGTGTTAATGCACACACATGTATATAGGTGCCTACGAAGACCAGAATAGAGCATCAGATCCTTGAGCTAAAGTTACAGGCAATCATGTGCTGACTGATGTGGGTGCTAGGAAGTAAACTCTGATCCTTTGGAAGAGCAGCAAGTACTTTTAACCATTGAGCAATCTTTCTAGATATTTTTTTCTAGTTTTGATAAAAAGAATATCTTCCTGTACCTGACTTCCTAAGATGGACTGTAGGGGTAGTCAACTTAAGACAGATTCAGAGGGTAGAAATCCTTGGTCATATAGTACAAGGGCATATGGTCCATTCTGTGAATGGCCAAGTCAATATACTCTTCTCTGAAGGCATCTAGGCATATACAGTTACTATGCCTGAAGATGAAGAGCAGGTGGAGCAAATGCATGAGTCTGTGGATGAAGAAAGCTGCAGAGAAATGTAAAATATAGCAAAGCTGTTTTTATTTTCTTCCCTTTCTGTGTTTTCCTGACAGTGCTGTAGTCCCATGGGTACTGGCTCACACCAGACTTTTTCTTTAGCTGTTATTTAATGATATTGGACATTTCTGCTTTGAAGTTATATTTCTCTGTTTGTCACAGCTTGGTATTGATGACACCCTCCTAGCTGCTAAGAAAATCCAAGATTATAAAAGAGACATTTGCTGAGTCGGGGGATAGCAGAGTGCCAGATCCTCTTCTGTATTTGAAAGATGACTCAGTAGTGGAGTCTCATGAAATTTCTGTATAGCGAGAGAGAGAGAAAGAGAGAGAGAGAGAGAGAGAGAGAGAGAGAGAATGATTCTGTGGTGCAGGGTAGAGGATAAAAGATGTTTAAAGAGGCTTCATGTCACAGCTTTTGAATTAGTGGGTCTTAAATAACATGTATCTTAAAAGAGATAACTGGGGCAGATCTAAATCTCCCTTGTGTTCTTTGTTTATATAAGTTTCTTTTCCCTGTGTTGTGGGCAAATATCTGGCAGGAATCAAGTACAGAGGGCTTTATTTGGGCTCACAGTCTAGGAAAGGTACTGTCTGTCATGGTGGGAATAACATGACAGCAGGTGTATGAATCAACCTTTCACTTTGCAGTCAGTCAAGAAACAGAGCAAGCAGACATGGGATGAACAATCAGACCTCAGGGGCCGCTGCAGTGACCCACTCCCTACAGCAGGGGTTTCATAACCCTCCCAAACTACACCTTCACTTGGGAGCCAAGTATTCAAACACATTAGCCTCTAAGGACAGTCACACTCAAACCACCATGGTCAGTGCTTAGTTTCTCTTTGCTACCAGAGCAAATGGCCACACAGGGATCACTTAGAACATCAGAGATTTATTTGTGTTACTTTTGGAGGTCAACAATCAAGGCCAACAATCAAATAAAGGGATGGCAGAGCCATACTCCCTGTGGATACTCTAGAAAGGAATCCTTCCCGTTTGTCCAGTTTCTGGCAGCTCTGATGTTGCTGGCTTCTTGTGATGACATCACCACAGTCCACCTTCATCCCTGCATCACTTTCTCCTCTGTGTCTCTCCTTTTGTCTCTGTTTGATAAAGACATTGGATTCAGGGCTTAGCTTGGCATAACAGGATGATGTCATCATGAATTTTCTAACCAATTTTATCTGCACAGATCCTTGTTCCAAATAAAAAGACCCCAGGGATAGATTTATAAGTAGACATGGCTTTGTGGATCTAAAACATTGGCCCACTGAAGTCTTTAATTTACTAAAAGTCTACTTACTATCTAATATTTGTTCATGAGAGATAATTTATCATTATTTCATTATCAAAGACCCCAGGGATGGATTTGTAGGTAGACATAGCTTTGTGGATCTAAAACATCAATCCGCTAGAATCTTTAATTTACTACAAGTCTACTATCTGATATTTGTTCATGAGAGATAATTTATGACTCATTATTAACTAGATTGAAAATATTTTTAGAGAATACCTAAACACATGATCATGATGGAAATCAGCTTTCTTTCCTCTCTCTCGTCTACATGGGTGTGGAATGCCACTTATCTTCTTCCATACAACGAACATACATTGGAGATTACCTACTCTGAAACACACAAGCAGACATTGGTAGTATAACGCTTATCTATTCCCACATATACATCTACCAACATGGCTGCCCATGTGTATCTCCTCCTGCACGGCTAACTTAGGCCTCCCCAAAGATATGGATTTGGGGGGCATGCCTGTTGGATCCAGCATACTGCTACCCAGAGATGAACAATACTTCCTCAGAATCATTCTCTGCATCACTTGCATCTTAAATACGGTAACTTATTTGATCTTTTCCTTTGGAATCCAAGAAGTCTATGCAGATGTAGTCAAGGTCATAAAGCTGAAAAACCCCTACACCCCAGGCTCTCCTGCAATTATGGGCAAATTGAGACCAGGACTTTGATTTCCCCAGAACCTAATGAGGCTGTAGGTGAAAGATCTAGCAAGACCATATCTGCAGCCCTGAAGAATTCACGTTCTCTGAGATGGCTTTTGCCTACCATGTGTGAACTTAATAATGTTCCTATCGAGCTTATAAGATGCTTGGTGGCTTCTGGCCCAGGTAAGCCAGTGCCCTGACCTGTTCTTGTGACTCGCAGCACCCTGGTTTAACTGTTTGACCTATGGTTTCAGGTATCCAATGCGCTCAAGAAAACAGCTAATCGCAGCCGTTTTCCACTGTAAAAATGAAAGCCATGGTCTCTTATCTTGCTACATCTTCCAGTGGAAACAAGAAGTTGTCTTAGACATTTTAATATCCACAACTGAAGCAAATAAATGTGGGAAGGAATATAGGAATTTCTGCATGGTTGATCTTGACATAAGCATCTAGCAAATTTAGTGAGTCACAGTGGCTGGCATACAGATGAGCAGATATTAGGTAGATAATGTCTTCTCCAATTTATCTTCCTCACCAATGTAAGCAATAGTTTTAATTTTCTTCAGTCCTTCATACATATTTTTTATTTGCTGTTCTCTATTAATAAAACAATTTAAAAGGAGAGCAAATTAGGCAAAAATTCAAAAAAACTTCTAAAGAGATCAGACTTCCTGGTCAGCTGTGTAAATTGCATGTTTTGATTTTAGTTGATGCTGGTGAAGAAGACTGGCAATAACTTGTGTGTTGAGAGATGCTCATGCTAGGCAGGTGCATCTTTTAAGCAAATATCAGTGACTCAAGCCATGCCACAGACCCAACAGTCTGGACTTTGCAGGAAGCATGGGGTGCTGGCAGGACCCTTGGACCTCTGGCTGTGTTTTTCTTGATATCCAACCTCAGCCTTGTAATAACTGCCCAGTTTTTTCAATTGTACCTCTAAAGGAAATTCACCAGGAAGCAAATAGTGCAGGTGGGCTTTTTTGTTTGTTTGTTTTTGTTTTTTAAGGAACAGGCTTTCTTTACATCACTTCTGTAAGATTTTATAAATTCACAAATATTCCCCTGGACTAACACAGAAGTTTCCAGAGACACAGGTGCAGGGTAGATACCAACTTCTACAGAGGACACGTGAACCACCATTATTGTCTTTATTTTCTTAATTTCCAAAGCTACTCTTAACCAAGAAGCTGTTTGCAAGGGATAGCTGCTGGGAGAGAGAATATCAGTTTTCTCTGAGAATGACCCTGTGTATCTTAACCACATTCCAGGGCAGATTTCATGCTCAGGAGTAGTTGGCCAACACAAAATCAAAACACACACTCTCTCTCTCTCTCTCTCTCTCTCTCTCTCTCTCTCTCGTTGTTATGGTTTGGTGTTGTCTTTTTTTTTTTAATGATACAGAAGGAACTTAAGGATGGCTGAGTAGGGAAGTGGGAGGATCTGTGAGGACTTAGGGGAGGGGAAGAATATTGTCAAAACATATTGTATGAAAACTTTAAAAACAACATGCACTGTGGAGCGACACCGTTGCCTAATATTTATTGCAGGCTCTTGTGGAGTCAGTAGCAATGGAACAGTGTTAACTGAACTGATGAACAAAGGTAACACTTTGGTCTTCATGGAGCATAGAGTCCAGATGGGGAACAGATGTTAAGCAAGCACACCATAACTATGTAAATATGAAACTTTACATAGTATATGTAAATATAAGGTAAAAATGAAACTGTATTCGACCTTGCTATGAAGAAAAGGTCTCAGAATGACATATGACAGAAAGTTATAGGCAAAACAGTGATATACTTGTCTGGTAGAGGAGAGAATGGGGATGGGGCAGAGATGGAGTATGGGATGCAAGCTCAAGACCAAGCCAAGCAATTCATTCATTGACGCTTGGGAAGTAGAGAGCTGAGGGGTCTAAGCAGAAGAGCAATGTGATCAGATATGTGTTTGGTGTTCCCAGGCCACTAGAGAACAGTGGGTGCTAGGGACAGAACAGAGGGTTATACCACTGAGTTTATTTCATATGCCTGCCAGCTAATCCCAGAACCAAGCACACTGCTGACACTTCAGCAAGATCCTGGTGATCTTTCTTTCTGTCTTAATTTCCCACCTCAGGAGTCACTTTGTACCGGGGTGTCACTCATTGTAGATTCATTGCCTAGCATGTGGAGGACACTGGTTCACTGAAAACACACAAACTGCTGGAGGCCAGCCCCAGCATCCAGGTACTGAGGCAGGCAGCTAGGGGAAGGGTTGAGAGGATGTGGGAGGGGGGTATGGATTCAGTACTCCAAAGCTGGCCTAAGCTGCTTACCTTTGGCAATTTCTACCTTCTTTAACTCTTTGCTATTCTGTGAATAAAAGCCACTGACTTCTGGCAATTTAACTTCTGCTGATAGCAGCATGGAATTAAGAAAAAAAGGCTTAGTTGCCTGGGCTCTTTTCTCTCTGGCTAAAGGGCCCCTTGCTGGCCAGGTGAGAGGCTTGGAGTTCTTTAACTCTTCATGAGCCAGAGAGAAAAAAAAGGAAGAAAGAAGAAAGTCAGGCATATGCAAGCGCGCACGCGCGCACACACACACACACACACACACTCACACACACACAGGCCAAGCCCCACCATCTGTTTCATCAATTTCACAAGTATACATGCATACCTATGTACATACATATATACCTACATATATATGTATGTACAGACATTTAGACAGTCATATATACATATTGTACATATACAAACACACACACACACACACACACATTTGTTGGATAGATGGAGCAGAGCCCCAAAAGCAACACTTTATTTTTTCTGTCTGGCAATTTATACCTTCTAGTTCAATGTTCTTTATGAAATTACCTCACAGATAAAATGTTACATGAAAAGGGAGTTACAGAAGGGTGTTGATAGCATCAAAGCAGTGTTTCATTCTATAAGCTCATTATGAGTTCAAAGCAACAGTTTCACATGGCCTTGCTTTATCATAGTGCACACCTGTGGCCTCGTCCTTGGACCTGACCTAGAATGAATGTTTTTCGTTGATCACAAATTTGTCCCAAGCCTATTTCTCTTCTTAGTACAACATATGAAAGTGCATTGTATTCCTTATTATGCAGCCTTTACTTACTATTCTATGAGGAGGGAGCACATTCTATTCTTGATTCTTTTTACATCTTTCTGTCAAAACAATTAAAACCATCTCCTTAAGCTTCCTTCCTAAAATTATTTTAATCAAATCAGGAGTGCTATAAAGTCATTAATTCATCTAAGCAGCATTAATTCATGAAAGTTCATCTTCATGTTGATCTGTAGGATATTTGCCCAGTAGGGTGGGCTGATGTCCAAGAATCATTAGGTGATGTAATAGTGGCAGGAAAGGCATATCAGAAGTGAGAAGCAATCCTGTGACCAAGTCTCTGGGGCTGTGCCTCTCCAGAGTACACCCATCACAGTCATGCAAAATGGTGGGCCATCTCCAGGAAATTCATTTGCTTGCCACAGACTTTCCTAGATGGCTTCTGTCAACAAACAGATTAAGAACAGGCTTGGTGGCTCACTCCTGTCATTCCAGCCTGAGGCAGAAGGATTGCCATGAATTTGAGGCCACTGGACTGCATAGTGAGGTGCAGACCACCCTGAGCTACCGGGTGAGACCCAGTCATAAACCAAACCAAACAAAACCAAAAACCAACCAACCAACCAACCAACAAATAACTAAAACTTACAAAGAAAGAAAAGAAAAAGGATGAACCCTTTAAGATTCTTCACACACAAGACTAAGCAAAAAAGCCTTTTAAATAAAACTTTTGCAATATGAATATTTAATAGAATCGAAACAAGTTCACAAATGAAAATTACTACTTTATTAGTGTATATATATATATACATATACATATATGTATATATATATACACACACACACACACTAATAATATATATATAGTAAAATCTAAGCTTGTTGCTGTGCTTGTGGAATAAATCTTCTTCTGGTAATTGCCATTGTTTGCTTTTATAAATGAGCTCTTTTTAAAAAAACCTTTAATTTGGAATTTCGGTGTTCCACATTTTGCTCTCAAAACAGCTGCTCCTGTTCTCTCCCCCCTCCTTCCCCATTCCTCCTCAACAGCCCAGAGGTAGCAGATATTACCAAACCCGTATACAGAGGTGTGGTTGGAGTAGACCCCACCTCTCAGTTCTTGTATGCTTCCTTCTCACCGGCTCTACTGATCACATGGCTGTCTTCTCTTCTATGCAACCACATCCCTAACAGCCTACTCTACAGTGGCCTGGCTTCTCTGTGGGTAAGACATTTACTGTCTGCACCCATTATTTCAAGCCCTCATTTGATATGTATAATCTAACAAGACTGAGGTTCTTTGAGGAGCTTGTATGATGGAGTCTTTATGATCTATGTTTGTAGCATGTAATCTAACATGTCATGGTCTGCATTCAACAGATACAGCACTGAAGTAAAGTTCACACAAAGCCCACATCACAAACTTCACAGCAACATGGAAAAGTGATGGACACACTGTACACCTCTCTCTCTCTCTCTCTCTCTCTCTCTCTCTCTCTCTCTCTCTCCTGAAGTTGTAGGAACCCACATACCACAGGGAAGTAAAATTAAAAAAAAAATTACAAATGTAAGTTCTGAACTGGGAATGGTATCATGTGCTTATTACCCTAGCTCTTGGGGGACTTGGCAGGAGGCTGACAAGGTGAGGCTAACCTTGGCTAAATAACAAAACGTCTCAGAGGAAACCAAATACAGAATTATTTTTAAATATTGCTAATATTATTAGTAATGACGTTAAGCAAGGAAGACGTTTGAGAAGACAATCTGTAAGTTGAACACTCAACACAGAAACTATGACAGTTTAGAAAAAGAAATTATGTAAATATTGTCTACTTAAAATATTTTTATAATAGAATATTTTAATTAATATGAGTTAGTTGACAGAATATACATACCTACATATAAAATATTTTAATTAATATGACTTAGTTGACAGAATGTACATATCTACATAGGTGGTAATTTGAGATGCTTGAACATATGCATTTATATGGAAAGAGAGTTAAGTAACTTACCTCCTATGCAGTGATAGATTTGAGTCTTAGTTGTTCTGAGACACATAGTTATGGACTATAGCCACTCAAATACAAATGTCAGGCCTTATTCATCCTGTTTAACTGAAAATTTAACTACTCCTAACTACTCCTGAGCCCCCCTTTGCACCACAGCCTTCAGGCAACCCTGGGTATGTGTGTGACAATTCTCCTAGACTCCATGTGTAAGAGCCTGGAACACTAGCTGTGGTGGCTTGAAAGAGAAATGCCACCCATATGCTTGAACAGTTGGTGGCACTGTTTGGGGGGAGGTTAATGAACCTTTAGGTAGTAGAGTCTTGCTGGAAGAAGTATGTCACTGGGGTAGACTTTGAGGTTTTATAGTTTAGCTTCTCCTCCTCCTCTTCCTTTCCTCCTCCTCCCCTCCCTCCTCCTCTTCCTCCTCCTTCCCTCTCCTTCCCTCCCCTTCTCCCCTCCTCCTCCCCCTCCTCCTCTTCCTCCCTTCCTCTTCCTCCTCCTCTCCTCTTCCTTTCCTCTCCTTCCTATCCCTTCCTCCTCCTCCTCTTCCTCCCCCTCTTCTTCCTCCCCCTCCTCTTCCTCCCTTCCTCTTCCTCCTCCTCTCCTCTTCCTTCCCTTCTCCCCTCCTTCTCCCCCTCCTCTTTCTCCCCCTCCTCTTCCTCCCCTCCTCTTCCTCCTCCTCTCCTCTTCCTTCCCTTCTTCCCTCCTCCCCCTCCTTTCCTCCTCCTCCCCTTCTCCTTCGCTCTTCCTCCCCTTCTCTCCTCTCCCTCCTCTTTCCTTCCCCCTCTCCTTCTTCCTCATCCTCCTCTTCCTCCTCTTCTTCCTCCCCCCCCCCCTTCCTGCCTCAGAAAGCCTACTCTCCTATCATTAGACTTTCTCTGGTTGGTGTCATGCCCTTTCTGCCATGATAGACTCTTATCATTGTGGAACCATAAGACAAAATAAGTCATGTCTTCCTTTGCTTTTGACAGGATACCAGGACAATAGTAAAGTATCTAACATGCTTATCTCTGTGCCTCTCTGAGGCACTATCCAGCTTATTTTACTTTGCTTAATGTTTTACTGGTTCATCCACATTACTGTAAATTAAAAGATATCCATTTTTATGGCTGAGTAGTAGTCCATGGTGTACATATAGACCAGGTTCCAAAGCCTCTACCTTCCTAAGTGGCATTGTGCAGTAAACAACACAATTTTCTCTGTAAATATATGCATGCGTACATAAACATGTACCACCAAATGTACTAATGCATTGCTTTGAAAAGATGCTATTAATTATCAGTGTAAAGAGAACAGGTACAGTGTAATCTTGGTTTTTTAGAGGAAAAAACAGCACATATTTCTGTTTTTTTGTTTTTTTTGTTTTTTGTTTTTTTTCAAGACAGGGTTTCTCTGTAGCCCTGGCTGTCCTGGAACTCACTCTGTAGACCAGGCTGGCCTTGAACTCAGAAATCCGCCTGCCTCTGCCTCCCTAGTGCTGGGATTAAAGTTGTGCACCACCACTGCCCAGCTACAGCACATATTTCAAGCATTTAAATTCTGTGATGGTTAATTTAGATTGTCAACCTGACTAGATTTAGAAATGTCCAGGGCATACTGAGGCACGCCTTCAGTTATCTGTGAGGATGTTTCCAGAGAAGGTAAACCAGGGAAGACTCACTCAGTTTGGAAGGCACCATCTTATTATCTGCGATCCCAGACTGAATAAAAAAGGGGAAAGGAGAGCTGCCTGGACACCAGCATCTGTTTCTCTGCTTCCTGACTGTTTGGATGTGACTATCGCTCACTGAAGCTCAGCTCAGTGGCCAAGAGCCCCTCCTGCTACTGTTATTCCCGTCAAACCGTAAGTCAGAATAAGCCCTGTTTCCTTAAACTGACTTTGACACAGCATTGAGAAAACGAAGTAATAGAAACAACTTTCACATGGGAAGGGAAACTGGTGGTGTGTTGCTCTATACACTTGTCTAAATAAAAGTGCTCTAGGGTTTATAGGCAGTTGGTAGTGGATGCAGGAGAGAGGAGCTTTTACTCCATTGTTAGCAACTGGTAAGGTGTCTTTCCTCCTACAAACCTTGCACCTGTAAGCAACCCTCAGGAAACTCACTACACAAACGTAGACACACACACACACACACACACACACACACACACACTATGAAAATAGAAGAGGACCTGACTAGTAAGGGAGACAAGCAAGTACCCACTATAGGGCTGAACATGGTCGTATACATTATATACATGTGTGAAAATGTCTCAATGAAACCCATTTTTATGTATCATTAGTATATGCTAATAAAAACACTGAAAATATTCTAGTAATTAAAACTCTTGCCAGTGAAGTCAGCTTCCTTAGGGCATAAAGAGACTTGGTTTGCTCACAGATTTACATAAATGGACCGAGTAACAGGGTCAGTAGTATTGTCAAAGCCTGTCTATGTTGAGAACTGAGCGGGAGAAGGCAGTTGCATGAAGGCTCTATGGTAATAAGAAATTTTTATTACAAACCCCATTTATGCTGAAATCCACAGTTTTCTTATAGGTCAACACCGGTGGGGAATGGCGCGCGGTAATAGAAAATGCCTGGATTCCCCGCAGACATCTTCAGTCTTTTTCATTCTGGAGGTTGCCTCTGCAGGGAAATTATACCTTTCTCTTCCTCCACTTTGGATCAGCTGTGAACAAGATTTCAGAAAATAGCAGGAAGGGGTCATCTGTGGGCTGGTCCTGGGTGGTTCCCGGGGGAATGGGTGTGGCTTACTCCATGGAAAGCCTTATGTGTGAGGAAATTGCTTTCCCTGCTGGGTAGTTTTGTGACACGAAGATAAATATGGTTTACATATTTATCCATATGAGCAGCCTATAGAGCAGTTGTGGAGATTTAAGCTAAGATAAAGCACTGCTCCGAATGAGCTGGGGTAGTCTCCAGCACATGATGGGTAGAGAGGACAAAGATTGTTATTTTATGGCTGGATCTTTCTTGGTTACTCTCCTTGTGTCTTTCTTCTCCTCAGGGATAGGATGCCTGCAGGCTATTTGTCTTTTGAAATATTCGATGATGAAAATGAGATATGTAACATGTGTGTCAACACATCTTCTCTGTTTACCTGGTATGGCGCGGCATGGATCTCCTCCGGTTTGGGCTTTAATGTCTTGTAAATCGGGTACTCTGATTTTACTGATCATAAAGAGAGCCATATTTACTTATTGGCATCGATTTAGAGCCTTTTCTGTAAACTAAGATCCTGTCAGAGGTTGGATGGTTCTCACTTGAGATGATATCTCACAAGGGACACTTGTGACACTCGGCCTGATAAGCAGTGTAGACCACGCCTAGTTCACTATTTATGGATCTAGGTGGGTTTTTTTGTTGTTGTTTTTGTTTTTTGTTTTTTGATCTCCAGAGACTCCAGTGAGGGATGACAGACTTTCAGAAAGCTGTTACAGATTTAGCACACACAGCTGCGCTAGTTTGCACCTGTGAAATCACCATGGTAATTCCACAGCCCTGTGCATTATATCCAGAACCTGGAAAGGAAGTCTACCAGATCAGGGGATGGCCAGGCAGGACACAAGGCCACACCTTCACCCTTATGTCAAGATATGAGGGAGGAAAATGCTACCTAAGTTACAGGACAGTAAATATGAGAATGTTTCTGTTCTTTTTGTTAAAGATGTTTGCAGTTTCATTTAACCTGTACTATGTAAAAATTTACTCGGTCATGATTCAACTTGATTGTCAGCTTAATCGTCAAAGTGTACCTCTGGTGTTTATGATGGTGTTTTGAGAGAGAATTAACTAAAGAAGGAGACCCTCCTGAATGTGGGCAAAACATCCCACAGATTGGGACACCCAGACAGAATGCTGATACAGAAACAGGTGGACACTGTTCTCCTAGACAGAAGAGCAGGCTCGGATGTGTGATCTTCTCTGTCCAGGCTCGCAGCTGGGGGAGAGATGAGGCCAAAGCATTTCTTCCTCCACATAGTTTAAAGGAGCATTCTGATACATTTTCGGGGCTTGAAGAAATCAGGCTCTGGCCATTGTCTATCCTCTGGGGGCACGTTATTTATTGCAGAGGCTGCCTATATGACAGTTCTGAGACAGGCACCTGGAGTTTTTAAATGCTTGCTATAAAGCACATTATCAATGTTATTTTGTATCTGCTTAGGGCCTGGCAGCTGTCATGTAAGCTGAGCCACTCATGGAGACTCTGAAGATTAAGGAATTTGTATAAGCTCATACAAGCGGCTACTGTGGAGAATTCTAGAAGTTTTCTTTTCAAGCTATCTCGGAGCATACAGGATATAGGGAGCCAGGCTTGCAGGGTTCAGATGACTGTCCTGGAATACCAGAGGGATTGCTTCAAATTTAATGTTCCAATTGCTGACTGTGATCTCGGGGAGGGGGGAATGGTGCTGCAATCTATGAAAGCCACAGTGTGCAGGGGTGGTATAGGGGCTGCACTGTGACCAAGACATCCATGGGCCTAGAGAATCTGAGCCCTAGATTAGGAAGGAGAACGTTCTCTGCATCTCCCACAACTCTTGGCGTGTAACTCCTTAGTAACAAGTGTCCAAATGCTTTCTCCTAGTTTTTTGCATTTCTTCTTGCTGTTTATTATTTTTTTTAATGGTCTACTTAAGGGTTTCAATCCAATGTTCTTGAGCTGTGCTGCTATTCATAATATTGCATGAAATTTAGAAAATTTCAACCTTGTTCTGCATACTTTTCTCATCACCGGCTCTCAGTTTGAAGGTACGGTCCTTCATGGTGGGGGAGGGGGCCTGGGTGGAGTAGAGGGCATGGCGGTGGGAGTAGAAGGTTTCTGGCCACAAGGTATCTGCAAGCAGGAAGCAAAGAGAGGTGAATGCTGGTACTCAGCTCACTTCCTGCCTCTCAATCCTTTTTATTCAGTCTGGGACCCCATGTGAAGGTGCCACTCACATTTGGGTCCTCTCTTAACCTAGGTGTGGCTCCCATGTGATTCCAAGCCCAGTCATACTGACTATGCAGGTGAATCCACAATAAAGATCTTATTCACTTGTGGAAATTGAGTAAGCTGGGAGAAATATGGAGCTGTTTATATATGCACAGTGGGTCAGATTATTTTCTCTTTAAAAATGGAAATGTGGAAAACATCATTTGGGAGAGAGAAAAAGAGGAAAATGATCAAGTGTCCCTCTGTATTTTTGGAGTGTTTGTCCCCTCAGAGGGAGAGAAGGGAGTGCTGCCTTCCTTTCAGGTTATTTAAGAATGCAGGACCAGAGCTTGCATGGCTGAAATTATTTCCCTCCCCAATGCCACTCATAAGCCTTCCCTACACACTTCATAACATAAAGACCTGAGCTGGGACAGGAGCTTCCCTTACAAGGATCACCAGAGAGAGTGTCAGCAATGCATATGAAAGATACTACAGTGTTCTCTGGGGCTCCTCCTCCTCCCATGATCCCAACAGGGGATGAGAGTGAAGAGGAATGTGATAATTACATTTTCCTAAAATGATGTAACTTCTACTTTCTAACTATTACACATAAAAGCAGATGTGGTAAGAACCTGCTGAGCCAAACCCACATTTGCGTCCGTTAGGTGATTGATCTCAGTACTCCCAATCCACTTTGGTTTTATATTTTTTTATATCTTTAATACAAACCTTTAATATAATATTCATTATTAACACTAATCATTGATATATTATTAATATCAATTTTATTATTAATAGTTAATATAATATTTAACATAATATGAGCCTTTAATATAAACCTTTTAATATAAAACTCTCTACAAGCAAGAATCCAGGACCAAGTTTGTAGGTTGCATGTATATGGCCATGAAGCTCTGTCTGGGACCATGAGTAACTCTTCCTTTCACACATTCAGACCCTATCTGTCCTTCGTCCCTTCCTCTGTGCTCATTTGTAGTAGAAGATGTATTTCTTATTTATGCAGGGGGGGGGTCACTTCTTCTACCACGTGATTGCCTCTGTCAGCTGCTAAGTGTATGAACACAGAGCACAGACAGTTCCTCAGTGGGCTGGGCTGTGTGTGGAGAATTTTGGCACTGTGGAATGGTTCTAACGCACCTCCCTGCCCTTGGGTCTGCTTTCAGTACCTCATGTTTACACTCAACTTGAAATCTCATGTTTAGCAATGCCTGGGTTTGAAATGGACTATGAGCCATGAATACAAGACTGGGATTATTCTCACAGCATGGTAACACAGGCTTCAACTTTCCAGGTGCCTTGCTGAGCTACCATTTAATGTTATTTAGTGACCTTGTGATTTTATTCCATCATGTAGAGAACCATTAAATTGAAAAAATGGACCATGCTTTCAATTAGACACCATATACCCAACATGTACCTCATGTACCTCAACAACTGAACAGATGAGAAAATGCTATAAAATATTTTATGATGAATTTATTTCACCATTCTATACCTTAATAAGATTATAAATGTGACTGGGAGTAACTAATTCATGACACTAGAAAAGCATTCTACTATTATTATATATTATATTATAGATATAATATATAATATATATTAAATGCTGAAAATTTTAATTTGTTTACTAAACACATTCACTAAACTAAATTTAAAATTTTAAATTTGCTTACTAAATTAAAGATACTGGATTTGTTACTTTTCTGTTGCTGTGATCAAATAGCATGACCAAAAGCAACTTATAGGGGAAGAGTTTATTTTGGTTTATGTTTCTAGAGGGCTAAATGTTCAGAATGATAGGGAATGGTGGCAGAAACCTGCCCCCCAGGGATGTACTTCCTCCAACAAGGCAGGACCTTCTCAAGGAGACCTCCATAATCTCCCCAAACAGCAGCACTAAATAAGGGCCAAGTGTCAAGTACACAAGCCCTTATTATGGGGGATATTTCTTACTCAAATCACTACAAATACCAAATTATATGGCATCTTAGTTACTATTAATGTGGTCAAACACCATGACCAAAAGCAACTTGGAGATGGGGGAGGGATTATCATTATCATTCAGTTTATCACTGAAAGAAGTTAGAGCAGGAAGTCAAGCAGGGCAGGAATCTGGAGACAGGAGCTGATGCAGAAGCCACGGAGGATGATGCATAATGGCTTGCTCCCCTGACTTGTTCAGCCTTCTTACAGAGCCCAGGGATGGCACCACCACAATGAATGGGCTGAACCCTTCCACATCAATCACTAATTAAGAAGATGACATACAGGCTTGCCTACAGTCCAACCTTATGGAGGCATTTTCTCAATTGGGGTTCTCTCCTCTCAGATGACTGTAGGCTGTATCAAACTGACATAAAATTAGCCGGCACATATGGGAAGATACTGAGGTGAATGCACCTTTGTTTAGGTATAACTAAGTGTGTAACAATGAACAAAACCACTAGACATAAAGCCTTATCACTGAAGAAGAATGTGCAATGTTATTAAGATATGGTCTTAGCCTCTGCTTTCTCCCTGGAGTGTGTAGGCAAGTTGGAAAGGGCTCACAATTCAACTTCCAGGGATCACTTTTCCGTATTCTCACCAATCCAGGGCAGGAGGAGACAGCTGACTTGTCTCTAGAATCGTAAAGTACTTTTTACTGGGATGCATTTCTAGATAGTTAGAAAGACTTCAGATGTGCCTACTAACTTCTGTTAGTAGCTGTCAATAGCAGATCAAGGTGACACATTGCTGTGCAAGCCCTTAGCCCTGCCTCAGAGTGTGCTTCAAGATTTTATTTCTCCTCAGATTTTATTTCTCCACATGACTTTTGAAAACATTCTTTTCTTCATCTTATTTCATTATTTGACTTGGGACTCAGTATTGTCACTCATAATACTGATCCTGAGCTTTGGAGACAGAAATCTAATAGATTCTGAACATTTGTACTTTGCAGGTAAAACAAAGACAGTCCAACAGGCCAAAGCCAGAATGAACTTGAGGTTGTGTTGACACATCATGGTAGGCTTTCACCTACTGCTGTGGTTACAAATATAGATGGTGAGTGTCTGTTCCTATCCCCAAATTCACCCTCTGGTCCAGTATTTGACATGGGGTTGGGCACATAATCCAGGAATTTGGATGTTATTTGCTGATTTCTGAGTCTTCAACTTTGTTTCCTGTTTGTTTTAGTACAGGGCACAGTCAAGAGTATCAGGATCCCTATCTCTGAAAGAAGTAATTGTAATTACCATTATAGCATAATGATTACTACTAGCATAACTATTTCAGATGATGAAAACATTTGAGGTAACGAACAGTGAAGAATGTGGATCTGGAAGATCAGTCTCCCCTCCGTTCCAGGAGTGAGAAGCATGAGAGGTTCCAGACTTCAGCCAGATTTGTTAAAAATCAATGAATGATACAATTGTCAGAAAACAAAAAAAATTTAAGGTTAATTTATTTAATGTATTTAATTGAAAATTAAAAATGAAGAGTTTCCATAAGCTTTTTATAATCATGCTACAAAAGTTAAATTGGGAGTGGGGAGTTGTTACTGATTCGTTTTGTGAGAGAGAGTGCTTTTGCATAGCCCAGGCTGGCCTCAAGTTTGTGGTATTCCCCCTGCCTCTGCCTTTGAAGTACTGGAATTACAAGCATGAGACACTCCACCCAGCCAAAATTGTGTTCTTTTGTGTTGGTTGGTTGGTTGACTTTTGAGAATGAGTGTCATGTAACCCAGGCTTTCTTCAAACTTGCTGGGTAGTAGAGGACAGTCCACCACCTCATAAATGAGAGTACAGGATGTACTGATATATTTAGCTCCAAATTTCTGCATTTTAAGCAGAGAATTAACATATCTTATGCATTAGATTAGGCTTCAGATACCATTTGCAAAAGGAACTGGTCCTTGTATACAGAGACTTGGACAATGGATTTGAAATGATCCTCCCTGTAGGCATGCTGGTCTTGACTGTTCTCTACTTTCACTATTAAACAATTTGTTACATGTCTGGTACATATAGGCACATAATAAATTCTAATTAAATGGATCATGATGCCAAAGACTGAAAATAAAAATCTGTGCAAAAACCATCTCCCCACCTTTGTACAAGAAGTGCTATTTGAGCAAGTAATGGGTTTACAATGAAGTCGGTGACATCCTACCAAGTCAGTCTGGTTTGTTGTATTTTGACATTAGAAAATTCTCTGATTCAGCTTGGCAGTGTTTCTCCATTTTCAATGTTCCAGTGACTGACAGTTTCTATTTATAACTGGTTTTATCTCCCCACAAAAGCAATACAATGTTCTCAGAGAAAAGGTTATCAAAGGTGTACAACTGTGCGTTACTACAGTGTCTCTGACTCCTATTATCAATTAGAACAGGCATGAATGAAATGTCTAATTCAAAATCAGGATCCTGTGGGGAACTAAAGAAAGACTCCTAAGCTATCCAAATTCTAAAAAGGAGTAACTCAGGGCAGGAAGAATCCATCCATCCAATTTTACAAAGGGTATGTGTAGTCTGACTCTTTTTTCTTTTCTTCTTTCTTTCTTTCTTTCTTTTTTTTTTTTTTTTGAGATAGGGTTTCATATATCTCAGGCTGGCTCAATATATAGCTTGAGATGACTTCGGACATTGATCCTCCTGTCCAGACCTCCTGAATTCTGAGCTTGCATGTGTGTATCACCACAGTCCATTTATCTAGTGTTGAAGATCCAACCCCGGGCACTGTACATACTAGGTAAGTATGCCACCAGCTGAGCTACACCCCCAGTCCCATAATTAAAGAAAATAGATTATATATTTATATTCTCTGGCAACTTTTCCTCAAAATTTTTATTTGTGTACAGTAATACCTTGCTGTTCTTCAGACATAGTGGAATACTTTGTGGATAAATATGGCAGATTTCCTTAAAATTTTAAAGTTATCATAGTATTCTGAAGAGGAATGATTAGGGCAGGAGTGGGTTTCTAGTTGTTGTGTTATGAAACATTCCTTCTAGGGGAGGAGAGAAGTTCACAAGTCTTAGGAAGCAAATGAAACATATAAGGCCCAGGAAGTAAACCAATCTTACAAGGCTGACAAAGCTTCTGGAACTTAAAAGATTTATAAGGCCCCTTCTTGGGGTTATAGAAGCAGTAACAATTGTTGGGCAGAGCATAGTTGAGCAGTCAACTGCCTAAAAATTGTTCACCAGGCTTGAGGGATGTAATTTTCCTGACTGGTCTCTGCTGGGGTAGGCTTTTAGGTGGTGAGCTGCCTTTGAGTCATCTGTGCTCCTGAATAATCAGCCATAATGAACTTACCATTTCAGTAAGCTAGACAGGTAAAATCATTTCTTTGGGTTCTCCTCAGGGATGAATAAGTATTTGTTCAAGCCTCTCCAGGAAATCTGTGGTGGTATAAATTTGAGTTAGAATGACCCCCCCCCAGCCCCCTAGACTCAACTGTTTGAATTCTTGGTCCCCAGCTGGTGGAACTGTTAGGGAAGAATTAAGAGATGTAGCTTTGTCAGTGGATGCTTGCCTCTGAGGGCTAACTCATGTTATCCCCAATGTGTTCTCTCTGCCTCTTGCTTGCCATTAGAGATGTAAGCTCTCAGTTCTTTCTGACACCACGCCTTCTCTCCCCCACTGTGGACTCTATCCCTCTGAAACTGTGAGCCCAACTAAACACTTTTATAAGTTGCTTTGGTCATGAAGTTTTATCACAGCAATAGAAAAGTAACTAAGACAAGGTCACACAGTTCCTCAGTAGACAGCTGCAGAGCTGACTTCCCTTTAGCCTGATAGAGGATTGTGACTTTTAAGTATGACTTCACCAGTTGCTTTGCCAAGGAGCAGATTGGTTTTGTTGGCAATTTGTGTCTATGCCAACTCAGATCCATCACCCTCACCTAGTATCTTCAATACTTTTCATCCTCTGCTTTGATTTAATCTGCTTGCAATAGCTCCTTTTCTCATAAAATGGTATACTCCTTTTATGAGGAAGTAATTTTCTGATTTCTGAGGTGCAGACCCTTGGCTGGGCCTCACAGTTTCTACAAGTGAAGAGTTAGCAAAGCAGGTTTCTCTGTCTTCTGGTTCCATTGTGAACAAGGCGTGTGCTCTTTAAAACAGTTTCTGTGTGGTTTCCAAGAAGGGCTGAGGTAAGTTGCAGAATTAAACTGGCATCAAATTTACACCAGAAGTTCTACAATGATGTTATTGTATTTTCTTCACAGTCTGTTTTCAATCTTTTAAAAGAAAGGTGTGAGAAATGCAGTTGGCCTGGGATCTGAGGCAGATGTTCCCACTGAGTTGCTTTCATCCGAGTTAACTGATTTCTTCAGGGCTTGGGACAGGGAGAGCATGTCAGGAATTTAGTGCACACGGTAAGTCGAATATGGAGGGGACACGGGCAAATGTTTTCACTGGACTAAACCTGGTGCATGGATGGCTTCATTTCTCTATGAGTTTCTTCAGTTAATCACGGAAAGAGAAATCAAAGGGGCAAAGAAAGAGAAGGGAGGATTCACTGGGCATTTGTCATTTTGCCTGTGAAAAAGGAATAGGAGGTGCCAAGCAGACTAACATCTGAGCCTACATGGAGCCAGAAATTTAAAATTACTCCCTCTGCCAAAAAAAAGCAATTACATAAAAGTTGGTTCAGATATATAGTTTCAAATCTGCATAATTTGGGGGAAAAAACCACCATAATTTTGGGAGCTAAGCACACATCAAATTGCAAATGATAAGAAATCTTAATGAAGGAAGCATACTGTTCACCAGGACCATGTTAAATGCAGTAGTTCTTACATTTTAGCTGATATGTATGTGTGTGTGTCTGTGTGTGTGTGTGTGTGTGTGTATGTGTGTGTGTGTGTAAAAGGCTTAATTACCTGGATCATGGATTCGTGTCCTCTGTGGTTATCTGTGCTTAGCTGAATTGCCATATATCTGGTAGACAGGGCAAGTCCTATCTTGAAGAATCAGTATGTCTCCTTGGCAGCAGAAATGTCAGAAAGTCTGAAAAAGAAAAAAATCTTATAATGCAGAAGACCATATTCACCATGGTTGGATCCCAGACATCTTGAGTGCTTATAGATGGTACTTAGACAAGAGTCTCTTTCCAAAATCCCTCAAATGCTCCTATAGTTAAGCAATGATTCATCCACTTTCTGCCACTAATTGCAGACCTCAGTTAACATGAACACCCTTGAACAGGCCTTGTTAATGCACTGTCCATTCTGCCAGGATGGACACATACTCCACAGGAGCCGGGTGCTATGGAGCTGGGTCTGCTCAGTCTGGGCTTTGGTCTGCTTTGCAGACATGATGACACTAGGCTTTATCACAGGGATTAAGACCTGTCACTTAAATGATGCTATACGCACATCCTCCATTACTCCAGTAATGACTCAACAGCTGCTGTTTGAAGCCATGGTGGTGGTCCATTGACTTAGTACAATATAGTAAAGAAGGCTTCCATCATGGGTCTCAGCTACATTAATTGCTGTGTTTAGAGGTCAGCTGTTGAGCCTTTAATCCCTCTTAATGGCAGTGATATTTAATTGAATAGAATTACGTTCAATTACTCTAAGTGTAGTAGGAAGTACTCATCTGCTTGTACCGCAGTAAATTTTAATTCTTAAGATTTCCTAAAATAGTCAAACTTCAAAGCATGTACCAGATTATTTTGTGGCTTCTTGTACCAACTAAAAATATCGTAAATAAAACACCCTGAGGTAGGGAACTGGTAGCAGTTTCTGAACTTTCTGTTTTCTTTCAGGAGCATTTATCTTTTCTTGTTTGTTTGTTTCCTTTTGTTTGGGAAATAGTCTCATGTAGCCCAGGCTGACCTAGGACAGCCTATGCAACTGAAGATGATCTTGTAAATCAACACACTGAGTAGCA
This sequence comes from Rhynchomys soricoides, assembly GCA_019843965.1. Classification (NCBI taxonomy): domain Eukaryota; kingdom Metazoa; phylum Chordata; class Mammalia; order Rodentia; family Muridae; genus Rhynchomys; species Rhynchomys soricoides. The sequence goes on along the minus strand of JADRCH010000118.1, from coordinate 2,866,235 downwards.
AAACAAGACCAAAAACGGTGGAAAATGAATAAAACAATTGTTCCTAAGAAGGTAAAAATATAAAACACAAGACTGTGGGCTTTGGTTGGCTAAGAAAACACCAAGAACAATGCATTTGGTCTTTTTAAAGTACAGACTCTGGGTGTCTGACTGCTGCTGTGTCAGCCTTGGCTTCACTGAGAAATGTTGTGGACAGCCCTGGGGCTGTTTGTATTCTGCTAATTCTGCCCTCCTGGGAGGGGCTTCGGACTAGAAGTTAGTTACATACTCATGTGAATTCTTGTGAACCAATCCCCTAATGAATAAAGGAGCCAATCACTTGGCGAGGAGGAGGGACTTCTGGGTCCGATAGGGGAAGAGAGGAAGAGGAGAGAAGGTGCTTTTGGAACAGGTACAGCATGTAGGTAAGATGTAGCTGCTAGAGTCTCCTGGTATCATGGCGGATCCACAAGGTTTCGACACCAGAGGAATCAGACTTTGATAAGGTTTACAAGATTAGGTTTTAGTTGTTTCGCCCAGCAATTGAGTTACTATTGTTTCTGAGCTAAGTTCAGGTTGCGTTTTCCTTCACATGGCGGCTCTTCTGGGTTCCAGAGAGAAAGGTACAGCGGCAAAGTGTGGGTTTGCCTGATGTGCACCACAGAGGCCATGGGGGTATTGAAGCATGGGGCTGGAGTGGTATCGACCCGCCAATGGGAACCTAGCAAGCTGGGTAGAAAGGTCGTGGAGCTCTGAATCAGAGCTCCACAAGATAAAAGCAGGTCGGCCATTGCTGCCCAGTACATGGCCAGCCTGCCAGGGATGAGAGAACCAGGGCGTACCGTGAGAACTTGCAATATTCCTTCTTTTTTTAATATTTCCCACAACAGAGAAATATGAGAAAAAGAGAAGGCAAGGCTCACTCAGTGCACCCTTGACATCCCGAGTCACATCCACAGAGCGGAACCAACCCTGTTTTGGTTGCTATTAACTAACTGGGGTTGTTATCTAAGCCAATCCTGGCCCCTTTCCACTCAATACCCTCTTTGGAGGTATATAAACTAGATATACAAATTGAATATTTACTGATAATAAATCACAAAGGAACTTATTATAAAACAGTTCTTCAGTATACTTGTAATTAATTTTATAATTTATTACTGAGGCAAGAAAATTTGTATACTATAATGAAATGAGCTTACAGGTTTGCCTAGCCCAGTACAACCCAAAGATGTACTGATTTGATACTTATAAACCAAGGAACAGTGGTAGGAAAATATGAGAAATTTATTTTCTGTGATTAAATCATTGCATCTCTGTAGGAGCAGGAGGCTTTGTATGCCTAGTACAACCTCTGGTCTTCATAACATGCTGTATTAAATGAGCCAAGTTGTTGCAGGAAGCATTGATTGGTGTTGCACGGTATGTTGGCCTGCAAAGTCCTCACATTGTGTGTTCAGAATCAAGGCAAACGTGAAGTAAGTCATCAGTGGGATTTTCACCTGTCTTATTTTGGTCATTGTGAATTTAGAAAGCTCTTTTTGCCAACATTCTCACCATCCCCACATTCAGCTCTATGATTCTAGATAGGGTGCCAGCTACACTTAAGATACTTCAACCTAAACCAAGGGAGACCAAAACTCTCCGCTGGGCTTTGACCAGATTCTGCCCCATGGATGAACTGCATAGGGAGTGGGGTCGTCCTGACTCAGTCAGATGCCCTAGCTTGTAGAGGAGCTAGAATGTAAAGGAGCCAAGAATGACTCAGAGCCTGTGAGACATCTGCCTTCTTAGAAGCTTGCCGTCTAGTTAGGTGCTGAAGTGTAACCAAGAACACAGCATTGAAGATGTGTAACCCCGCAGGGTTCTGGATCACAAACTGTCACTAATGCAGTGGGGTACCCTAGCTTTGAATATCACAAAGCCATCTTGTGAATCCGAGTTCAGGCTCCTGTGTCAGTGTGGTGTTTTATTCTCCCTCCCAAACCAGAGGCACCAGTCTGCAGGTGGGTGCAGGCCTGGACTTGACCCCCAGCCATGCAAACAAACAAGACAATGACCAGACAATCTCTGTTGGTTCCCAACGGTTCTACTTCTAACCCTGCAGCTCACTAGCTGTGCTGGCTAGAGTTTTGTTAACGTGACACAAGCTAGAGTCATTGAGGAAGAGGAAGCCTCAATTGAGAAAATGCACTCACGAATAGGCAAGCCTATGGGGCATTTTCTTTATTAATGATTGATGGGGAGGGGAGTTGCAGTTCATTGTGAGTGATGCCACTACTCTTGGGCAGGTGATTGCGTGTTTTATAGGAAAGCAGGCTGAGCAATTCATGAGGAACAAGCCAGTAAGCAATGTCCCTCTCTATGGCTTCTGGGTCAGTTTCTACCTGCTTGAGTTCCTGTCTTGATCTCCCTCAGCGATTTGACTACTACCTGGAATTGCAAACTGAAATAATCTCTTTTCTCCCTAGAATGTTTTTGGTCATGGTGTTTTATCACAGCAATAGAAACCTTAACTAAGACAGCTTAGCTACTGTCAAATCCAAATTCAGATTCTTTGCTTCTAAAATGGCCACATTCTGTGTATCACTAGCCCTAACTCCTCACCCAAACAATTTCATATAGTGAACAGTTCAGTAACTATCAACTGTGTGGACTATTACCTTCTCACCCCTAACTGCACTACAGGTGTCTTCAGTGCTGACATCAACTTTCATCATCTGCACTACAGGAAGATTGTACCATTTACTCTGTGTTGTGGCTACACTATAGTTGTAAATCACACAGGGTATTTGGGGAGGTGCCTGTCTTAGTTAGGGTTTTATTGCTGTGAACAGACACTATGACCAAGGCAACTCTTATAAAGACAACATTTAATTGGGGCTGGTTTACAGGTTCAGAGGTTCAGTCAATAATCATCAAGGTGGGAACATGGCAGCATCCAGGCAGGCATGGTGCAGGAGGAGCTTGAGAGTTCTACATTTTCATCTGGAGGCTGCTAGCAGAATACTAGCTTCCAGGCAGCTAGGATGAGGGACTTAAAGCCCACACCCACAGTGACACACCTACTCCAACAGGGCCACACCCTCTAATAGTGCCACTCCCTGGGCCAAGCATATGCAAACCATCACAGTGCCACAAGCAAACCTTCATTCCAGTTTTTTAAAGGTGAAACTCTGAGGCAATGGTGGTGTTTGCTAATCTCCCAGGGGCTGCCACTCCACTCCCTTCAGCTCCTGGCCTTCCCAGGCTTCTCTCCTTCCTCTCCATCCCAGACTCTGTTCCCACTCCCCCGAGACCTTTACCACCTTGACATTTCTCCACCCTCCTCCTGGGGCAGAAACTTCCCATCACCTATGACTACTTTATCAGGCCAGCCAGGTGGCTCAGGAGTGATAGGAACTCAGAATCTCCACTCAAGCTGGAGATTCTGAGTTCCATCTGTGGAGGAGTTAAAAATCTATATAAGTTTGGCATCTGTCCCTCTGTAATTTTATGGGTGGATAAATGTAAATCTTTTTGGACTGGAAACTGCTGAACTATCATTTTCTTTTATCCAGTTTAAATTAATTTTGAGTCTCTTTGTAGGTAGTGCTCAGCTAGAAACATCCTAGAATTAAAGCGGAAAGTGCCAAGTAAGGAAAGCTGTGGGCTTTACCCATACAGGGGCTGGCTTACCATTCACCACATATTCAAATCAAGTGTGTTTAGATAGGATTTGTACAAGAGTCACTTAACTCCAGCACTGCGGGAGATACTGAAATACTTGCATTATATATTAAAGAACAGTAATGCTTCTCAACAAAGCCCTAACAGACAGATTAAGAATGTTAAAATGTATATGGAATGAGAAATGACAAAGCTAGATAAATATTTGGGGATGTATGAATGAAGGGACAAGCTATAAAACATTACCCCTGCTGGTCTCAAAGCCATCTTTTGTGAGGTTTGTTGCTATTGTTGTTGTATTTTCCGAAATGAATCTGGGGCTCAGGAGCCCAGAGACTGTTGTGGCTGCTCTCTCTCTCTCTCTCTCTCTCTCTTTTTTTTTTTATTAAGATTTGATACATTTTTGTATGTGCATGTTTCTGTGTCTCTATGATGTATACAAGAGTGCAGTGAAAGGCCCAGAACAGAGCCATATCCACTTGAGCTAGAGTTACAGTTGGTTGTAAGCTGTCCTGTGCAGGTTCTGGGATCTGAACTCTCTCTCCTCTGCAGTCTCTTTTAGCTGCCGACCATCTCTCTAGCATCAAGACTGAGTTCTAGACTGAGATGTAGCTCACAATTGCATACGAATTAAAAATGATATTGTAGTTGTTTGACATGAGCCCAGGGCTCAATCTTTACAGCTTTATGACTAGGGCAAGCTCATCCTCCAGATTTTCTACTGGAAACAAGGGGAAGGGGGGTTTGTGGGGGTGTAACACCAGCACCAAGCCCGCAGCACTGCCAGGAGCACTTGGTTTTGTCGACATGAGAGATGTGAGAGAGAGGCTGTTCTTTGCAGTCTCACCAAGCCAGCTTGTTTTCATCTCTTATCACACAGGTTCAAATGCCTCCCTTCCAGCCTTCAGAGACTTGACCACTGTGCTTAGACTCCCTGTGGCCCTGACACTGCCTGTGTATCTATTTCCCACTGAGTTCTGAGTCACTTGGCCTCAGGGTCACTCCCACTCTATGGACCTGCTCTTTTACCCTATTCTGGGGAGTCTAGAGAGTAGTAGAAACTGGCCATGCCCACGTGGAGGGGGTGGGTGGGGAAGAGAATGGGGAGAGAGGGGGAAAGGAAGCAGAGAGACAAGAGAACTAGAGAGGGAGGAGGGGGCAAACAGTCCTTTTTAGGTCAGACCTACTTGGCTGTTGCCAGGTAACTGTGGGGTGGAGTTTAGACAGAATGCTAGCACCTATGATCACAACCGGCACACCTTAAAAGTCTCCAGGTCCTCTTCTCTGAAATGTGAATATCTCTCTAGATGTTACTCTTCTTGACCCTTTACTCTCTTACCACTTCTCTGGCTCTTTGATCTCTAATTTGGTCCCAGGATTTTTTGGCTCCATTTTCTTCTACTCTGTCATTCCACTTCATGGCCCAGGCCCTTTGCACATATTGTAGAGGTCACTGACCTTGCCCTGAGCTTTCAGAGGGTAACAACAGTTGTATTCGAAGAATTTACATTACTAGCAGGGGAAAAAAAAGGACCAAACCTATCAATGATAAACTATCAGGGTAATTTCCACTAATGACTCATGCTACAGCATGCTGTGCAGGGAATGGTGATACCTAAGAAAGAAGGATTCTGGGAAGTGAGACCAACAAATACAAAGGCTGCGAAGGGGAATCATTTGATGTGTCCTAGAAATAGAAACAAGAGATAAAGATCGGAGATAGGGAGGGAACAGTTTGAAGGAGGAATATGATCAGCTACAACGTGAGACCAGCCTGTGTCTATCTGGGGCTTCATTTTCACCTGCTCTCTGCTCCCACTGTTGCCCCTAAAGTGAAACCTGACTCTGTCACCCACATGCCAGTATTTCTTAACATGTCTACCACGCCATCCCTTGCGTCATTCTGTCCCACTCAGGGCTCTCATTATCTGTCACCAAAACACTCCAGAAACCCCCACACCCCCCCCTTTAGTCTTACTTTCTAAAGACTAATTGAATGCCCAACTAATCCAAAACGAAAAGTTGAATTATCTCACTATGTAAAATCTAATTCTCTACAGGACATAAAATCCAACTTCCCATCATGATAGTATGGTCCTTACAGTCTGCTGGTACTATCTGCCAGCAGCTTAAAGCAAGACACACCAGGATTCTCTCCATCCCTAAGGCCTTAGATAAGTCATCTCTAGTACTCTAATTTTTTTTCTGATAACTTCCATACAGTTGTAAACAGATTCAAAGATTGCTCACATTCTCTCTTCTCACTTTTTACTGTCAACATCACATGATCTACTCTTTATCACCCGCAAGGCTGTCACTTGTTTCTAGCCAACAGAACATGGTAAGGTCAAAGGGCTGCCTCTTCCACGACTACATGAATGGCATATCACTGAGGCTGAGAGACTGCTTGCTTTAACAAGGGCAGCTGCTGTGGTGAGGGAATCAATAACTTGGCCAGGGGTGGAGACTCAGTGGTCAGTCTAGAAACTTAGGACCTCAGCTGAAGCAAACAACTAAGTAAATAGTGACTATCAACTCCACAGGATCTAGGACACAGACCAAGCTTGTAAAGGATTCTCTAGATTATGTTAATAAAGGTGGGAAGGTCCACTTTGTGAGTGGTGCTATCACTGGATGGGGCCCTTCACTGAGAGGAGGAAAATGAGCTGAGCGCCAGCATTAATCTCTCTTCGCTTCCTGGCTACAGATGCAGTGTAACTAGCTGTCTCCAGCACCTACTGCCATGACCTCCGGCCAACCTTCTAACTGTGAGTCAAACCCTTCCTCCCTTTTGTTTCTTGTTATATATTTTGCCACAACAAGACTAACACACACAGAGATGCTGCAACAAGCATGTGCATGTGGAACAGATCTTGCTGCATTTGAGCCTCAGCTGAGATCATCACCCCAACCTGTTCTTTGACTGGAGCCATGGAAGACTCTAAAACTGCAGGCATCTTACATTATTTGTAGTTGCTTTTTTGTTTTCATTATTTTTAGACATGGTCTCATGTAGTCTAGGTTGGCCTTGACCTCACTACATCACCAATGTTGGTTTTGAACTCATAATTGTTCTGCCTCTGCTGCCCAGTACAGGTGCCTGTAAGCGCCATGTCATCCCAGGCCTACATGCCTTTATCTCTGATGAAAATGCTTTGCCCTGGCTCATACAGCCTTCAAAAATGGACAACACACACACACACACACACACACACACACACACACCCTGAGTCAGGCACATTTCTCTGTTCTCTTCCAGCAGACACTGTCTCCCTGCAGAGAAAGCAAGCATCAGGTGGAGGAGTCATAGGGTCACACTTTATGCACTTGATTGAGTCTGTTACTGACTGCATCAGATTTACATCTTTCCTTAGTGCCAATAAAGTCTAATTTCATTTCCTAAAAATATTTAAGTAGGATTTCCCCCATGAAGACCCCAAAATACTCGTTCTTAGGATGAGAGCTCTTAAGTATGTGAAGAGTACTAATTTCTCTGCTCTCTGACTTAGGCTGAGTCCCAGTAGTCCTCTTAATTTTTCTGTCACAATTTTCTTTCACAAATATATGATCATCTTTCCAAACTCCCCACAACTGTACAGGTTTACAAAATTACACAGGGTGTTAGGGGAAAAGCCCAGTTATGATCAGGGCAGATGACTGGCCCTGCAGTCTCTGCTTGTGTGTGTGTGTGTGTGTGTGTGTGTGTGTGTGTGTGTGTGCATTTTTCCCAGTTCCTGAACTCAATAATACAGTTTGTCCCCAGTACCCCAAATCTATCTAGCTTACACTGATGTTATCTTTCCAGCCTCTAACTTCCCCTGGGGAAACTTGTTGAGAAAGAAGCTAATTTTCTTTCTGCATTTTCTCTAATTGAGATATGTAATTTGAAATTCTAATTCTCAATGATAGCTTATTTCTTCCATAGCATAATGGCACTTGATAGTTATGAGCAGAATCTCTCTTCTAGGTCATTGCTGGGGGAAAAAAAAATCAGCTACACTAAACTCAGAGTCTTCTCTGGAGTCTCAAGTTTGCACATCTAAATCTTGGCATGGCAGTAATTGGGAACCCCTGTGTGTAACTCACAAATGTTGACAGGAGCTTGGAAAATAAAACTTGCAAATTCGGTCATGAGCGGGCGCACACGTTGGCTACAGATTCCTGGGTACAAGCTTGAGACAGTTGTTCTGATGTGCTGCTGCATTTTACTTTAGTCCTGAATACGGCCGTGCTTTCCTGCCTAAGATGCTCTCATTTCTAGGTCCGTTCCCATCAGTCGTGCAGTTGCAACAGATTTCTCTGTAGATGTGGCCATCAACTAGGGGAAAGAAAACATATCTCTCATTTGGAAAATTGCTCTCAACATAGAATAAATAGTCTCAAAATGTCTGTTATCCCAAGAAATCTGAGGAGTCTGAAAGCAGGCATCATGCCCCAGTAGCTTAATAACATAAGCCATCATCTTTAACAACGGTAATGAAAATGATGTCTTAAGTAGCACTCTCCTAATTCTGCAAGCGTTTGCACATGCCTTGCTGTGTTAGATGACTACCCATATCTTGCGCTTTGGTGATAGTGTAACTCCTCTCTAAGGGGACTCAGAGAGAGCTACTTATGTTCTTACAATCAGCACCACCAGCAGAGCTGAAAACAGACTCTGGCATTTTCCACACCAGCCTATGTCTCTTTCCAGCAGTGTGTTTTCCCTGTCTCCATCCAGTCAGAGATAACCTTGGTTCATGCGAGTTTAAGAGCCTTTCCAAGTCGGGAGTGATTTTTTTCTGTTCTGGGTTCCCACCACTCAAACACCCATGTAGATCCATCAGTGAGGCTTTGAAAGTTTTTTGTCCACCATTTGTTCACAAGGGAACAAATCTCAGCTTCAGATTCTCTGGAGATGGGCGTAAAGGGCTTCATTTCATTTTCACATCTGAAAGACTTTCCTTGTAGATGAGCTTCAGAGTTCCTCTTTCTTCCTTTAAATGTGTGTGTGTGTGTGTGTACGAGGGTGCATGTGCATGCACACATGTATGCATGTGCACATTGTGTGTGCATGCGTGTGGAGGCCAGATATTGATATCACATATTTTTCTAGAAGGTGCTCCATCTTGGTTTTTGAGACAGGGTTTCCCACTGAACCTACATCTTGTTGAATCAGTTGGACTGGCTGGCCAATGAGCTCCAGAGACCCACCTGCCTCTGGGTTCCAGTCCTAGGATTACAGAACCCAAGTTCTCATGAAAGCACTTTCTCAATGGAAAATATTTGATGGTTATTTATAGCCAGTTTTGCAAAAAAATTTTCTCATCAACCCTATACTCTATGTTGTTTGGGGATCTGTTGGTGGCAATAGCATTAACAGATTTTCTTCTTGGCTTGTAGTACATATTTATCACTTCTTGTGTTTCTAACCACTTTAAGCATCTTTTATCCTGTATGTTAAGTACTTTGGGAAAGACTATTTGAATTTGGGTTTTGTTTTTTTTTAATTATGTTGAATTTGCTTTGGTAGCTCTAAAGGTTAGTGACCTGTGGTCGAACTTGGCCCTTTGAGACTTGTTTCTGTATTTTATTGACCCTAGCCTAGGATGTTCTTTACTTCTGGGCTAGTTTTGCATTGTTATAACAATAACTCCTAGTCTGGTTGCTAGTATTCAGCAGCCCAAGGAACTTGAGACTTGCTTAATTTTTGGTTGATTTTAGCCTCTGATCTCACTGAACTTTATTCTGTTCATGTATTGCTATAAAATAATGACTCTGTTTTAAATAAGAAAATAGTTCATTTTGAAGGCTTAGCAGGTAAAGGCTCTCACAGTCAAGCCTGATGACCTTATCCATCTCCAGAACCCACAGAAAGAGAGAACTGACTCCCACCATCTGACCTCCACAGATGTGCATACCACGCACCTACCCACTAAATAAAGACATGAAAAATAATGAAAGGAAATAGTTTATTTTCAGCCAAAATGTGAGTTGCTACAGAACCAGGAGCACAGACTCACATTACTCTGAATGAATGTTATACCATCAAAGAGGTCACATGAACTTTATAGTCACAGAATAAAAGAAAGCCGGAAACCAATGCATTCGTGCAATATATTGATGGAGAATAAGGGACTGAAGCCACTGCAAAGTGGTGGAATCAATGATTTCTTTTGTCATCTTAAGACACTGTTAGTTCTAGGGTTGCTGGACTGGAGGTCCACTAACCTTAGCTATGCCTTGGTCACAAGAATATTAGGCCAGATACAGAGATTAAAGTAAATAGCAATCTAAGGAACCAAGGTAGCCTGACGTGGCCTGGGTGGTAAACTACAGCTTCCCATCACTAGAAGCATGATGCTCTGAGTCACACCGTCTGCAGGATCTTAACAGAGATGCAGTAATATCTGACTGTGTATCATATGTACATGTGTGACCATGAGATCTAATACCAGCCAATACTTATCCAATCATATGGACCCAGCACCATGTTCATTACTGTATTCATTAGCACAATCTGAGTATTCGTTACCCCCAAATGCTCCAAACTGGAAGTTTCAAATGTTCACAGATGACAGATGTTATTTACATATTCATAATGATTATTTTATTATAAATTTTATTTATGTTTCATATATACCTTATACACATAGCCTGAAGGTTAACAGTTTTACATAGTATTTTTAGCACACTTGGCTTTGACTAAATCCAGCCCACTATGTCAGAGGTGAAATTTTCCACTCATGACATCGTGTTAATGCTAAAGAGTTTTAGAGGAGGTTAGATCTGAGACATTTGACCTCTACTTTAAATGACCACAAAAATACCTTTTACAGATAGGAAGAGTAGAGGATAGAAAGTCTAGTAATTGGCCTGTGGTCAAATAGCTTCTAAGTAGAAAAGCTGAGAATCTGGAGTAAGTGTGTGTGTGTGGGGGGGGGGGTGAGGCCTTGTACAGGTTAGGCAAGTGCTTGACTGCTGAGCTACAGTCTCAGCCCAGGACTGAAATCTTAACACAAACGGTCCTATCACATCTTCTGAAGTGTTCCAGGTTTTTAGCTGTGATAGATACTATGGCTTCCCAAGACCTTTCTTGATTGCTCTAAATGTTCTGTTCAGTTTAGTGATCACAATCAAGCAAATGCCACCAACAATGATTTTGCCTTGATAGGTGGTGTTTTAAATAGCAGAATTTGAATCACTGTTTCAAAGGACCCTAAGACGTGGGCACCGTTGCAGTTCACGGTCAGGGGGGCTGAAGCACACCCAGCTGAGGTGACTTCTTCAAGGTCACACAGGAAGAAGGCAACAAAGGAAGAACTTGACCCCAGCTGCTCAGGCCCAAGGACCTGACCTCAAGCTGCCCCATGCCTCTCACAGCAGAGGCTCAGCAGTGTTAGGATTAGACCTCAGACCTTGCCTGTCTCTTCTGCCCCAGCCTCCCAGGCCTCCAGAGCACGGCTCTCTGCAGCCCTCAGTTTTCTCCTCTGTCCTAACCCTCTTCCCTGGCTTAAGCCTCTGATTGTTTTCCTAAACCAGTGGTTGGTGCTTGCTGATGATGTAGAATAAATGCTAAAGAAACAGGGGTAGGGTGGGTCAGGGAGGGTGGGTTTTGCTATTGAGGGAAGCCCTGTTTCCCCTTACGTTGATTAGCTGCAGGTTTTACATTTCCAAATGGAATTGCCTGTAAACAAGCCTTGGATCTGGAAGGGGTGGGGTCTTCCTTGGCTGGCAATTGCGTACAGATTACACGAGTTTAATGTATTTATAGAAGTTCTGTCTGTCACCAGGCCTTGGGGGAATACTTGCACTATTTAAAATATAAATTAGGAAAACATGCTGATGTAATTGTCTGCCCTGAGGAATTTTCCCTAACCACAGCCTTCATGCCAATATGAAAACTCCCACTTGGCCATCCTTCCTCAGCAGACTCTGTACACAGATGCAAGTTCGTGAGGAATGCTTTGTCTGAACACAAATGCTTTATCGTCTAGGGTTCTTCATAGACATTCTCCACTTCTCTTCTACTCAGGTACATCTCATATCTCCCGACTGCTGGCATCAGTGGCTTTATATGATGTTCCCTTCTTGGATATCTTCAGGGCTCGATTGTCTCTTCCTGCAAGGCTCTACAGGTGGTTTTCACTCATTTCTTCTTCTACATGCAAAAAAAAAAAATCTACAACATCTGGTTTCAAGTACATGATCAATAATTATTTTGAAATTAAGAGTGTATTGTGACAGAAATGATTATGATTAAAGAAAAATCAATCCTAACCACTCTCTCTCTCTCCTCTCTCTCTCTCTGGGTCTCACATAGTCCAGGCTGACTTTGAATTCACTACATACCACTAAAAATGACTTGAACTTCAAGCACGTGCCACCACCCCCAGGATACAGAGTGTTAGAGAGCCAACCCAGGAACTGATGTTTGCTGGGCAAGCACTCAAACAACCCAGCCACATTTCTACCTCAACAATTTTTCTAGACTCTAATTTTCTTTTGTGAGAGTCTGAAGTCTGGTGGCAGGCTAGTTAGTGCTTTTCAAACTAATGGCAGTGGGAACCTGTTAAAACACAAGTCAAACCATGATTAAGTTTAAACCCCAGAAATGGCCAGCGGCTACACATTCATCTGATGCCTGTGAAGCCTCACACTCTAAACCAAGCTCACCCCACGCTCCATCCTCTCCAGCCTCACCTTCTGACGTCACTCTTTCTCAGTCTACCCAACCCCCCTGGCCTCCTCCATGCTCCTTCACCACACAAGGCCTACTTCTGCCTCAGGGCCTCCAAACTTCCTGTTGTTGGTCTAGAACATTGGTTCCCAGCCTTCCTTACTCTGAGACCCTTTAATACAGCTCCTCTTGTTGTGGTGACCCCCCAACCATAAAATTATTTTTGTTGTTACTTCATAACTGTAATATTGCTACTGTTATGTAAAGTAGATATCTAACAAACAAACCGTGTGAAATTGTTTAAAACCACCCCCAAAGGCTTGCAACCCACAGGTTGAGAACCATGGGTCTAGAATATTCTTTAAGATATCTATCTATACACTTCTCCCCTCCCATTCAAGTCTTTTCTCAATGTTGCCTTCTCAGTGATGTTTTTCCTAGGTATCTTATTTTATTTACACACACACACACACACACACACACACGCACACACACGCTTGCACGCGCACACACACACACATACACACACATATGCACACATACACACACACGCTTGCACGTGCACGTGCGCACGCACACATGCATGCACACATATGTGTGTGTGTGCGCACACAATTTTTAATCCCCCGTTCCCTATTATTTTTAAGGCCATTATTTTTTAGGCCATTATTCCTTTCTTATATACTTTATTATTTAATTTTCTCCACTTTTCATTCAAAGGTTCTTTGGCGACCATGTTCTCCTTTTCTATCTTACCCTCTGTTGTATCCCTCACCTAGACCAGTGCTTGGCATGTAGCCAGCCAGCCATAATATGTATTTATTGCACTGATGAATGAAAGCCATCAATTGGCCCTCTAGCTTCCTCCACCCCTCTAAAGGACTGTCCCTTTCACTTCTGTCCCTCTTCTTTTGGTGACTGTGGTGGTCTCCCAGTCACATTTTCTAATGAACCATGCTTGCATTGAATTCAAATAAATGCTTTTTCTTGTTCTTTTGTGGCTAAGTATTGTTACCCAATTTTAATGTTATCATAATGATTACTGAAATAGTGATATAAAAATCACTAACATTGTGGAAGAAGCAAAAAAAATAAATAAATACAAAGAAGACCTTACAAGCATAAAGCAGAATGATATTTATTCTATTAAAACATCATTAATTATTTAAATTATTTTTCCTGGGAGGCCCACCCACCCACTTACCATGCTCCAGGCTCAGTTCTAAGAGCTGGAATCACCATGATGAATTAATCCTTGTTTCCTTGGAGTTCTGTTGCCAGATAATTAACAAACAGATACACGATTCCGGCTGAGATAAACTGGAAGTTGAATCAGTGTGTCATGCAAAAACTCAGAGTAGGACCAAAGATGAAGAGTAGAATGATCAGGAACTGGGGTATTAGACTTTCTATCAGAGTGAGAAGCACTTGAGAAAAATAGATTAAAGGGAGGGAATCTATCTTTTGATTGGCAGTTTTACAGATCTTGGCCCATTGTCCTTGGCTTCTTGGAGGCTGAGCCTATGAAACAGATGAAACAATATCATAGTGGCAGAAGCAAGTAGGTGAAGCCACTCAGCTCACAGAAGGTAGGAAGACAGGGAGAAAGGAGTTCTGGCCCAGGTACAACCTCTAAAAGCATGCTCCCAGTGACCCACTTGCTGCAGCCAACACCTCTCCTTCCTTTCCTAAAATGATCCTGACAGCTTGGGATCTTCCATACCGAACCTCTGAGTAACATCTCAAAATTCAAACCATCAAGATCCGAAAGAGCCTGGTGCAGTGCTAACCTACCTCATTCTGGGATGCTATTGATTATAAAAGTTCAAGGGAATTCCTCCATCTTCAGGGAAGAAGCAAAGAATAGCTGTGGAAATCTGAACAGATGTCAGACACCAGTCTACAAAACAGATGAGTTTGGTGCCTTTCAAATGCAGTCTAGAACATGCTTCAGAATCACCTGGGAGCTTGCTGAAATGCAAAATCTTAGACCTGACTTCAAAATTCCTGAGTGAGATATTCTGGGACAAAAGCTCTGAGATGTGGGCTGAATAATTTTATGTTAAGTTGATACATTACTAGAGTCATCTGAGAGGTGGGAACCTCAATTAAGAAAATGCCTCCATAAGACTGGGCTGTATGCAAACCTGTAGAGCATTTTCTTAGTGATTGATGTGGTAGGCCTAGCCCACTGTGGGTGGTGCTGTTCCTGGGCTGCTGGTCCTGGGTTCTATAAGAAAGCAGGCTGAGCAAGCCTTGATGAGCAAGCCAGTAAGCAGCACTCCTCCATAACCTTAGGTTCCTGCCCCCATGTGAGTTCCTGCCTTTACTGTTATATGGATCTCTTGGGGGAAATAGACCCTTTCCTCCCCAAGTTGCTTTTGGTCATAGTGTTTTATCACAGCAATAGTAAGCCAAACTAAGACAAAGATTGTTGGAATAGGGGATCTTAGTATTGAGGTCACTTTTGCTAGGATGGCAAAGAAGAAATTTTGAAAGTACAAGAGATTCAAGGCTCATTTAGAAGGGCCCCCCTTTCCTCTTAAGATACTGCTTTTGGTCAGATACAGCTGTGATGTCTTTTATAAACTCTTCCTAAAATGCACAAATTGTACAAATACCTGTACACACTTTAGAAGTGAAAAAAAAATTAAAAGTTAGAGACACTGATGGTATCTGTGAGATTAGCTGGCCTATTGGATAACCCAAAGTATACATGTTTGCTCTCACTCCAAATGCTTTTGTTAATTTGGGTTCTTTGTCATTGTGGGAAATGTTAAACTCCCAAATGTATATGTAAATTTGTATGCGTGCAATCATTTTTCCCCCCCAGAAGAGAAGGGCAGTAGTTTTCATAAAATATTCAAGAAGGTCCAAGAAGTTTAAGAACCACAGCATAAAAAAGATGGTTAGCTAACTCTGACCAAAGGTTAAACACAATTTGAAAACCAGGAAAATTGGCTCCTTATCCTTAATCCTCCCAGTGCCTAAATTCAGGATTAGAAAGAATTAGCTTTGTGGGTGGCATTTTTCTTTGTATATATAGTGTACTCTTTTAAGTCATAGAACCTCATAAATTGTAATCTTGTGCCTGTCAGGATTGTTTTGGCTTAAATGAGGTGGGTAGTGCTACAAATTCCCCTGGCCTTCCTCCCCCAGACCTGTCATCTCTTCCATGGCCCCTGAGGATGACAGCTGGCCTTAGAATCTACCAACAACAACAACAATAACAAAGCCTACATAGGGACATATGTATAAAATATGCTACTTTGGTCCCAAATCTATCTGTCTGTCTATCTATCTATCATCTATCTATCTATCATCTATCTATCTATCTATCTATCATCTATCTGTCATCTATGTATCTATCTGTCTTCTATCTATCTATCATCTATCTACCTGTCATCCATCCATCTATCTATCTATCATCTATCTATCTATCTATCTATCATCTATCTGTCATCTATGTATCTGTCTTCTATCTATCTATCATCTATCTACCTGTCATCCATCTATCTATCTATCTATCATCTATCATCTATCTATCTATCATCTATCATCTATCTATCTATCATCTATCATCTATCTATCTATCTATCATCTATCTGTCATCTATCTATCTATCATCTATCTGTCATCTATCTATCTATCATCTATCTGTCATCTATGTATCTGTCTTCTATCTATCTATCATCTATCTACCTGTCATCCATCTATCTATCTATCATCTATCATCTATCTATCATCTATCATCTATCTATCATCTATCATCTATCTATCTATCTGTCTATCATCTATCTGTCATCTATCTATCTATCTATCATCTATCTGTCATCTATCTATCTATCTGTCATCTATCTATCATCTATCTACCTGTCATCTATCTATCTATCTATCTATCTATCTTCTATCTATCTATCTATCATCTATCTGTCATCTATCTATCTATCTATCTATCTATCTATCTATCTATCTATCATCTATCTGTCATCTACGTATCTATCTGTCTTCTATCTATCTATCTATCTATCTATCATCTATCTATCTATCATCTACCTGTCATCTATCTATCTGTCATCCATCTTTTCCCTATTGCCCCATATACTAAAAGCCCCCCTTCCCTTTTTCACTGGCTTCCCCTCTAGCCTCAGTACTTTCACCAAGTATTAGCTTTCAACCTAAGAAAATAAGAGTCACAACCAGCCACAACACTTCACAGTGGTCACATAAGAATTCTCTCCTAGATCCTAGAACTAGAGAGTTCATTGGAGGAGGTCAGGTGACAAACTGCCCTGCTAGGTGCTGATCCTGAAGCCTCTCACTATGCCTTACCTCCTGTCAGCTCCTGCAGAGGCATGGTTAGCCGGGTGATGGTGGCTTGTAGGAGTAAATAAAAAAAGAAGAGGGAGAGGAAACCAAGCAACTGGGCAGGGGCCTGGAGGCTGTACTCTAGTCTACCTAGCACCCTGAGCCACAGTGGCAGCCTACTTCTGAGAGTCTTGCTTTTGCCTCTGCCTCTCTTCACTCCGTCCTCAGCTTAGCATCTAGGATGGGTCTGTCAGGACAAGCCACTCTTCCATACTCTCCCCATTTTACCTGGGACACAACCAACCCCTGCTGTGGCTCTGGGTCATTGATTTCCTCTTTCCCCCTCTCCTGTTGCTCCTTCAGCTCTCTGCCTACCTAGTCACCATCCCCACAGAACCTTGGTGTTGGGATGGCTCACTACCCATCCCAACTACCCATGACTCAAGCTCCAGAGAATGTGGATGCCTTCTTCTGGCCTTTGTGGGCATTCAAATGTGCATGAAAACACACACACAAACACACACACACACACACAGAGGTGATAGAGAGATGATAATACAAATGTCATCATAAATATCTAGTCACATAAATATACAGTCATCTCAAATATATATTTTATGAGGTCAGAGATATTTCTGCCATTATGTTAACTACTCTATTGCAACACATGGCATAATTTTCAGAAGTACCTATATATTCACAATTTTTTCTTTTGCTTGAAATGTTAGTTGTTTTTCTATTAAAACTAAAGATTTCAATACACCACAAATGTCCAAATATTTGTTTTAAACAGGACCATTGGGGAAAAAAAATGGTGTCCTCCTAGACTGCACTTTCTGTGCTTGGATATTGAATTTAAAACTCTGAAATTCTATCTTCATGAAAATTTTACCCATTCCTTACTTATAGTTAAGGTAATGGGTCAGTTCACTCTTCTGCCATGTGAGCAGTGGTCACTTACCTAAAGGCCAATGTTATGTCTTTACTACCCTGTGGTTTCTCTTGTCATGATTAACAATCCCCACACTTCGACTTTCCTTGCTGGGCCAAAAAGATGACTCAGAAGGTAAAGCTACCACATCACCACATCTAACAATCTGAGTTTGGTCTCTGGGACTCCAATCATGGGAGAGAACCACATGCTGAAAATTGTCCTCTGGCCTCTGACCTCCACATGTGTCCACGGTCCTCACCCCCACATCTAGTCACAGGCCATAAATAAATGAAAATGTAACAGAAATCTTTCCTTTAAATGTGTCAGAGCTTTTGCTTTTTTTCTCCCAATACTTTCCCCAAATCAAAACCAAATGTCACACTCTGAATGGGATTGGAAAGAATAAAAAATGCAGAATTAATGATAGAGATGTTGCTCAGTGATAAAAACATGTGCCTAATGTGTGTGGGTACCTGGGTTTAATCCCCAGTACTGACACTTTATCCATTACATACATACATACACACATACATACCTACATGCAGACAGACACGAGAAAGAGAGAGAGAGAGAGAGAGAGAGAGAGAGAGAGAGAAGAGAGAAAGAGGGAGCATAGAATATCACCTCTGCTCTTAAATACATTGGGAAATTCAAAATACAATTTTGACCTTAAATTAACTAAATCCCCAAAGTCTTAGCCAGTAGGGCCATTGTGAAGTCATATCACACTACCTAATTGAATGATTGACACTTGGACCAAATACCAAAATCAAGTGCAGGGCCTAGTTTCTACTATTGTCCTTTGTGACTTTATGTCAGCTTGAGGTTTCACCTGCTGACTCTTTCTTTTCACCCCTTTTTTTCTCCCTTAAACATTCCAAGGCAGAGGGGGTCTATGCACAGCAAGGCAGAGGGGGTCTATGCACAGCAAGGCAGAGGGGGTCTATGCACAGCAAGGCAG